>WBMZ01013547.1:0-63463 GCA_013400975.1 Atrichornis clamosus | reverse complement strand
GGGGGGGGGGGGGGGGTTAAAGCATCATAAAACAAATAAATGGGTGGTTCCCAGCCCTGAAATCAGAGACCACCCCAGGGCACGTGGTGCTGAGAGGACTGGGGAGCTGTAATCTGATTTCTTCGGTGTTCAGGACCTGGAAAACAAGAGGGAACTGAAGCCCAAGAGTCAAATATGTTTGGGGTTTTTCTCATTGACCACAAGTACAAGGAATTCTTTTCAAGCAGAACTGAGATTCTCAATTGTCAATGTAACTTCTGGTGTTCGGGTTTCAAGGAAAACTTTGGCTCCCTCGTTCCAGCTTTGGTCTTGGAACTGGATGGTTTTTAGGGTCCTTTCCAACCCAACCCGTTCCAGGCTTCTGTGATTCTGCCACAAAGAAACCTGAGCACACCTGCAGGCAGCACCCAGCTGGAGGAGGCAGCTCAGAGGTGCCTGAGCATCCTGCCTGGGGGAGCAGCCCTCTGGGGACCCCCCAGCCTGGCCATGCCCTGCCTCGTCCTCGTCGTGGAACCCCAGAATGGTTGGGGTGGGAAGGGACCTTCAGGATCATCCAGTTCCTGGCAGGAAACACTTTCCATGGGCAGGGACACTTTCCACAGACCAGCTTGCTCAGAGGTTGCTTGTCCTGGACTGGGTGATCCCAACTGCTGCAGGTCAGTGCAGTGGCCATTAATTAATTAAACATAAATTTGCAGGCTGAGAACTTCAGTCTTCAACCAATACCAGGACTAAATGCTGGCTTTCCATGAAGGAAAAATCAGGAAACTTTGAAAACTTCAGTGCTTCAATGAGGAGGAGACCGAAGCTGGAGCGTGCCAGAGCGCTTTCTGTGCCTGGACATGAGCCAAAGGCACAGGAATATGGAATTCTCTGCAAATGTATATGTAATTATTTATTTTTCAACTATGATGCAGTATATATTTAAAGTCTCTTACGGTCATCCAAAATACTTACGTATAACTGAGTAAAAAGTACCCCAAACCATTTGTTTTCTTGACTTCATCAACTTTTAAGGGAGATTTTCAGCCTTCCCCACCTCTTTTCCCTGGCACTGAAGCAGCCTGATGAATTTATTTTCACACACGTGAAAATGCAGTGTGCAACTCTTGTTTTTATCCAACCTGATGGAAGGTGCTGGTCCAGACCTTTGTGAACAACCCATCCTCTGTGCTGTTCTCCCAGCTGGAATATTTGCTCGATGGGAGATGCCCTTTCCACCACCAGGAAGAGCAGCCCTGGTTTGTTGCAGTTGCTGGTTTTGTTTCATCTTGGTTTTATTTATAAGCATTTCTGTCAGCGTGGGGTATGTAAATGCTAATGTTGGTTCTTTTAAAACCTGCCTTCCAAAACGCATAATGGGCAGAGCCTTATAAAATAATACACTGCAGCCTGCTATGAATATTTCAAAGAATTATTTCTTTATTTTGAGCAGAGCTCATCGGGCTGACGTTTGATTCATAGCTGCACAAACGTACCTGGGGTTGCTAAGGTTACCCAATTTCATTCACCCATAGATAGTTGAGATCTACATAATCCCATCAGATCTTCCACTGCATTTCCAAGTGATATTGATGAATGGTGCCGTGCTCAGATGATCTGTCCATTTACATGTGATATATCTCAAGATTCCTGTCCTCAAAAATATTGCAGCTGATGACATTTCCAGACACAGAAAGCAGAGGTGCGTGGTTTTATTCTCAGTTTGAACAGACCCCTGAATTAGGAGCCAAGAGGGGTATTTAGTGCTGGAAGCTCACTTTTTCTGCCAGAATTGAGAATATTGTGACTGTTTGGTCACCGTTCTCTGCAGTGAACGTGAACTATCCCATGAAAAGTGGGCGCTTTTTCCAGCAGAAGTTGTGGACCCTGGGGACGGCCCGGGCTGGGCATCGTGGCTCTCGGGGTGTCAACACCGTGCTGAGGGAAACCAGGGCACAGCTGGGGCAGGGGGAAAGGTGCACCACAGAAACCACAGGTCCTGAGCAGTGCCCCCCTTCCCACCTCACGAGGATGTACGTTATCCACAACAGATTAATTTCTGTATCATAAACCACAGCCAAGCCATAGGTGCCCTCTTGTTGGGATTTACTGGGGCTCAGCAGCAGCCATCGGCCCGGAGTGCTGGGAGACGAGGAAAACTTTAACTCCACCAACCAGCCAAATCCAAACCCCTCTCTCCGTGCCCCTTTTCCTCAGAAACCCCACCCAAACCACATCACACAGGGTGGGAAGCAGTGGAACCTGGTGGGACTGGGGTGGGCTGGGAGGCGCCGGGGGCCTGTGGAACCCCCAGGAGCCCCCACCCGAATTGAAGTGTGGATGCAGCCGGGGTGGTCATCCCAGGTGAGCATCCCTCACCTCTCCAGTGCATCAGCAGCCATGCACTGTTTGCATAGAAAGGATGAAAATCAAACAAATTTGGTGTGAGTGAGGCGAGGACCGAGGATCCCAGGTCATTTATTCCCAGTGATCAGACCTAATCAGCCTCTGATCTCCAAACCCAGAGGTGTTTGTCCCAAATCTTCTCAGAGATACATTTGTGAGTGAAATGAGGAAACTGTTATTGAGGCAATCTGGAGCTGGAGCCTGTGCAGCCCTGAAAACCTACGCTATATTTCATCCTTTAAAAGCTATCATTTTACTTAGCAAGCTGCTTACTACAATTATACAATGTTTTTCTTGGCCCCCAGCTACATTAAACATCCATTTTATAGCGTTTGCTGTTACCCTGAAAGCCTGGCTCCCGAGGAGGGGTTTGTAAAGGGTTGTACTGTAAAAAAGGACACGGGTTCCTCATTAACTTTATGGTTTTACTGCCTTGTTTTGGGGCACCTTCCCTTCCTCCCCTCCCATGGCTGGTGGGGCTGAGCACAGCTACTTCACCCAAATGTGTTTGGCTGGGAATGTTTTCCAACAGCATCCTCTGCTCTTGGCTGCAAAGCCCCTCCTAAAAAGTGGATGCAAAGCCCCTCCCATCAAAGCCCCCCGGTTGAGCACAGAATCACGGAATCTCGGAATGACAGAGTCATTGAGTGGTTTGGGTTGGAAGGGACCCTAAAGATCATCCAATTCCAACTCCCTGCCGCCAGCAGGGACACCTTCCACCAGACCACGCTGCTCCAAGCCCTGTCCAAGCTGGCCTTGATCCTCCCCCAGGATTTTCCCCACGCCGGCTCCTCTGCTATCAGGAATAAGGCACCTCCGCAGCGGCGAGGGCAGAGCTCCCTCCAGAGCCGCAGGATTTATGTTTCCCACACGTTCCCAGGCCAGCTGGACTTTTTTACACCCATGCACATTATCGAGACAGGCAGAGCATGATTAAATCATGTTTGAACGTGCATAAAACCTGTCCCCGTTCCTGCACAGCCCGGACAGTCCCAGCCTCTGCCTGCTGCTAATTATAGCGGATAAAACCCGCCCGGCGCGGCGGAGCCCTCCCGGAGCAGACAACGTCTCGAGCTGTTGATTGTGAAGCCCTATTATATATTGATAGGTTAGGATTTATTCCTGAGAGCACAGCCCAATGGCTGGGGGTTGGCTGGCGCTGGGGGATCGGTGCTGGGGCTGTTAGCCCGGGGTAATCTATCAGCGGCAGCAGGAGGAGGACGAGGAGGAGGAGGAGGGTGCTCCAGCAATTAGGGAGCAGCAATCCCGGCGATGGGCTATCGGCAGCATAATAGAGATAATGGCTTTTACTGGCCAGGCCGGGCACGGGGCTGCTGGGGAAGCAGTGACATGAGATAAATAGAGAAATGCTCATTAAAGGCTGCTGCGAGCGCGGGTGCGAGGCACCACGGTGTCTGGCTGGAGCAGATCCTCCCGATACGGGCGGATGTTGCAGGGAAACCTAGATGGCTCCGAGTTTAAGGGCATACATTAAGCTGGTGTTTGTGACAGAATTAAGTTATTTCCAGCCCAACGTGTTTCTTATTACAGCCCCCCCCTCCCCACAATACTATTTTTACCGCCTGCGCTGTGAGATGTCCTTTTTTCCCCTCAAGTTTTCTGCCCCAGTGCTGCCAGGTCCTCCCCAAAACTCCTCTCCCAAGCACCAGCGCTGGCTGCCAGGGTGGGAAAGGGCAGCTCAGAGCTGTGGAAGCCTTCACCTGCAGGGGGACATCTTCTCATGAGGGTCAAACCTTCATCACCCACCAGCAGCTCTGGGCACCCGACATCAGGCACTGATCGCTGCTCCCTGTGACAGGGACAGGACTCAGGGAATGGCCGGAGCTGTACCAGGAGAGGTTTAGGTGGATATCAGGAAAAGGTTCTTCCCCCAGAGGGTGCTGGGCACTGGCCAGGCTCCCCAGGGAATGGGCACGGCCCCAAGGCTGCCAGAGCTCCAGGAGCCTTTGGACAACGCTCCCAGGGATGCACAGGGTGGGATTGCTGGGGTGTCTGTGCAGGGACAGGAGCTGGACTGGATGATCCTTGTGGGTCCCTTCCAGCTCAGGATATTCCACGATTCTATGTTTCTATGAACAGCCTGCAGGAATGGTGACAACCCTCTATATCCTCTTCTCCGTATTTATTACAGCCTTGCAAAACAGTTCTGATCCATAAAGGATCAGAAATCAGCTCCAAAGGCCGTAATCTGGACTTCATATAAATGCATGATCCGTTCGCATGAGGAGGTCTGACCCTGGAATGGGGAAGCAAATTTTGAGGGAAGCAGCTCTCCAGAATGAGAATGTGCTTTACCTTCGTTAGTGTTTCACCCTTAAGCAAAGACCCTGGGTGCAACAATTAACAGGTGAATTATGAAGGCCCCATCTCACACACAGGAGTAAATGAATACTTTCACTACAAACCCCTCTCAGATGAGCAGGCAGCAAAGTGTATAGGTTAATAAAATGTTCAGTAATAAATAAATTAATATACTGCTAATAAATTATCTTCTTTTGTCATCATCCAATTTGCGAACCACGGCGTATCAGAGAAAAAATTCTTTCTGGAGTTGTGCTGCCTGAGTTAATGGGAGCTGGGCACTGGAGGGGGCACAGGATGGACACCACTGCTGTGAACACCACACACATCCCTCTTTTCTGAAAGGAGGCAGCGAAAGGGTCCGGCTTGAAGATTTTCTCCTTCTGAATATTTCAGTTTAGCTGAATATAAATAAATCAGGCACTTCCAGACTCAGCAGGATCCTACCTCCTGTGATATTGCTCTGTCATCCTATTCCTGCCCAGGCTTCCTTCGGCATCGGCCCGGCTGCATCTTTTATTAGCTCTGTGCTCACCACTGGCCCTGGCCAGATCCGGTTCCCGGAACACCCCACGGCAACTGGGAGCTTTCCCACCCACCAGTTTGTCCTCCCAGTGCAGAGGGAAGGCTGGGAGAGGGCCCATCCCTGCAGTGACATCTCTGCCCCCGGCATCGCCCCAGCTCCCGCTCCCCACACACGGCAATGGGATCAGATCCAAAGGGATCCATGGCACAGGGATCTGCGCATGGCCAGAGAGCAGGGATCATGTCCCTGGGGAAGGGATTACACTCCCTGGAGAATCCCACTCCATCCCAGCAGGTGGGTTTGCTCTGGATTTGCTCTCCTTCACCTTCACATGTGCCGTGCCTTGGAGTCAGTGAGCTCAGCCCTTCCCTGAATATTCCTGAAGGGACAATGAGCTGGGATGAGCTGGGACACCCTGGGAGCTCACAGAATGTCCTGGGATCAGCTGGCACATGCTGGGATGAGCAAGGGTGAGCTGGGATGTTCTTGGAGATGCTGGGATGTGCTGAGATCATCTGGGACATCCTGGCACTTGTTGGGATGAGCTGGGATGTTCTAGGATAATCTAGGATGTGCTGGGATGAACTAGGATGTACCGTGATGACTTGTGACATCCTGGCATATGCTGGGATGAGCTGGGATGTACTGGGATCAGCTGGGAATCTTGACACATGCTGGGATCAACTGGGATGTACAGGGATCAGACATAACATCCTGGCACATGCTGGGATCAGCTGGGATGTACTGGGATCAGCTGGAATGTTCACCACCAGGCTCAGCCCCCTGATCCACACCAGAGGCGGCTGTGAAGGGCACAGGCATGCCTCTCTCCAGGCATTCCCTTTTCCCACCATCCCTTTATCCCCAGTCCCACTTCCCACAGGCAGGCCCACGCAGGCATCAGGACGTGACTGCTGCTCACAGATTCCAGGCCAAGGGAGGGAAGCAGGAATTTGGCAGAGCACCTTCATTTTGGGAACTCCTACAACAGCATCGATCGCAGCACATGAAACATTTGAATCTCACGGCCTCAACAAGTGAAGCTGTTTCCAAAAACATGCCTCGAGGTTTTCCATGAAATTTTTCTGAAGGTTCATGAGATCAGGCTGTAATTCCCAAGCAGGCTGAGTTTTACTGACATGTTCTGCTCAGAAAACGACCGAATCCGATAGCGCGGGTCCGGGAGGATGTATTGATCCCAGCACTGATAGCGCCTTGGCTCCGGGTGGATGAGGGCATGCAAAACGCAGATTGATTTTAGAAAGAGCTGCCAGGAAGAGCTGGGATAGCTCGGGGATGGCAGAGGCACCTGGTCAAAGATTTGTCCTTAAACCTGATGTTGTCCACAACCGGACACAGGCGGAGGATGCTGCTCCAGGGGAGGGATGAGGTTGGGAAATGCTGGGATGCGTGGCCTGAGCACCCCTGGTGGTGATGGGACCAGGGAAGGGGTGATTCCACACATCCTGTGGGTCTTGGTGAGATTGGAGCATCCCCCTGCCCCTCCTTGGGGTCTCCCACACCCCTCACTGCTCCTTCACTGCTGCAGGTCCAGGAGTTGGATATGATCCTTGTGGGTCCAACTCGGGATATTCAGTGATTCTGTGATTCTGTGATTCCCAGTCTGACCCCTCAAGTTCCATTAAACCCCTCACACTGCCCAAGCCCTTCTCTTCTCCAGGCCCTGATCTTTGCTTTCTCTCCCTTCCATGGATACGAAAGACATTCCCAGGGAGATAACGCGGAGAGGGGGCGATACAAGACCCAGGCTTTGGGAACTGCAGCAGCACAAACCCTATTCCTCATTACACTTAATTACACTTAATTTGCACGTGCTAATTTCCAGTGCACACAGAAAACATGGTGAGCAGGGCACCCTCAAAGCTCAGGTCTCCATCCTGGCTTGAGCGGAGTCTTCCCAGACTGCTGGGAATTCTCCTCTGGCTAAGGGAAATGAAGAACCAAGATGGGCATCAAAACCCAAGGGAAACAACAACAAAAAAGCCATGGCAGTTGTTAAAATGTCTTGTGTTTCTTTCCTGCATGAGAGAAACTATTTAAACTGGCACAAAATAAATTTAAGGAGCATATTCTTGGAATTACATAGAAAAATACCCCATACGTTTTGGCAGCAGCTAAACGTATCCTTAATGGAATTCATATGGGGCCTGGAGTGATCACAATGTTTGGAGAGGAGCCAGATAGTAAGTAATTTAAACATCACAGGAAATTAAATTTTAGAATTCAATTTTGCATAAAGTTTTCTGTAATGAAAATGTCACACATAAATTATGAAGTCTGATTATATTCTTTTTTGACTTTTTAATAAAATAATAGAGGCACTTGACAGTCAAGAACAAATGCATATTTTATGTGAGGAGCATTACGTTAAACCAACGTCCTCTGGAAATAATGGAACAGATGTTAACACTGCTCTATCAGTTATCAGGTGCTCTGTTCAACAGCTTCAAACACAAGTATTTATTAAAAATGCTAACGGGATTGTCTCCCAGGGTTATCTAATTGTGGGCTTAAAATGGAGATGTTTAATGTAATTAATTATAGCTGTAGAATTATAGAGTTAGGCCATAATTTATTGTATATGTGGATATGTCCACATATAAATTATATGCTGCTGTTAATATAGAATTAATTCGGTGCAGGGGGAGAATGACTTTGGTGAAAACACAAACTTGGTCATAACAGAGCAATAAATCAAAACTAATGCAAATTCCCCCTTCGTTTCCATGGAGGGACTCCATTGTCCCACGTTTCAAACTCCACCCACCCTGGGGACCACCGAGCCCCCGAGCTGGGCTGAGACCCTGGGGGGTCACAGAGACAGCCCTGAGACCCCACCCCACTGCTGGTCCTGCAAGGTGGTGGGCATCCCGGGGGGAATCGTGGTGGGCGTCATGGAGGACAGCACGGTGGGCATCGCTGTGGTCATCACGGTGGGCAGTGCAGTGGGAATCATGGTGGGAATCAGACATGGTGGTGGACATTGCTGTGGTCATCGTGGTGGACAAGGTGGTGGACATTGCAGCGGGCATTGCAGCAGCCAACATGTCCAGCTGTAAAACCCAGCCCTGCAGGAGCCACCAGAGGCAGCTTTAGATCAGCAGAGCGGCATCGATTATCAACAAAGCCAATTTTTGGCCAAGGACATTGCTCTGCAACCTCTCTATAATAGCACCAGCACCTGGCTTTGTGGGTTTTTCCATATCCTGACAAAGTCCTTGGTGGCTCTCTCCACCGAGCAGCAGAATGGGTGTTTAGTCTGGGACTGGCACCCAGGGCTGGGTGGGGTCCTTGTCCTCCTCCTCCTCACCTTGGGCTCAAAGGGATGCGGTGTTCTCCCAGCAGGAAACATTGGAAAGTATCAGGATGTGACCCCAGTGCTGGCTGTATCCCAAAAATTATCTTTGCACGGAGCAGACAGAGGGATATCTTCACTCCTAGCACGGAGATGTCAAAAAGCTGCATCCCTCTGATAGGAGATGTTAAAAAAAGCCGGGCACAGCAGCCACGGGAGCTGAGGCAGCCTCGAGGATGGCTGGAGATTCCAGAGGGCTGTGATGGGGAACTTGCCAAGTGTTTCCCTTAGGCTTCCCTGGCCTGTCCCCCGTGCATCCCTGTCCCTAAGAGATTATAAATGTTCAAAGTACAGGCTGAAGTAAAATAAATCCGTGGGTTTGCAGTTTGTGCTCATACGTGGCACTTGATTCCCTGTCTCTGGCTCCACCTTTGTTGGGAATGGGATGTGGGATGGGTGGTGGGGTTGGGGACTCCCACAGCAGCAGCAGCTGGGGGAACAGGGGCCATGCAGGTGGCTGTCCCGGGAGCTCAGGCACGGGCTGGGTGTGGGGGGCTGGTGGGGGACAGGGATACCCTGGGGAGAGACCTCAGCTCCTCTTGGAGATGTCTCGGAGATGCCTCCTCCCCTCTTCGGGTGCTCTTGGGGCACAGGGGGTTTCCAGCCACTGAAGGCTGACAAATCCCCACTCCTGGGCTTGGTGGGAGACACATTTATCCCCTGCAAGAGGAGCACAACCCTTTCCCTGCTCCCATGGCACAACCACCCTGGGTGTCCCCAGTTTGGGGACTGGAGTCTGCTGCGGTGGCAGCTGGGACCATTCCCACCCTGACTCCTCCTGCCAGGGAAACCAGTTTGCATCCCTGGGGCACATCCCCATCACCCTCCCCACGAGGGGACCTGGATTCCTGCAAGGAGGATCCACAGCTCCTACAAATCCACGGCCGCAACAGGCTGCAGCCTCTTCCAAACAGCTTGGAAAAATACAGTCAGATTTGTTTCCTTGGATTTAAATGGGAAAATTATTTGAATTTCTCCACCCCCAGGTGAATGATTTAGATGGCCTTGACCCCAGGCTGACTGCAGGGATTAATGTGGGATAATGATTGCTGAGGCTATCATTGCAGCAGGCATCATTAATTATCCTTATTGATTGGAGCTTTCAAAGATAAAGCATTATGCTGACTGGAAAATACCCTCTTCCTGCAAGGTCAAGGCTAAAATAGGGCAGCTAAATAATTGCATTAACAAACAAAGAAATAAAAATAACCTCTCGGAGAGTTGTGTAATTAAGATCCAATTACAGCGTTTGGCCCTGCTGCCGGAGCGGCCCTGCCTTGTGTGGGATGTGGGATAGAGGATGGGGGAATCTCATGGGATCCTGCCAGGTTCACCTGCAGCCCTGCGAGGGGCTGGGGGATCCCTCTGGAGATGTGAAATTAAAAGGGTCAGATGGAGAAAATGATAATTGGCCTCAGTCTTATTACATCCCTTTTGGGTCAGAGTGAGTGTAAAGCTGTCCCACGAATGTTGCTGTTGATGTCTCTCGCTCCCCCTTTTCCCTCCTGCAGGATTTCTGACCACAGGGAGCACCTGGCTGCAGTTTGCTCCATATTTGTCCTGCATCACTGGTCATCCATTGCCCAGAGCAGCTGTGGCTGCCCCTGGATCCCTGGAAGTGTCCAAGGCCAGGCTGGACGGGGCTTGGAGCACCCTGGGATAGTGGGAGGTGTCCTGCCCATGGCAGGGGTGGCACTGGGTGAGCTCTAAGGTCCCTCCCAACCCAAACCACTCGATGATTCCATGATCCCAGGCCACCATTCCAAAGGAAAAAGCATCCAAACCCCACCCTTAAAACCTTGGGCAGGAGGAGAGCAAGCCTTGGTCTCTGCCTCCCCGAGTGCTGCGTGCGAGTGAAGATTCCCATCTCCTCCAGCCCACGTGGGCTTTGGATACTCATCAGTGTTTGGGGAGAGCCAGGAGAGCTGGAACCCCAAAAATACGCGAGCCCTCAGTGTTACTAAAGCCCTAAAAGTGGCTTTGGTTTGGGTGCAGGTGACTCCTGGCCCTGCCACCCCTCCGGCTGCCGGCAGCGCAGCACAGCCGGCTGGGAATTACCGCTGCTCTTGGGGGAATATTTGCCTAAAGGTCTCTGTTTATTTTCTGTTTTGTCATGTGCTCCGCTGCCTGATAGGATGTGATGTGAGGTTGTGAAGTGTGTTTCGAACTGAAACATTTTTTTGACATCCATTTAATTAGAATTATTTTAATTCCAACATTTGTCATTAGGAAGCAGACGATCTGGCACGCGCTCCAGCAGTCCTCCTGCTCCTCATCATTAGGATTTCTTAAACCAATAAAATAATTTATTTAAACACGAATATCAACTTCCATTTAAGGAATTTTACAACTTGGTTTTGAGCTGAGGGAGCCCAGTCTGTATCAGCAGGAAAGATCACCTCCCATCATGGAAAATTGCTCTGAACGTGGGGTTATTTATCCCTTACAATGGCTTTCATGGAAGCCAGATTTCCAAGGATGTGAGCAGATCCCACTGCTGGGGTTGAGCACTGCCAGGGGCATTTCTCAGGAGCAGGACCAGCTCCTCAGGATATTTCCCCACTGCTGGAAAAGCGATGGGAACTTGACCATAGAGCGTAGGCAGTAAGTGGTGTGTTGGTGCTGCCCACCTCAGGCAGGATACCCATGTGAGAGATCCTGCTCCTATCTCTGGCAAATATTAAATAAATTCCATGTGTGGAGTCTTCCCCAGAGCCCTGCAGAAGCACACAGAGGGTCTGCAGAGGTGTCAGGTCACCCTGGAAGGATCAATGCTCTTTGGTTCCTCCCATTGCAGTTTCAGCCTCAAGAAATTAATAGATGAGACTGAAGAGTTTTGATTTCCAGCTGATTTTTGTTTTGGAGGTGTTCCAGAAGTGCTGGAAGATGGACATGTTGTGATGACGATGGGAGTAACCAGGGCTGGATCCTGCTCCTGTGCTTCTGGGATCCCTGGCTTGGGTTGGGAATAGCAGGAGCTGTGCTGGCCATGGGCCAGCGCCCACGGCAGGGCGGCACCGGCGCCGAGCCTGCCCTGACAGCTTCATTAGCCAGAGACAATCTTTGCAGAGTTAGGGATGTCACGTTGGCTAATTAATACATCCCCCAGACATGCAGATTTTCCTGGGCTTCTCAGGCACAATAACCCAGCGAGCAGCACGGTCTGAGCTGGGGTGGGGGGAAATCTCCCGAAGAATTGTGTGGTTCTTTAGAGTTATCACTCATTAGAGGTTGCAAAAGGGGGGAAAAAATGTGAAAAGGCAACTCCAGGAGCAAAAAAGAGTTTGCATTATTGTTCACCCTGTGAAAAGCAAGGTGCAGGATGTAAAGCCCCGGGGGAAGGCTGCCAACAATAGGCCCCATAGCAACAACAACTTCTAAGGGGGAGCGGGTGGCTGCACATCCCACTGCCCACCCTTGATGTCGGTGTGCCGGCCCCGGGAGCCAGGCAGCCCATGGGGACAAAGGCCCCCCGCTGCCCGCCACACAAAGGCAGCTCCTTCCCCCGGCACAAAGCCCCGGGGCTGGCAAAGGGCACAGCTGCACCCCTGCGCCCCCACCCTGCACCCCAGCACGGCTGCGCCCCGCAGGGGGCTCGCTGAGGTGGGGCTGGGCAGGGGCAGGGGGCTGCAGGGGGTCAGAGCGCAAACGAGGCCACGGGGGCCTGTCCCCGTTAGCACAGACCGTGGTGCCCATGGGGGCCTGGCATGGAACACGGTGTTCATGGGGGTCTTAATCCAGATGACGTGGAACATGGTGCCCACTGGGGTCTCATCCCAGCAGGCACAGCCCATGGTGCCCATCGGGATCCCATCCCGCTGGCACAGCCCATGGTGCCCCCCGGGATCCCATCCCGCTGGCCCAGCCCATGGTGCCCATCGGGATCCCATCCCGCTGGCACAGCCCATGGTGCCCCCCGGGATCCCATCCCGCTGGCCCAGCCCATGGTGCCCATCGGGATCCCATCCAGCTGGCACAGACCATGTGCCATCCTGGGCACATGTCCCGCAGCATCCCTCACAAAGGCACGACCAGTTCCTCACTCCCCCCACCAGCTCCCCCACTGCCCTCCTCTGTGGGAGCTATTTTTAGCTTTTGGGGGCCTGTTGGTGCCTCTGCCCCCCTTTGTCACCGAGCACAAACCACTGGGTTCAAACCACATTTCCCTCGTTGCATTAGTGAGAGCCGGAGTAATTTTGACTCAATTTTTACATGCAAAGGTCACCATTAAAAAGTCATAATTCAACGGCTCCGTGGGCTGGGTCCTGCCTGTGCTGTCATTAGAGCAGAACTTCAGGAGGTTCTGCCTGAAACGAGTGGGTATTTTTAGCTGACAGTATCAGAGAGGGAGCTGGAGGTGCGTGGGGAGATAAGGGCACGGTTTAGATTTCTGCCTTTACGCTCACTGTCACATTCAAAAAAACTAAATCATAATTTTGATTTTCCACGTCCCTGAGGGAGAGATTGACAAGAGCATCCAGTGCTCGTAATTGGATCATTCCTCTGGGAAAGTTGGCTCCTCCGCTGAAATCCTTACATGCTCTAAGGAAAATTGCTCTCAACGTTATTGAAAATATTTTAGGAGACTGAAGGTTCTGGGGCCTTTCCAATTCGAGTGCTTGGGTCGGCCATGCCAAAGGAAGACAATAATGGGAACCAAATCTGGAGAGCACTGCACTTAATTGGAGCCTGATCCTGCAGGCCTGGAAGGCCCCCGACCCCCTGAGGGCTCCGACCCCTCCTCTGGTGGGCACTTGCAGGAAGGAGCCGTTCAGAAATGTTCCAAAATAGATGCCTGAAATAAATTATTTAAAATCTTTGGGGTTTTTTTTTTGATAATGAAAAATTCAAGTGTTTTGGCACGGGTGAGTGCTGGAGAGCAGGGCTGCAAGAGGCTGGTACAAAGCCTCTCCTGCACAATCCTTCTCCCTGCTGCTGCAGGATTTTGGAGACAAAGCTTCGGGATGTGTTTGGGCAGTGGTTGGCAGCTCCTGTTTGCATGCTCAGGATGATGACGTTTCTTGTAGAGATGCTCTGTCATCCTCACCCTCCCTCTGAAGGAGGTTGAAGCCAGGTGGAGTTTGGGCTCTGCTCGCAAGGAACAAGGGGCAGAACAAGAAACGGCCTCAAGTTGAACCAGGGGAAGTTTATGTTGGATATTAGGGAAAATTTCTTCATGGAAAGGATTGTCAAAGCCTGGAACAGGCTGTGGTGGAGTCTCCTGGTGAGTGACGGGAGCTGAGGAGAGCCATGCTGGACAATCTCCATCATTTCCTGTGGAAGCGATGGTGCCATGCACGGTTTTACCCAGCTCCCTTTTGGAGGATGAGGCTGAAAGGGAAGATTTTGATGAGATATTGAAGGTCTTACCTGCCTTCCACATAAATTAGTTGCACAATTTCATAAACTAACAGGTGGTTCCAGCTCAGAGCAAGCGGATGTTACCCTGAACGAGTCGAGTCCCCCTCGCCATCCCTTGGTCCCCCAGTTATTTCTTCCTTTCTATCTTCCCCTTTCACCTCTTCCCTTCTCCCCTTCTTCTCTCCCTGATTTACGAGCAGCTCCTACATGAAATGTTTTGTCTGGGCTATATGAATATTGATGAAGCGCTCGCATTGATTTGAGCTGTGTTCATAACTTTCTGTGCTCCCTGGAAGCATCCCTTATCCCAGGCTCCGGCGATGTCCTTACATCCCCATTTATCCCACGGAGTTTTCGGGAGGCAGTCCCGTTTGTTCAAGCTGCCTCTCGCCTGCACATTTGTCTTCGATTATCTCCCGAGGAGAAGACGATAAGTACTTACACAAACCTACGCCGAAATTAAACACACAGAACAAATGAGCCTGGCGTGTTCACATTCCTTCATTTCCAGGGATAATGCCTGGGAGGAAACACTTGCACGACCGCAGATGGAGGATGGGTCGGGAGCCCCAGGAGGGTTTGGGCTGCTCTCTTTAGAGGAAAGCTGTCCTCTACTTCCCATGTGGAAGGAAAAAACGATAGCACTGGTAATGGCTGGGGCATGGCTGGGCACCAAAGGGAAGGAGGAGGTAGCTGGGGACGGAGCAAAGACTGGAAAATAATAATGGGAAATGTTTTGATAAGAAGCGTTGTGGTCTTAGACAAGTATTCCAAAACTTCTGGAGCCCATTTATCCCTAGATTGAACCCAGATGACAGCAAGCTGTTTGCATGGGCTGGAATGTGCCTCCTACAAACACCCAGTTCTCTGGGCTGGGGATCCGAGGGGGAACGTGGAGTGGGGGCAGCCCTGGGTGGTTCATACCCCCCTTGCCTTCTCCAGAACCCCAAACATCCCTGTCCAACCCTGTCTGCGAAGTCCTGCACCCCTGGGATCCACTTGCAGTCACTGACATCCCTTCCTGTGGGAAAAAGAGAGGCTTCCAATAGGGGCACAGTCCTGGAAACTGCAAACAGCACATGGAAAGCACCTTAAGCTTTTCAAAGGTTGGAGAGGGCTCAGCCCACACCAAAAGCTAACAGCAGCCTGGCACATCCCCGTGCCTTGGAGAACGTTTAACCAGAGCAACTCAGCATTTCCACCCTTCCTTTTTCCTCCTCTTTCTCCAGCAGGCACCACCATTGAAATTTCCTTTATATCCCTCCTAAGATTCTTCTGATGCTCAGGATCAAGTGGCAATAAAAGGTGTTAAATACTAATCACTAATTTCCTACTGGAAGTGTGATCCTGGTGTTTATTTTCCCAGGAGCATCCAGCCATGAAGGGCCAGAGCAGCATACCCTGCTGGTGTCTGACTCTTTACCTCTGCACAGGCAGTGTTTGCAACTTGAAGTTTTGTTGCAAAAGTCAGCAAGGAAATCCAGTGTCACTGGATGAGATCCATTCCTTTGTCAGCAGCCAGTGCTGGTTTTGGACCTCAGCCTCCACAGAGCAGTTGGGAAGGATGATCTCTAAACACTGAAGCACTCCAGCTATTTCTTTGCTCCATCCAGGGAAAATTTCCAAGGAAAGGATTGTCCAGCCTGGCACAGGCTGCCCAGGGCAGCAATGGGGTCCCCATCCCTGCAGGGATTTAACAGCCACGTGGGTGTGGCACTTGGGGATATGGATTAGTGGTGGCCTTGGCACTGCTGGGGGAAGGGTTGAACTTGATATTAGAGTTTTCCAATCTATACAATTCCACGATTTCGTGGGTTGGTGTTGGCCCCGTGGCTGAAGCAGAGCGTGTCCTGGAGAGCACCAATAGCGACCGGCAACAGTAGGAATGAACTTGGGATATGTAATTCCCACCAAGAAGGAATAATCTTCAAAGTCCTACTGGGGTGCTTTTTGGATGGCAACAGAGTTTTCCCTGCTGTAACTGGGATGCGAAAGAATTAACTGAAGTTGGAATGTTATTGTTTGTGTCAGACTCTGTTAACCACGTTAAAACTATATATAATACTCCAATTTCCTCTGTCAAAACTCTCTAATGGGCAATATTCCGAAATCAAAGTCTTATGGAGCGGTTAATCTTCTGCACGGACAACGCCAAGTTTAAATCCAGTCCAAATGCCACTTCTCAGTCACAGCTTTAAAGGATTATAAATGATTATAATGGTATTTGTCTACTTGCCTGATACATAAGTTCACGTCAATGTTATCTCGAAAATTGACATTCGGTTTCATCTCGGAGGTGAGAGAATAAACTGTTGACTACCAGCTTCAGAGAGGAAAATGGATTAGCTCTAATGTAATTAGAGCTCTATTCACAGATGATTATTTTCGTTGAGCGCACAAACGGCACTGATAAGGAGCAGGCAGGGGCGAGGGGGGAAAGGCTGGGGATGGATTTGCTCTTTATTCTGCACAGGGCCATGGGCTCCCTGTGTGCAGCTCCTGGGTAAGACCTACAGAAGATCTGTGCAGTGCCCAAAGGCAGCTGGGGCTCCAGCACTTGAATTTCCACGATTTCAGATGTGGTTGGTGGGGAGGGAGGTTTGCTGCCACTCTCCCTCTGACCACAGGACAGCTTTCATGGGACACATTCTACATTTTGATGCCTCCCTTTTTCCTGGGCCCTGTCCCAACAGGCCAGCATCAACACCAACAGCAATGCCAACACCCACATCAATGCCAACATCAACGCCAACGCCAACACCAACATCAACTCCAACACAGTGCCGACGTCAACACCAACCCAAAGCCAACATCAACACCAACACCAACACCAACCCAATGCCAACATCAATGCCATGGTCAGTGCCGCCACCACTACCACCACCACCACCACGATGGTCTCCTCCAGCTCATGGTTTTTAACTTCTCCCAGCACTCCAAACTCAAAGACAGCTAAAGCTGCTGCGCCTTTTTAATGCGTTAATTGTCTATGTGACTCTTTAGCTCTTAAAAAATACATGAAAGAATAAGGATTGTCCCCCAGGAAGAAGGAACAATGGGAAGCAGCGACAATTTAATGAAAATAAATAAATTAATCTGTATACACTGGTGCTAACACAAATGCTTTGTGAACGGCATGAAAGATTTTACATTATTTTCAAAAAAGCACAAAACTCTTTTCTTTTGCACTATAAACTCAATTTAATTTTAAGTCACATGATAAATGGTGGCAAATTGAACTTCATTATGAATTCATGAACGCAGTTTATTACAATTGTTCTTTCTGGCCTTTGTGGTTCAAAGACAGTCCCTTCTGCCACGATGTTATTTTTTAATGTGCAAATTCAGCACTGATGACCTGTGGTTTCCCTGGCCTGTGGGTGCCAGTGGGGTTGGGTGCTGGCAGATCCATGTTCCGTGTCCGGCACGATGCACTTTGGGATCACCAGCTGTGGAAGAGCTGCTGTGATCAACGCTGCCCCTGGCTCGGCAGGAAAGACCCACATGTGGAAAACTACGGGGGAATTACGAAGTGGGGATTATTTTCTGAAGACAATGCAAACTCCGAGGCATGAATGTCACTGCAGCGACGCTCCGGTGCGGAGCCTTCCCCTTGGCAGCCTTGGCAGCCAGATAATGGCACAGCCAGCCCGGCCTCCAAGCCAGGCTCCAGGGAGCCATCCCAGAAAACGCCAAGACGTCTTGTTGTGGGGACTGAATTGTTCTGTTCCCGCGTCAGGCTGGCCAAGTTCTCCTTATCCCCCCCGCCACTCTCAGCAAGGGGAGCCTCAAGGACAAGGCTGAGGAGTTTGTCTCTCCCATCCCCTCACCACTGCCCCGCGCTGTCACGGTGTCCCCATCACAGAGCCACCAGAAGAGGTGACATCTGCACATCCAATATTCACCTATAAAGGTTATTAAAACTCCCACTCCTCTGGATGATTAACGGGAGCCGTCACACCAGCTTTTTAACAGAATAAAAAATGGATATATAAATATTATTAAAATCAGGATGGGGATTGAATATATCTGTGCAAACAACAGAAATGCAATTTGTAGCTGAAAGATCTGTGTGTACACTCTGGGTGTTTACATGGGCTGAGCAGAGTCTGTGCCTGCAGGAAAAGGATGCCCAGTCTTGAACGCAGCCCCCGCTCCAGCACAAAGATTTTTTTCAGAGTCTTTGGCAGTAAAATAACTACAGTTACTTCAAAAAACTTTTCCTCTTCTTGCTGAATACCCCTTAAATTTAGAATAATTTCAGATGGACAAATTAAAAAGTACATTTGAGATAAAATACACAGTCAGACACAGATTTGAACTCCAGATCTAACTCCAAAAGCACTTGCAGTTTGACATGGCACAATGATTTACTGTGCTCATGATTATATCTTGTAGGTAGCAGCTCTGCAAGTGGGAAATAATTCAGGGATGTGGAAAAGGAATAACTTTTCTTCTGCGTGCAGGACTTCAAGAGCAGAGGGACAAAGCTGAAGTTCCACAGTTTCCGGTACTTGAAGGGGCTTATGAAAAAGGAGAGCAAGTTTTTACACAGGCAGATAGTGATAGGATAGGGGGGATGGATTCAAAATAAAGGATGAGAGATTTAGATTAGATGTCAGGGAGAATTTCTTCCCTGTGAGGGTGGGAAGGCCCTGGCACAGGGTGCCCAGAGAAGCTGTGGCTGCCCCATCCCTGGAAGTGTCCAAGGTCAGGTTGGACGGGGCTTGGAGCAACCTGGGATGGTGGAAGGTGTCCCTGCCCATGGCAGGGGGTGGGACTGGATGGGCCTTAGGGTCCGTCCAACCCAAACCATCCTGGGATTCTGGGATTCTGAGCTATTCCAGCAGCAATTCCACTGAAGGTTGTCCCATGAGGATGAAGGTGCAGGTCCCCATTGCACCTCTCCAGCTCCTGGGAGGAAACCTCTGGTGGGGTATCATACACTTAACCAGCTGCAGTGCAGGGTTATCATGATGATGATGGTGATGATAATGATGATGATGATGATGGTGTGCATTTGGGATCCTGACCCCTCAGAGAGCTTTTCCCCTATTGTGCTCTCTGAAAATGATATAACCGTATACATAAAATAAACTATTCTACCCACTTTCTCCATGCACAAGGAAAACTTCTGTGAAGGCCCCTCATAAATACCCCATTCCACCTTCTCAGATTTAATTATAAAACTACTTGAAATACAATAGTCCTTCACATCCAGGGCTCATTTTCTAATTGAGTTTTGATATGGATATGCACCCAGGAGACCCTCAGCTGATGCACACAACAGATGGAGGGACCAAGCCCTCTCTCCCCTCTCCCTGAAGCAAAGTCACAGCAGGAGGATGTGTCAGATGTCTGGGCTCATCCCCCCAGCCCCTCCTGCCCAGCAGAGATGGAGTTTGCTTGGGTGCAATGGATTGGCCCCAAAATATCCCCACAGCGGCCAAGGTGGAACTGGGGCAGAGTGGGGGTTCCTGGGCACTGCAGCACCCACTCCTCCCTGGGAAGGATGTTCTTAAGCCTCTGTGCGGGATCTGTCACCTACACTTCCCCTCCTGGTTAGGATACATGGGCAAAATTAATTCTGAAAAAAGGTTTAAACACTAAATTAGAAGCTGAGCCAAGTGAAGCCAGGAGTCCCCGGCTCGCGCCGGCGCGGTGCTGGTGGGCAGCACATCAAGGGGGGTGACACCCCGGTGATGAATTACTCACTCCTATAACATTGCCCAGCTGGAGTGGCTGGAGCAAGCCTTAATTTACTATTTATAAACCTCTCCAGCTGTATTTTCCTAGGCAGAGCAGCTGGCTCCTTGCGGGAGTGTGAAGGAGAGGATGTTAACAGGTTGGCTGGCCGGACTCTGGAGAGCGTTTTCGGCGGCACAGGGAAGGGGTTCACGGGTAGGACAGCTCCAAAAGTCCTCCTCCAGCCAGGCCAGGGCTGCAAACCCCGGGAGCCAGGCTGGTGAGGGCGATCTGGATAGTTTCTGGTTAATAGAGGGTCCGGATAGCAACTGGTTAAAGGATGATATCCCTGTGATGATTACAGTGAGAAAACAGCTCAGAAAAGCAGAGCCCAGGGCTGGTGGTGCCAGCCTGGAACCCACCATGTGAAGTGGGAGAAAACCCCTCGTTTTTTCACTCTCAGTGTCCTGCTGAACCCCAGCCTGGGCAGCCCCCCATCCTACTCCTGCTGTCTCACCTCATCCCCGGAGCACCCACCCCTGTCAGGAACTCAAGGAACTGGGAGCTCCCCCACACCTCGGCTGCCCCACTGGGGAAAACCCCACAGAGGAACAGCAAACCCCAGTAGAAATAGAGGCAAACACCACCCACCCACCCACCTTCCCTGGGTCAGAACCACCCGAGGGTTTCTGTAATTCCTGCACTTTGACACATCCCCACACTCTGCATAGGCTTCTCCCGCCGCTGCTAATGCAAACATTTAATTTTGATGATTTATAGCACAGCTATAAAAAAACTCTGGATTACACTTTGGAGTCAAGGTCTCAGCTCGAGAGCACATTTTTATAGAGTCAGCATCTCTGTTTTTAAAAGTTATACTTCAATATTAAATATGACTCTTTTTTTCAGCAAGTCAATAAAATCCCTTTAGACCAGATAATAAACTCATTTTTTCTGGGCTGGCTATTGTTTCTAGCCTGGGTCATATCCTGAAGCCTTTAAGGCTGTTCTTTAGACTCTCTGATGAGGAATTTTGAGTTCAAACCCTCTCAGGTGCTGCCCAAGCAGGCACAGACCCCCAAACTAAGACTTCCCTCAGGTTCTGTTCTTCTATGCAACGTGGTATGCAGAAGAAATCACCAAGGTTTGGCATAATAAGTTCTCCAAGCTCTGATCCCCCTCCCATGGCTGCTTCTGGACCTAAAATCCCACCTAGCCCAAGGCATAGCAGGAGAGGGGGAGTTATGGATTGTGTGGTCCTGCCTTGACTGGGCTGAGCCTGTTCCTGCAGCTGATGGTGCTGATCCATGTCCCTGTGCCATCCTTGTCCCAGTGCATCTCCATCCCTCCTGTATCCACATCCCATCCTCACCCCACCACCACCTTGGATGCAGCCCTGTGAAGACCCTCATCCCATCCCTGTCCCTGTCCCATCCTCATCCCATCCCCTATCTAATTCCTTCCCATCCCATCTCCACAGTTCCTGGCAGGAAAGCTGGGCTGGGAATGGGGCTGGGATGCAGCCCAAAGCTCCCTGTACCAGGATCATGTCCCTGGACTGCAGGGAGATGCCCATGGTGGGGGAGTTGATGGTACAGTCACTGCAGGAGACAATCCAATGTCTTGGAGGGGATAGAATCACTGGGGAAGTGCTGTGCAATAAAATACGACTTCTGCCTTTAAAGGCAGACAAGTGTTTTATGTTTTTACAGCTCTCAGAATTACCCTGTAATCTTATTTATTTTCTAATACAAGTTTCTGTGGAAAAGGGTATCATAAGATAAATAGAAATTAACTGATTATGAGGATTGGCATTCTTTAAGTACATATTTATCAGGCCATTTGCTCATTCTCTTCTAATATCTTGACATAAGAGTGTCAAATTAAACACTCCCCAGATTAGGATAATACTCAGCACTTTTGTAGCTTTCCTATCTGATTTGCAAAGCTTTCTTCTCTGCAAATGCACTTGAAGTTGGTGCTCTATAGGGCTTGATAGAATTCATTTCAGGATTAATAAGCCTTCTCTGAACCATTTAACAAAATCTCTGCAGCATCCTAGTCTTGAATAGGGAATAGATTCCAAAGAGCACTTTAATTAATTTGTCTAATTAATGGAGGGAAATGGAAGTTAGTTCTTTGCTGCAAATTGGTTCATGTCCACAGCAGCAAATGTCAGCTGAATTGCAGGGGTGACCCAGCCCCAGCCCGCAGCACACGGGGTTATCGGGGGGGGCTTCAGCCGCACACGAAATTCGGCGTCTGCCCACATGAGCCTCTAATTACTTTTGCCACGTTGCTTTTGTGGAGCCATTCATTCCGAGCCCGTCCTTATCTTGTCATCCCCCGGTGACATTAGCAATGTTTGAATGCATTAGCGACCAAAGGCAGGGCGAGCAGGCAGCGATTAGAGCGGCGGGGCCGCCTGAGTGATGTTTGAAATATTGGAATTGTTCCGCTCATTTCTATCCAAACAGCAGAGTGAGGCGTCAGCGGCGAGCCCGGTGCTGCTCCGAGGGGGAAGCGCTTCCCCCTTTTATCGCGGCGCGATCGCTTTCCCAATTAACCTGCTGTTAACTGGGCTCCAGCGCCGCCGTGTCCATTGAAACGGGACACGCGGTGCCGCGGCTGCAGAGGTTTGTTTGAACAAGGGATGTGCTCGGGAAAGCAGCGTCTCACCCCACCCACGGCTCCCTAAAAGCTGCTTCTGCTGCTCCCGGGATGTATCTCCGCTCTGTGGATCACTGAATCCCAGAATGGTTTGGTGGGGAGACACCTTAAAGATCACCCAGTGCCACCCCCAGTCATGGACAGGGACAACTTCCACTTCTTCCACGCTCCATCCAAACCTGGCCTTGGATACTTCCAGAGGTGGGGCAGTCACAGTTTCTCACAACCTGTGCCAGGGCCTCACCACCCTCACAGGGAAGGATTTCCTCCAAATATCCCACCTCACCTTGCTCTCCGTGAGTTTGAAGCCATTATTGTGCAGTATCCATGGAACCAGTCTGGCTGTAACGGGACCTCCAGCCAGGGGAACGCAGCTGTGGCAAGCCCTGCTCACCTCAGCATTGTCTTCAAGACACGCGGTGGTGCGAGGTGGACGAGGAGGCACCAAGAGCTGCGCGTGGCCAGGAGCTCAGGGGCCACACTGGCTGTGCAATCCCACCAGGAACAGGAGCTTTACAGGCTGAGGGACTTCCCTGGTCCAAGAACAAAATGCTGTGGAGTGGCTATGGACAGAGCTTCACCTGGTGCTGTGATTTCTGTGGTGGGAAGAAAGATGTCCTGTGGCATCAACACGGACACAGAGGAGTGTGGGGGGAGGAAGGGAAAGCAGCCCTGGGGGCGTTGATTTGGGCTTGTCACATTTATGGAAGGGATTCTGTCCTGTGGCTGCCCTGAACTCACAGTGAAATCCCTGAAGCAGGAATTGTGTGCTCCTTTCTGGCTCCCACGGCGAATTAAATCAAATACTTGGACAATTAGTACAATCATCATGTCAAGGGAACAGCCTCAAGATACAGTAAACACACTGTATGTTTGATAGATCTAAAAAATCTTTATAGTCAAGATATTTTACACTGAGCCACATTGATTTCCCGTCAATTTTTTTTATATCAGTGCATGTAATACCAGCCCAGCAAGAAATACAATAAATACCAGCAGTGATTTATCCAAATGGCATTCAGCAGGCACTTTGCAGTCACTCAGTTCATAGCCTCAGCATAAATAAATCAAAATGAAAACAAAAGCCAGCACGTAAATCCCATGTACAACCTACACCCTTATAGGGATGGAAAGTCCAAGGGGAAAACAGAGCTGGCCGGCACGAGGCGTTCCTGCCGAAGAAGCCGCGCATCTGGCTCCCCTTGCTTAGCTAAGAATTTGCTTTTCTCCTTTCATTGAATTTTGCAAAGGTATTACAGCATTTCGTCTGTCAGTCCTGATAGTGAAGGGCCATATTAGCCCACGGATTACCTGGGCCCTGTCTCCTGGAAACTTGGATAAGACCAGGCAGGAACAGCTCCAAGGAGGCGCATAAATGTTTTGTACTCAGAGTCTGGCTGATGGAAATGGGCAGAAGGAGATGGCGACGAGTAATGGGAAGGCTGGAAATTAAAAATATTGATACTAAGGAAAAGAGGAAGAAGAGGAAGAAGAGGGAGAAGGAGAAGAAGGAGAAGGAGAAGGAGAAGGAGAAGGAGAAGGAGAGGGAGGAGAAGGAGAAAAATAAGAAGAAAGAAGAAGAAGAAGAAGAAAAGGGAAAAAAGAAAAGGAGAAGGAAGGAAAAGGAAAAGAAAAAAGGAAAAAGGAAAAAGGAAAAAGAAGAAGATTATATATATTATCTATATAATAAAGAATCAAAGAATCTAATTTTGGGAAGGACCTTTAAGATCATCAAATCCAACCATCCACCTAACCCTGACAGATACATACCAATATCCTTAATTAATGCCATGGTGGTGTATTTTAGCTGAGTGAGTTTAAAACCTCCACATTCAGTGTTTCATTTAATCTCTTGTAATATTTATGATGTTGCAGTTGCCTCATTGCAGCTGGTATTGGTTCTCCCACAGTTTTCTGCAGCTGTGCATGGAAGTTCCTTTTTCCAATTGATTTTCTAGTTAATTTAAAATAGCAAGACTAACAGCCTATGTGCTAAATTCAGTATAAAAGTGCATACTTTAAAATGGGGTTAAAGCAATTTGAACTAGAGATATTTCTTCAGTCTGCCTGTAGGAAAAAGAAAAATAAAATCAAATCAATCCTAACTTAGTTGGAGGCCACAAACCAACTTCCCCATCCACTGCTTGCCGTGAGGAACACGAGAGGCTGGATTTCCAAACAGGATTTGGGGCAGGGAGCCTGGTAAGCCTGTTGCATACCAAGCAATTTTAATTTTTGCTGCTTTAAAAGCCTGATGGCTGCACTGCTCCCATGGATCCGGAGGGACCAGGAAAGCCAGTCACTACTTCAGGGCTCTGGGTATGAGCAGCAATCCTAGAAACCCTAGAGATTCCCTAAAAGCCCTGTGGAAGTGCAAAAGATTATTAGTATCAGATCAATGCTCATATATCTCCTCCGAGCCGTGTTTATTGCGCAGCGGCTGCGGCAGGACCAGTGGGAATCGGGATCAATGGGTCAATCCTGCCCACCCAGCACTGCCTCTCCATGAGAATTTGGGATCCCCAGGTTCAGCAGCACCTCAGGGGGTTCTGAGCCAGGGTTTGCACCCCAAGCCACACACCACAAGCCAGGACCACCCCCTTTGAGTGCTGGCTCCATGGCCAGGGCAGGGGCAGGGCTGAGGAATGGTTTTCTCCCCTCTTCAGGAAAACCAAATATTTCCTTTCCCAGTTCTGAATCTGGGAAGTTTCTCCCTGTATGCTTTATCCACACCTGCAAGGAGGGAGGTTCATCTTCTCTGCACCCCCAGCAGGGAAGCAGAGCTGGGTGCTGGGGCAGAGGCCCAATGCCGAGTTTATTTCCTCACCAAAATAAACCCAACCAGAGATTACAGGGACGAGGCGTGAAAACTTCAGTCCAAGAGGCAAAACTTTCCACCTCATTATATCCACGTTGTGTTCCAGTTTGTGGAGCATGAAGTGGGACAAGGCTTCTCCCTTTCCCCGGGGGAGCGCAGGGCCGGCAGCGCCGCAGGCCCGGCTGTTCTCGGGTAATGAGGAGCCATCAAACTGCTGTTTGAAATGAACTCACAATATGAGTGTAAAAGCCACCAGGCTAGGAAGAAGAAAAAAAAGAATAAAAATCATATTAGTGCTGGAAACTCAACTTTCTACTTTTCTTCCTCTGCCAGAATTTAATAAAGCCTTGTCCGGGCCCAGCGCCGCTGGAAGCCACGCGAGCCCCAAGCAAGCAACCTCGGGGGCGACACCACGGCAAGGCTTTATTAAAGCCAGGCCTAGGGAAAAAAGTGTGTTCCTGCAAAACTGGGAAACAAACAGGAGACACAGAAGCTACAAACAACCCCCCTCCTGAGATGAGGGGCTTTTTTAGCAAGTCACATCTGCTTATGTGCAAATTTGAGAGAAAACGGGGGGACTCGCTCAGGCTGGAGGTGGCAGCAGCCACGTCTGGAGGTTGGGTGAGGAATCTCTGCCTGCTCTCATGGTGGATTCAGGGTGGAACTGAGAAAAGTGAGCAAAAACCAGAGACCGAGTGGATATTGGTGATGCAAAAATTCAGGTTTAAAATAAGCAGTTCCCCTTTTTTTTCCTTTTATGGGGAATTTCATCTGGTATTTTTTTATGTTTGTGAGTTAAACTAGTAGAGGTTCTGAGGGTTTAATGGGAAGTGCATTCTCCTGCAGTCACAGCAGCTCTACCCTCACAAGCTGGACTCAGGAGCTGTTGGAGTTGAGACTAGATTTGGGCTGGATTAAAGTTCAAGTTTGGTTTGGAGTTTGGGTTTGCAGAGGAGTTTGGTTGTCTTGGGTTTGGATTTGCTTGGAGGCTGGCTTAGGGTTGGGTTTTGGTTTGGGTTGGGCTCAGGTGCAGGTTTGGTGTGGGATTGAGTTGGGCTCACGTTTGGGTTTTGTTTGGGCTGGGGTTTGGGTTTGGATTGGGGGTTGGATTGGGTTCAGGTTCAGGTTCAGGTTTGGGTTGGGCTTGGTTTTGGCTTTGACTTTGGGGTTGAGTTCATGTTCGTGTTTTGGTTTGAGTTCATTTTTGGGTTCCAGTCCAAGTGTGAGTTCAGGTTTGGGACAGAAGTCCAGGCCCCTCCCCAGAGCCACCCCCCAGCTCTGGAGGATCTGGAGCTCGGAGCGTGGCAAGGACCAGGCTGCACAAGCCAGGGATCCAAATCCTGTTGGGATGGAAGGGGTTTGCAGTCAGAGCAGGACTTTCCCAGGGCATTCTGAAGCAGTGCCTGTCAGAAGATGAGTTTTCTAAATGACTTTTCTAACTTCTCTTTTGGCTCCCATTGGTAATTGATTCATTTCCAGGTACTTGCAAGAATGTAAATATGGAATGAATCAACTTTTTCCACATTTTCTTTAGCAGCCCTTTTATGAAGAACAGATTTTCCACAGAGGAAATTAAAAAGTGCATAAAACTGAGAAATCATGGTGTTGTTGAGAACAGCATCAGCTTTCAATGTCACATTATAACTGGCAGCACATACTGTATTCCAATGGCATTAATAGAAACTACAAAGTTTGTTTCAATTAGCTTCGTTTTTCTTTCAGAAAAGGAATGATCATAAATCCCTGAAATAACATTTGTCCAAAAGAGATGTGTACCATTACTTTAGGGATCTTTCATGTCTGTTTTTAAATTACACTTCCTTGTAGAAATGATTATACATTGATTTAATAAATGCACTTGATTTGTGTATATTGCTGAAATTTAAAAAAGGCACAACACAACTCTGATTTCCTGTACAAGGCTGTCAAACATCTTTGCTGCAGTAAATTCTGAGAGAAAGCTCTTGGCAACTTGTTCTGTACATGGGCACGTTAGTGGAGGAAAAGAAGGGATTGCGTTTGTGTTTCCTTCTGGGCAGATTCTTTTTGAATAACTTCTAAAATAATTTTCCTTCTCAGTGCATCTGTCCACGTGGGAGGCCCGGGGCTTGGTGGAGGGTGATGGATGTGGACAGCTCGGAGGGTGGGACTGACCAATCCAACCCCACACCTGCATCCTGGAGGACCCAGCACCATTTATGCCCACACAGGTCCCCGGGCTCCAGGCCAACGGGTGCCCAGGCACTCCAGCACTCCATGCCAATAAAATGAATTTTGGGATTATTTTATCCACAGCAAACCACTTCATCCACCTCGTCCCACCTCCAGGTGCTCCGCACACCTCCTGGAGGTGAAGAGATGCTCTGTGCTTGTCAGGGCTGGTGGATGTTCCTCCCTGTGCCAGGGGAAGTGGGGACAGCAGTGACACGCGGCCAGCACGGGCCGCAGGTGGTGGCAGTGACGTGCAGCCACCGTCAGCACTGCCAGAGGGCAGGAGCCGCTCTGGGAAACGCTCCCAACCAAATGTGTCCCAGCCTCAGCATCCTCCAGGCACCTCTGAGGTCTGGAGGAACTTGGACCCAAATCTCACAAAGACACTTTCAACTCATAAAATGTTACAAAGCTCATAAAATTTATGAGTTGCTTGTGAGTCCTTCCCGAAGGCTGTGTTCACTTCCAGGGCAGCTTTGGGTCACTCCAGGTGTGGGAGGCAGGGGAGGAGAAACCCAGGGAGGAGAAACCCAGGGAGGAGAAACCCTGGCCCAGCAGCCACTGGAGCACAAGTCTGATGAGGAGGTGCTGAGGGATCTGAGGGGGCTCAGCCTGGAGCAAAGGAGGCTCAGAGGGGCCCTTCTGGCTCTCCACAGCTCCCTGACAGGAGGGGGCAGCCGGGGGAGTTGGGTTGTGCTCCCAGGGAACAAGGGACATGGAAAGGGAAATGGCCTCAGGCTGTGTCAGGGGATGCTTGGGTTGGATATTAGGGAAAATTTCCACCGAAAGGGCCGTCCAGGTACTCTCATGCACCTGTAGAAGCAGCACATTCACAAGAGAAGCTCCGTAATTAATTAGCGCAAGAGCTTGGTGTGGTGCCCAACAGCTGCTGCACACCTACAAAATCGTCTTGGTTTTTTACCATTTCCACTGAAATCCAGGCTAATCTCAGCAGCTTATTTCCATTAGGATCTAAAAATATTTGCCATCTTCTTGCTAGTGTGGCACACAGGCCAAGCCCTGCTCTAATGTCACTGTCACATTAAGTATTTGTTGCTTCGAGTCAGCAAATGACAGAGTCATAAAGTGCACTGAGAGCAGCATCTGAAGTGGTTTTGATGCCTAATGTGCATCCTGATATTGGAAACAAACCACATGCATTTAGCACTAATTACACACAAGCTCTGAAGAGAGATTTATTTTACAAGAGCTGAACAGTGATCCACAGCTGGAACAACAGGCTGAGGAAAAAACTTGCTGAGATGAGTAAATACGGAGTCGTGAAGGCAAACTGAACCTTTTCTCAGCACCGGTTTGGGTATTTGGGGGCAGTTGCTGGGGTTTTAGGGCTTGTGAAGTGATTAAGGAGCAAGAGGCCTTTCATACAGAAGGTGAAAAATCTGGTGGGGTATTGGTTACCCTGGGCATGATTAAGCCAATGAATCCACAAATCATCGCAGTGTCACATATGGGTTGTTATGGGATCAGCAGAATCCAAGGCCAGGTTGGACAGGGCTTGGAGCAACCTGGTCTACGGACGGTGTCCCTGCCCATGGCAGGGGATGGAACAGGAGGATCTTTAATATCCCTTCCAACCAAACCATTCTGTGATGCTCCAAAATGTTCTTTTCCAAGAGTCTCTGCTGTGGTTGGACACAGGGATGGGTCATGGAGCTCAACACCTGCAGCAGGATAAATGGGATCTATGTGCTGGGAGAGTGGGACAGCTCTCCAGAGTTTTACAGCTGTGTGTGTCCCCCACCCCGCTGGGGCTGGACAGGTATTTATTTGTTTTAGTGCTCTGCCAAAGAGTGTTTCCTTTGACATATTCCACGGCAGGCATGTACCTGTTTACTGGAATTGAACTGTGGAAGTTTTAAGCCACAGAACTGAAAATTATCTTCCTTTAAGAGTCTTTCCTTTGGACTCCGTGCTAGGGAGAAACTTCCAACATATTTAGCCAGTTAAAGGTGATTTCTACATCTGATTGTCTCCATTGTGGTGATGATTTGCTGACAGCTTTAACGGAAAACACACCCAGAAGTGGTGCCCGTCTAAAATGTGGCATTTCATGGTCTTGTTTCACACCAAACAATTACAGGCATTAATTTTTGGGGTGCATGAGGCAAACCCGCAATCTCTGTGGTGTGGGAAGGAGGTTGGATCCTGTGGTTGCCGTGTGGGTGCCGATGCTGGGGGCTCCAGCCTCTCCCTGGGCTCTGGGGAAGATGCACGAGGGGCTGAGGGGGAGCCTGCTCTTAATTAAAATATCACAAAGGTCTATCCATGCAGCTGACAACAGCTATAATTTATCTTGTCAGCTGTCCCCACATCAGAAGTGTACTCTTTGAAGTAACAGTAATAATAATATGAATAAAAATCATCCCTGTCTACAGTGTGGAGCAAGTTGTAGCTGCTCCCCTGCCTGTGCCTGCCCGGCTGGTGGAGCAGCTCCGGGCTCTGCCGAGGCAGCCCCGGCACCCATCACCCCGCCCCTGCTCCGGGAAAAATGGGTTTTCCCAGACATTTTGTGACTTTTTTCAGGAGGCCATCCCGTATTCCCTGGGCGCACGCTCACCACCCCAAATGGTCCTGCCACGCACTGAGATGCTCTGGGAAAAAGAGAGATAATTGTACTTTTGCTGGGAATTATACAGGATGAAGACAATTATAGGATGAAGACAATTAGGGCATGAAGCAGATCTGATCCTGTTTCCATTGCCCAAATCACATTCCCTGTTTTGCTTTTGGGGACCACTCAGAGTACATCTTATGTGTGAAGTCTGGTCATGGTGTGGCTCCCCTCATCTGAATGAAAACCTCAGCAGGGCTCTCCAAAACCCAACCCCTTGGTTTGGTTTTCTCTCCCTTCACAATGGGAGATGACCAACTCCTCCCTTCCTTGGTGCCTCTAGAAAGTTTTAGAATTAAAATCATGACTGAACTTTTGGATTTCACTTCCAGGGGAGCAGGAGGACGAACCCCACGGGCACTTGGGCTGTGATCCACATGGGATTTTCCATAATCACTCCGACAACCCAGGGCTGCGGCAGTTCCAGCCCGGTCCCCCTTCCCCTGCCTCCATCGCCTCCTCTCCAGCGCCCACCGCAATTATCATGCAAACCAGCACCTCGCACCTCGTTAATGCCTTTCAAACCTGAAGTTCCTTGAAGTTCTGAGGGGTTTAAAAACACTGCTCCCCATTAGCAGCTTTTTCTCCTGCGCCACAAACGCACAGGACACGCTGGAAGGCGCTGGGCAGAGCAGCCAACGCCGAGCCGGGGGTGTTTACGCGGCTGTCGTGGAAAACGCCGCCGCGCTAATTTATGCCTGTTCCTTAAATTCTGTTAGCAGTTGTAAGACAGTCGGATCCCACCCATGGGAGCGTGTGCCCTCATGAAACACAATTACAATGAGAATATCTCATTATCTCATTGGCTTTAGCTTACTCTTCTGTTACCATGGTTTCAAATACACAGAGGAGCCTGAAACTAAGCGCGCTGCTAACAAAGAACATCTCCTTGTACAATGACATCAGATCGTGTCAGACAGAACAGACTTAATTAAATGCCCCCCGACGTAGGGCTAAATAGAGAAGTTGGGGATACTTTTAAAAACGGCATCTCCCGGGTGCTGCGGGCGGCGGGGAAGCTCCGCCAAGGAGCAGCCCGGGGGGGTTCCTGGGGGTCCCGAGGAGCGGCAAACACACGGACACAGTTCTGGCGATAAAATTGCTTATAAAATAATCTCTCTCTCCACCCTGAGCCCTCTCTCAGCTCTTCACGGCCCCTCCCCTCCGCCCAACCACGGCACCGTCCCGGTCGGGGTGATCCGAGTGACTTTGGGTGACGCTCCGTGAAGGACGCGGGTGCCACCGAGCCGGGCCCAGCGTCGCCCCAGCCCTTGCACAGTTGACCTTCTCCCCCTCGTCTTTCCAGCAGCGGCCCCCGGGGAAGGGCAGAGCTGGGCAGAGCCCGGACCCCCCGGTCCCACCACCCAGGTGGCTCAGCCTCGGCTTTCCAGCGGCGGCATTAAAAATTCCACAAATCATTTATTTACCCTGGAGTATATCCGGTGACATAATGTGACAATAATGACATCCCTAGTGGTGTTAATTGATTTTGTCCTGGTAGAGGAGGTAATTTGGCGTCCACAGCAGCTTCTAGATCACGGACCTACTGATTGTCTTCCGAGGTAATATTACTGTTAATGAAGAGAAAACATGCTTTCCTCTTTAAAAGACAATATGCTAATTAAGACAGACAATAGAGAGTCAGGGGTCATTTATTATTTTTAAACAGAGAGTTAATGCTAAACGACTGCATGGAAGTGCAAAATGACTGTAAATTCCTGGCTCATAAAATCCATCGTCGCTATTAAATAAAAAGAAGGGCATTCATGAAATATTCCAACCATCAGAATACTTGAAGGTGTGAATAATTAACAGCCAGAAGTTAACATCCACTAGCTTGTAAAAGGTCTGATTAAAGGCAGTGTTCATATCCACCAAACTATCACATCTCATCGGGTCAACATCTCCTAATTAATGATTTCTTATTAGAGAGATAAAACGTGTTTTCTGAGGATAATTATTTTTAAAAAGGAAAGAGTGTTTTCAGTGTAATGTGTGGAATAATTAAAACCCGTTTAATGGGGAAGCGCTGGCTGGGCTCCTCAGGGGGTGTCGCTGCGGGCACTGGTGGCTGCTGGTGACACCAGGGGCTGTTGGAGAGGTCCCTGGGCAGATGGTTCACCTGGGGCCTCCTACTCAGGGCTGAACTTCGCTAAAACCCAACCCCAAAAGTCCGTATTTCCAACTTTCCCAGAAAACACGTCACAGCACTACCCAAACCAGCACCCAGCTCTAGCTGGCGGTGCACCAACCCCATCTCTGGTCTCCCTCCATGGGTGTCCCCACACCCAGGCCCCAGGAGGGGCAGGGACCCCCATTGCGGGGCAGGAGAAAGGCTCAGTTCCTGGTTTTGTCCCAACCTGCTGCTGGCAGAAGCCGGTGGAGATGATGAGCCACAGGTCTTCCACCCCGGGGCAACACGGGGAGCTGCTCCCGGGCACCTGGCTGTGGATTTGTGGGACGAGGAGCAGCCTGGAAAGCTGCCGGTCAGGTCTCACGGCAAGAAAGGGGCTGAGGGAACCGAATCATTTGGGAGGTGCAAAGGAGAGGCTGCACGTTGTGTACTCATCCTCTGGTTCTCCTCGTCTGAGCTGCCATCACAAAATCCACATCTTTAGAGACTCTCCCAAAAGCACAGAGTGTGAGGTGAGAGCAGGAGCAGAGACTGGACAGCCCTGATTTCAGCAGTGGCCAAGCCCTGCAGACTTGGCCCTTTTGCTGTATTTATGTTATTTCAGTGGGGTTTAGTGCAGTATTCCTGGAATCCGGTGGAAGGGAGCTGACTTTTATTGCTCTTTGTTGGAAAACTGTGAAAAATTCATTCCGGGCCATTGCTGAGGTGTCTCTGTAACCTTCATCTCACTCTGCCTCTCCTCTTCCTGTCTCGTCTTGCTCCTGTTTTATGTGCAGAACCACAGCTCACCTGGAGCTGCCACCTCCACACCTCGCAGAATCAGGATCCAGCTGCCCCTCACTCACAAGGTTGGGTTTTTTTAGTTAAATCAGTCTGAAAACCAAAATGATCGTATTTTGCTTCAAATTTTAGAAGACCTCCTGGGAACTTTTTTTGCCATTTTACAGTTTTTCTTCACAGGAATGAAGGACACTTTTTTACCGATTGTTTTAACCTGCTCCACTGAATTTATTTATTTATTTTTACAACTTTTCTCTGTAGGAATGAAGGACACTTTTCTTGTTCTGTTTTAACCTCCTCAACTGGATTTGTGTATTTATTCAGCTCCAGAAACAGGGACTCTTTGCCCTCACTCCACCTGTTGCAAAATTCACAACAGCATAAAGAATTGGCATCATCTCAAACTCAGGATCGCCACTGATGTGCTGTTTTCTTGAGTTCTACTTCTTTTACAGCTATGTTAATAATCTTATTTTCAAAAATAACTTGGTTAATGGCTCTGGGAGTGTCTTTGGAGCTTGGGGTTTGTGTTTAAGGATAGTGGCTATAACTTTATAACCCTTCTTTTTTAAATAAAGAAAATATTCCTGAAAGGGTGAAGAAAATACCCTATAAATTAGGAATGTTGGTCGCTGGGCTGCTTCAAACCATGTCAACCTCAATATTGAAATGCTATTTTAGTGCATTATAAACCATCTCAGGATGAGTAAATACCTTGCAGGAAAAGATAACCATGTCCTAATGAACCCCTTCCCTGGATTATAGGGCGATTGTATTCCCAAAAATACCCAACTTGGAGGGGTCTGCTCCAGGCGGTCATTGCTGGGAGGAATAAATAGCACCAGTTTGCCAAGGGCCCAATGAGCCACATCCACTGGGTTGGAAAAGCACTGGGAGAGGGATGAGCACGGCCACGGGAGCCTGGATGCTGTGACCTCGGGATCATCCACCCTGCTGGGCCAGGAGAGGAAAACCAGGGGCGCTCCAGTGTTCCCTCCATCCCGCCCGTGTCACTCCTGATCCTCCCCGGGCGAGGATCAGAGCAAAAGGAGTCGTGGCAGATCTGGAAATCCAGGCCTGAGCCCCCCCCGGGGAGGGAGGTGCTGCTTTATCTCCTGTAAACAACAACAAAGAGCTCTGGTGGCAGCGTGGCCCCGAGCTTTGGGGGTTTGGGCTTTAATTCACCTTTAAACACCGATCTCTAAGCAATGCGTTGAAAGCATCTCCTGGTGCTCATTTGCATTTAAAGAAGAGAAGTTCAAGCTCTTAAACCTCCAAATTCTGCGTGAAGCGGGGGCTGATGAACCAATATTTACACTAGATTCATTTTGGGGCCTAAATGGCATTTTAGGTGCTGTTTTAATGAGGGAGCACTGCGCATGCCCCCGTGCTGTTTTGGACCTGCTCTAATGATCTGGAGGTGTGGCTATGCTTTAATGATCCGCTTTAATAATTTATCAATAGAGTTTGTAAGTGCTAATTTGCACTTTTAGGTGCATATTCTCCTTTTGAAGCCACCATCCAACCCCCTATTAATGTTAATGGGAGTTGTGCTCACATTAAAAGGAGATTATACCCCTAAGGTGTTTAACATCTGACTTACCCAGGTCTTAAATTGCATTGCTGAATGTCACTTCTTTCATTTAGGAAGATGGCTTTTGGTTGTGCTGTCACCACACAGCGCAGAGGCAAAGACTACTTCAAACAAGGAAAAAAAATTGGGAAGTGGTAAGTCAGTGCACCAGCCCTGACTTCTTAGTCTTGGGCTTGAATCCAATTCCAGGGCGAGGTCGGCGGTGGAGCAGCTCCATGGGGTGACGGTGTCACCCAGCGCGGTCACCGGAGCCACCGGGGCGTGTGCAGGGGGTTAATTTATGCCCAGGGAAAGGTAGAAGGCCAATAATAGTCTGGAGGAGAGATTTCCTCCACTGGTGGAGTGTTTAAGAAGGGCTCTAATCACTTCTGGGGGCAATTTTTGCCACGGCGTTTATGAATTGACATCTAATTAACGGGAAGTAGGTGAAGGCCCGTATTTATCTCCTGACTTAACAAATCACTTCAGCAGAAATTTAAATCCTATTTACTTCGCTGGAATTAATTGGGTTAAATGACATGGCTAAGGATCGATGCAGGAGGTTTTCACCTCTTAACCCTTTCCTAAGCCCACACCTACCAATAACTGGGATTTGGGGAGATAGGCTGAGAAGCAGGGAGTTGTTTGAGTGCAGTATGGTTTGCACAGGGATGAGTTGGTTGACACAGAGAGGGGGGTGCAGACATAGGAGAGAGGATTAATTAGTTACTAAAAACAATCTTCTCCCCCAGAAATGGTGTCAGAGCTGTTCCTGACTTGACCACTCACCTGCACCACCTCACTGAGGTCTACGGATTCACTCTTAACTCCTTTGGAGGAATTTTGGGAGGGAAGGAATGATATCCCTGGGGTCAATTGGGGTCAGCTGTTCAGGCTGGGTCCCCCCAACTCCCTGTGCATCCCCAGCTCTGCAGAAAAGCCCTCGATGCTGTGTGAGCCCTGCTCAGCAAGAACAAAACCAGCCCCGGGCTAGGCGTGCTGCTCCCAGCACAAATCCAAATCACAGCCCCGCCCCAGGTACCGTGAGGAAAATGAACTCTGCCCCAGCCGAAGCCGACACGCTCAGGAGTTTCTCAGGAGTGAGGCAGAGCCGTCGGAGGAGCTGCTGATGAATTATGCATTTGCCCCACCTGGGAGTTAATATTTACCATATCTTGCTGAAATCCATTAGGAAGAACAAACATTGTATTTACCCAACACGCTCCAAACCCGTTCATTTGCATCGCTCCTGTGAGGGGAAGGGACGAGGTGGCTGCAGGGATCCCGAGGTGCCCAGAACCAGCCTCTGGAAAAGCCTCGGCTGGACACGGCTGGGGAACCTTCCCGTGGGACATCCTGGAGTGACCGTGGCTGCAGGTGACAGGCAGGGAGGAGGGTGGGTTTTGGCACCTGTGTCGGTGCACCCCGAGCTGCTGCACCCCAGCACCCCCAGCACCCCAGTACCTCCAGTGTCCCCAGTGGCCTCAGCACCCCCAGAACCTGCAGCACCCAGTACCACCAGCATTTGGAGCACCCGCAGCACCCTCAGCACTCTCAGCACCTCCAGTACTCCCAGTGCCACCAGTACCTCCAGCAACCCCAGCACACCAGTGCTCCCAGTACTTGCAGCACCTCCAGCACCCTCAACATCCCAGTACGCCCAGCGCCCTCAGCAGCCTCAGCATCCCCAGTACCCCAGCACTCCCAACACCCCGGGTGGCCAATGGCCGGCCGGGTGGGTGGGAGCCCCCCCAGCTCACCCAGCCCCTGCACAAGCAAAAGTCGGGATTGGGAAGCAAAGGAAGCAGAGAAATCGTGTTTTTAAGGGGATCGATGGTGGGCGGCAGAGGAAGGGGAGGCCCGGGCTTCTGAGGAGAGGAGCACATTTCATGCATTTCATCTCGGCTCCCCGGCCCCGTCCCTGCAGGGCCCGCGCCGGCCGCGGCTCCGACGATCGGGCGTTTCAATCGCTCTGCCAGCGCCGCGTTTGAAGATGTCATGGGAGAACGGGGCTCTCTGTGAAGCGAGTTTCAAGAAAAGAGACTGCTCCCCGTCCCTGCTCGGAGCCGAGCTCTTTCAAGCCTGCAGGAGCTCCCCAGACCGGCCCCGCTCCCCTTCCCCGAGCGCTCGGTCCCTGCTCACGGCTGCTCTCACCTGCCTGGATGCTCCAGCAGGGGAAGGAACGGTGCTGGGGAGGCTCAGGAGTCCACAGGAGCACTTAAATAACCCTTTTCCTTCTTTCTTCCTACTTAACTGAATAAGTAAAAAAATAAAAAGAGAACTTCTTTCCTTTTTTTCTGACAACACATGGAAAGCTGTCGCAGTGTTTTCTGCAAAGCAGGAGCTCCAGCATTCCCCAGGGTCTCCTCTGCCCACCCAGGCAAGTCCTGGGCAGGAACGTGCTGGGCTGAGATAATCCCCGTCCTCAGCAGCCCGGGGGGCTCTGCAGTGATGGAATGCAGAAAGAAAATGGGAAACCTCCTCCCTGAATGCCAGGGATGACCCATAACTGAGGTGGAGTCTCTGTAGGGCACATACATGAGGAAGGGAAACGGCCTCCCCTGAACAGAGGGCAGGGTTAGGTGGGATATTGGGAAGGAATTCCTGGCTGTGAGGGTGGGGAGGCCCTGGCACAGGGTGCCCAGAGCAGCTGTGGCTTTCCCTGGATCCCTGGAAGTGTCCAAGGCCAGGTTGGACAAGGCTTGGAGCACCCTGGGACCGTGGGAGGTGTCCCTGCCCGTGGCAGGGGTAGCACTGGATGGGCTTTAAGGTCCCTTCCAAACCAGACCAATCTGTGATTCTGTGTTTGATGCGGCTGAAAGAATAAGTTAAATATTGATATAAATATTTAAACTACACTTACGGCCTTCAGCGTCTATTTACTCCAAAGCATCCCCTTGGAAAGTTTCGTGGACATGATCTGCAAGTTAAACAACTTTTCAAAAGACACCCCAGGGGCCGCACAAAGGACCAAACCTCTCTGTATTGTCACGGGGTTGCGCTTTAAGCCAGGTTTAACAATGGGTGGTGAGTGCGGGGCGGGGCAGCGCCGGGCACGGGGGCGAGGGGCGGCGGGGCCGGGGTGGCCGTGCCCGGGGCTGGCGCGGTGGCTCCCGGCAGGGCTGGGCACTCGCCACAGCCCGGGGAGAGAGGAGCACATGAAAGCGGGTCTGGATTTGCCTTGCAATGACAGCTGCATATTAATCTAAAGAATTTCTGAAAAATCAAAAAGACGTTTTTCAGCAAAATACACCCCTAGAGCCTCAATCCTAAAGCAAGGGAATAAACTTGAAACAGGATTGATTTCATCTTAAAGGGAATAGCTCTTTGAAATGTTACCAGCTGCAGTTGTCTTATTTGGTTTTCAATACTATAACAAAATTGTGCCATATTGTGTCAAATAAGGAGATAATATAACAGCTTTAAACAAATTTTGTAATTACAGGATCAATCAGAAATGAATTAAATCCATGTGCATTAGGTAAGTGGTGCCACTGAATACTGAGTAGCTCCAAATACCAGCCCTGAGCCCGTCGGCAGTGGCAGCCCCAGAGCTGAGAGTTTGGGGTGACCCCAGCCAGGGCACACGGGGGATGTGGCACCCCCAGGTGCTCCTGGACTGGGGAAGGAGCGCCAGGTACCACGCTGTGATGAAAGGCTAAAAAAGGCAAAAGTGAACTCCCCAAACCCGCCTGTGCCAACAGAGCCGTGCCCAGCACCAGCAGCACCAGCAGCACCAGCTGTCCCCCGTGCCAGGGGCTGGGGGGCACTTGGGCAGCTGAAGTAGGTTTTTCCCTTGGAAATGGGAATGCTGGTCCAACCTGGCGCTGGGGGTGACACTCGTTTGCTCAGGATGTCCTCACTGCGTTAGTCCAGTGGTCGAAGGGTGGATTTGTATTCCTGTACCAGGTGAGATGGAAAACCACTTCCAAGGAGGTTCCCTTAAAGCTGAGTGCCCCACACAACCACCAAATTCCTGGGGATTTATCTGTGGGTTTACAGATTTATGGTAAAATAGGAAATATCCACAGGGCAGCCGGGTGTCAGATCCCAACCCGAAGGGGCCAGAGCTCCTCTCCTGCCCCATCCAGGTTTGGGCTGTCACTCCCAGCACCGTGTGGCCAAGGCACAGCACTGATAACAGGGCTGATAAGAACCTACGAAATGTGGTTCTGGGGCATCCCAGAGTTGATTTTAAGAAAAATCCCCATTACCAGGAGAAGCTCTTTGGCTTCTCCTCTGGATCCTGCCCATCCATGGCTGCTCTCCCTGCTCAGGGGTGTGGGGCCATCACTCCTGCCATTTATTCACTTGCTAATGAACTTCTTATGCAAATGAAGCACCAAGTGGCCCTTCCAGCCCTGATGTGGGGCACAGGGTCACCCTGGCACCTGTGGGGAGAGGGGCCCCGGGTGCTGCACGGAGCAGGATTGGATCCCAGTGAATCCCTGTGTGATTCCACCAGGGACTAATAAAACTATTATTTGGAAAAGCTTTTGCATATTTAATATCCTTCTATAAACTGGAGCATTCCAAATCAGGCCTTTCTGCTCTTTCAAAGAATGAGGAATGCTGTTAGGGAATAATACATTAATAGCTGAAATGCTGCACACACTCGCTGTACTGAGGCTGTTTCTGCACCAGTTGAATAATTCTGTTGATTCCTCCACTTGGACATAAAATTTGTATTTGAGCTGCTTTCTTAGAAGCTGCTGCCACAGCTGGAGCTACAGGATGAGTCAAAACAAGAATATATGAACACAGGGAGCACAGGAGGGGGGTACTGCGTGCAGGAGTGCTCACCATCCCTCCCCAAAATTAGGCTCTTCATTTCTTTGTACTCTGTTTGATTTCCCTTTTCCCATACTTCCTTCAGATTTCCATTTTCCTTCGGGGCAGCTGCAAAGAGCTTGGCTGGGACAGGGTTTGTGTGGAGTACCAGGAGCCCAAGTGGCTGGGAAATGCAAAAGCCTTTTTCTCTTTTGGAAAGCAAATAGCAGCAGTGTGAGGGATCGGGAGCTGGGAAATCTTGCAAAAACCAAAATTATCAATAAAATTATCAAAAAGTCCCTCTCCTAAAGGCATTTCTCCCCACACCCTTTACCCTGAGCAGAATCCAGGGACCCTAAGCAGGGACCAAGGGAGCACCCAATCCCAGGAGCACCACCAGCATGGAGAGAAGCAATCATTCTCCTAGAATCTGGAAATCTAATGTCTTAAAGGCCCATCATTTCTTTTGGTTGTTGTTTTTTAAGGGATTTAAAGGATTCCTTCCATCCTGTGCAGGGCTGGGCTCCCAGGCACATCACAGGGCACAGCCCCTCCCTCACCCCTGGAGCTGCTCCCCCGTGCTCCAAACGTCTTGGAGGATGATTCTGGCAGGAACTGGATCTTTTCCAAAGGAGTTCCCGAATCTCCTCCTCTTCCATGTGTTTTACTGACTGTGGTCTGTTATCTAAAATGATTTTTGATGAGTTTGGGCTGATGCTCCTCTCCCAGCAACACCTTAAGATTTAACAATGGCTCTGAAGACAAACCTCGGCTCCACAGCTCTGTCACCGCTCTCCTCTGGCTGAGGGCTGGTGGCTCCACATCCCCATTTTCAGTAAAAAAACCTGGATTTTTGGACAAACGCATATTTGAGGTGCTCCTGAGTGGGCTGTCAGCAATGTGAAGGCTTTTCTTTGGGAATACTGGGAGGTCAGGTGGAAGGTGTCCCTGTCCACGAGATGAGCTTTAAGCTCCCTTCCAGCCATTCCAGGATTGTGATGCCAGCCCTGGAGGAAGCCTTGGCAAAGCAGACTAGCTTTGCAACGAGCTGATTTGGGGTGTGGGGCTGGGCTGTGCCCTGGTTCAGCACGAGCAGCCTTTGGGGGCTCAGGTGCTCGTGGGCTGTGCTCCCGTGGTTTGCTGCTGGGGGTGGGAATGCTGGTGCAGGGAATGCTGGAGCAGGGAATGCTGGAGCAGGGAATGCTGGGGGTCCACACATGTTTAGGGTGAAGGGTGGTCACGTGCAGCTGGCGCTTACAACGTTTTCCATGGCTCTGCATTATCCATCTGTCACGTTGGTTATTAAGTCACCGCGGATTGCGCTGCATTCCCACTTAACACAGGGATGGATGGAAGAGTAGGGGAACGCCCTTCCCACCCCTGCAAAGGACCTTGCTTTCCCATATTTCCCCCGGAAGAGCACACATTATAATGGCTCCACCCTGTGAAACGATCCCCATTTATTTCATGCAAGAGATCCTGTGTTGTTTAATTGATTTCGGCTACAGAGGAACGATCGAGCATTCACTGACAACCTCACCTTTGGGACTGCCAGTGCAAAGCCCTCGTGCTGTGCAGCAGCCAGAGCCATTCCTGGAGGGAAGGTTTGCAGGGAGAGGAGAATGCCCCTGTGCCCCTTGCTGCCACCAGGTCACCTTAAGGACACCTTCAGTGAGTTTGTACAACAATGCTGGGCTGGCAAGGAAAGTCTGTCTGTATTAGAGCAGGGAATTTATTAAAACAAACAAAGGACCTTTAAAAAAGTCCTGGACAGCCCCACAGAGTGCACAGGACAGACCCCTGGCAGAAATGCCAATGGTTGAAGGGCTCACACACAACTCCAGCCATGCCCATGAGGAACAAGCCCGACCAAGAGCAGAGTGGTACCTGCAGGGCTGCTTTATTTTCCTAATACTTGTGCTTTTCCAGGGTCCTTTTTGCTCTTAAACAAAGTATAACAGGCAAGTGTAAAGATGCACCTCTGCTGAGGGTGTTTGTGGAGCACAGAGCAGCCTGGAGTGGTGCTGCCTCCTTTTAGCATTCCTGTCCCTGCAGAATCCATTCCTGATTATGGAGATTCCTGCAGACCTTAGGCCAGGAGTATTGACCAGCCCTCACCTCTCCCAGCTCCTCATTGACCCACAGCACAGTGCAGGCTTTTTCTGAACATAAAAGCATCACTGACAAGCCCTGCATCACTCCAAGACATTGCTCACCCATGTGCTCGAGGAGACTTTTAAACTTGCCGCTAATTAGAGGCGCGTTAACGAGGCCAAGCCCCCAGTTAGCGATCACAGCTCCGTGTTCACCGCTCCCGTTGGAGGCATTCCCCGGACTCCGTCTGCCCTGGGTGTGGGGCGTTCCAAAGCCACTTGTGGACACGGCTCAGTGGAGGCCTTGGCAGTGCTGGGCCGGAGTCGGTGACCTCGGGGGCGTTCCCAGTGCCAGGCTCTGACAGGCCCAGCCCTGGCTTTGTCCCTGCTTGTTCTGCCTGGGGCACATCCCTGCCCTGCACAGCGGGGCTGGCACCACCACAGACCCCAGGACACGACTGCAAACCTTCTCTGCACCTGCCACCTCGCCCTTCACTTCCCACGTTTTCCTCTCCGTGCATTTCCTGCAGGAACTATTTCCAACATCCACGGAATGAATCACCTCAATCACCGCTAGCAGAGCTCCTCACTCCGAAACAATTGTCCCGCCTGCGAGAGGTGCTGTGCCCTGGATCAGCCTCCACCACATTCCTTGGGGAATTAGCCTTGGAAAAGTCCTTCCTTGCAGCCCTCAGCAGCTGCAGCTCCAAACACAACCACACAGTTTTCCTTGAAAGATCCTCCTCGTGCCAGCTCTGTCCCGAGGACCCTGCTGGGGACGCTGGTCACTGGAAGGTGATCCCAGGTGCCCTGATCACGGGATGAGGAAGGGGTGGGGGATCCCCCAGGGAACACCCCCACTGGGCTTCTCTGGATCTCAGATGCAGCCAGGACAACCTCAAGGATAACCTCGGGACAACCTCAAGGATAACTACAGGATAACCACAGGACAACTTCAAGGATAACCTCAGGAACATCCTGAAGGGCAGCCTCAAGGATAACCCCTGCTGTCTCAGCACCTTCAATCCACTTCCCGTCAATCCCCTTCCCACATCTTTTTCTTCTTTCCTTTATAAAGCCTCTCCAATTCCTTTTAAATGAGGATTTCACGAAGCCTCCCGGGCCATTTCCCGTGTCTGTAAATGGTTTATTGGGCAATATGACCAAAGCACTCACCTGTCCCCTCTCCAAGAGCTCAAAGACCAAAGCCACTTCCCTAAATCCTCATTCCCGAGCTCACACGGTGCTTCCCTGTATGGTGTGAGGGGCTGCCCAGGAGGTTTGGTGTTGGAGCTCCGGGGAAGGTTCGCCCCTCCCACCCTGCCTGTGCTGCCCACACTGCCCGGGGCCGGGAGGGGACACAGCAGGGAGGGGACAAAGCTGAGCATGGTCCCAAGTGAAAAACCTGAGAGAAACACAAAGCAAAGGCAGGACAAACCCAGCAGCTGCCAACAAGTTGCAGAGATTATCCATCCCTGCCCCTGCACTCCATGAGCCATCCCAGTGATTCCCAACACTGGCAGCCAGAGCTGTTCCCATGTCTTAAGGGTCTCCTTGGCAGAAGACATCAGTAACTACAACACAACAAAAATCCCCCCTTATTTAAGGGGTCTCATCACACTGAAAACTTCCTCGGGTTTGTGACAGCACTTTTATATAAAAATACAAAAATTCAGATTTTCCGTATGATGCGGCACCAAAAATCACATTAGCAGAGAGCTGGAGCAAGAAGATCAACATTTATTATGTCTCCATCACACACCTGCTTTTAAGTATGGAATGGAATATTGGATAAAGAGGGTTTAAAATAAAACCTGTCTCCAGCTTTGTGCTTGGGGCTTGTTCTTGCAGTGCTGGCACCGCCGGGGTCGTGTTAAATTTGCTGTCAGGATCCAAAACACAGCAAAAATCATTTGTCTGCTGTGGTTTGGGAGATGGAACTGATACGTGTGGGCACGGGGAAGATTGGGAGGAAAGAAGGGTTGATACATCTGGATTAGATATTCCAATCTATTCCAAGTGTGAGCAGCAATCGGAGCTGGCACCCACAACCTGCAGATTTTGGTGCAATGCAGAGCCCCTTCCAAGCCCTTTCACCTCACACTATTTCAAATCCCAGATCTCACTTTCTCTCAGGAAGATGTGGATTTTACCTGGGTTGTGTATGAGCTCAGCTCACCATGAGATGCTCTGAGGGGTGGGAGAGTCCCAGAATATCCTGAGCCGGAAGGGAACCACAAGGATCATTGAGTCCGACTCCTGGCCCTGCACAGGACACCCCCAAAACCCCACCCTGTGCCTGACAGCGTTGTCCAAACACTCCTGGAGCTCTGGAAAGCTGCTGGGCAGGGAGGGCAGCAGGGAAGGCGCTCGTGCTGCAGGTCCTCGTTGCACTGAGCAGCAAGAATCGAACTTTGACAGCACCTAAATTGGGATTTTCACGCCCAGGCAGCCTGGGAGTGACTCTGCCTGCCCTGCCTGCATGCCCACTCCCAGGAAAAGGCAGCAGGTAGGCATGGGAGAGTTATCTGCACAGGCAGTGGTGGGTTTTGCTGTCAACAGCATCCTTTTGGGACAGCTTTTGCAGCAGCAGCAGCTCAATATCCAAGTATTTCATCTCCCAGGACAAGCCATGGCTCCATCCTGCTGCTGGCCAGCTCAGCTGCTCCAAGCTCACCCTTTGCAGAAGTTCCTGCAGTTTTACAGGCACAGAGAGGGAAAAGATGTTGGTTTGCTTTGGAGAGACTTCAACCCATTCCATGCCTTCAGCCCCACCAGGAAAACCACAGGGATTATCCACCAGGAGAGAGGGAGAAACATCCACATCAGTGCAGGGAGAGAAAGCAATAAATAACAAATGAGATCTGATTATGTAACACAACCTTACTCTCACTGTACAAACGAATGGCAGTGCAGTAATAAATCCCACCTTGGTGTGTCACCAGCACAGAACCTTCCAGCTTTTGGGGGTACCTGGACCCCAAGGTTCACCTCCAGCAGAGCAGATGGAAAACTCTCAAGTTTCCGCTCTCCTGGTTTTCACAGAAGTGCTGGCACACCGGGAGAAGGCACCACGCTCCATGGAACGTGCAGCCAGCGCGGGGTGCGTGAGGAACAAGGCTTTTAAAGCAACAGGAAAGTCAAGAAATGGAATTGTTTCGTTTGGAAGAGCCCTCTCAGACCATCAAGCCCAACCATTCCCCAGCAATGCCAAGGTCACCACTGACCACGTCCCCAAGTGCCACATCCGCACATCTTTTAAATCCCTCCAGGGATGGGGACTCCACCACCGCCCTGGGCAGCTGTGCCTGCGCTGGACAGCCCTTTCCGTGGACATTTTTCCAATATCCAACCTGCCCCTCTCCTGGCACAGCCTGAGGCCGTTCCCTCTCCTCCTGTCCCTGTTCCCTGGGAGCAGAGCCCGATCCCCCCTGGCTGCCCCCTCCTGTCAGGCACTTGTGCAGATCCAGAAGGTCCAGCCGGCACTGCCAGAGCTTTGCCGAGGGGATGGTGATGGCCAAACCAGGTGAAAAGAGTTTGCTAAGAAAGCACTGCCTCCGTGCCCAACTAAAACCTGGCAAAGTTAGGAAAAGAGTTTGGATATGCTCAGAAAGCAAAGGCTGCCTAAAAACAACCCCCCAAAACAAAACCGAAGCAAAGGGCCAAAGCAGCAGGGGCCAAGTTTGGCTCTCCTGGCTCTGTGCGTTCTGTGGCAGATTTACACCCGGGAGCAGCGACACGACCAGCGGGTTCCTCCTGGAGCTGGAGCTCCGCAGGGTTTGGGATTCAGGGCTCGGCTGCGCTGGAACAGCAACTGCTCCATCTGGTGGGAACGGCTCCGGCTGGGCTGGGGTGCGGGCTCGCAGCTCCCCCGGAGGAGCGGCGGCGATGGCCCGGCCGCTCCCGGCATCCCGGGGCTCCCGGGGCTCCCGGCATCCCGAGCCCGCTCCGGGAATCCCGGCTGGAGAGCGGGAGAGGGCTCACATCTTGAAGAAACCGGGCTGAGCCGGGCCGGGGTGTAAATGTGTCGCTAAAAGAAGGGGGATTTAGATCGGATATTCGGGAAAAATCCTTCCCTGTGAGGGAGGTGAGGCCCTGGCACAGGTTGCCCAGAGTAGCTGTGGCTGCCCCTGGATCCCTGGAAGTGTCCAAGGCCAGGTTGGACGGGGCTTGGAGCACCCTGGGATAGTGGGAGGTGTCCCTGCCCATGGCAGGGGTAGCACTGGATGGGCTTTAGGGTCCCTCCCAACCCGAAGCATTCCAGGATTCCATGAGGTTTCCCGGGCAGGGCTGGGGGCACACAGCCCGCGCTCGTCTCTGCCTGGGGCTCCAGGCTCCGCTTTAAAAAACAAACACAGATGTGCAGAAAAAGAATAAAATAATGGGTGTTCAGCATTTAAACTTCCCTTCCATACGAAGTTTTTGCTTCCCCACAACCCAGGGAGAGCACTGAGAGACCGGGCTGGACTGCAGGACTGATCCCCAAATTAATGACTGTAGATGTGCTCAGGCATTGTTGGCTCCATGGACTTGTCCAGGACCTGCTCGAATGAACCCACATTCCAGAAGGGATCAAACCATCCCAGATGGAATCAAACCACCCCAGGAGGGCTCGAAGTGCCCCAAGAGGGATCAAATTCCCTGGCTGTGGGTGCTTAGATGTGTGATGGGAGAGGTGGCCCCAGCCTGGCCCCGTGGCCAGGGGGTTTCTGTGCTATCCAACGTGCCTGATGGACATGGAGGCACCCAGACAAGCAGGGATGCTGGGAGCAGAGGGGAAGAAATACTTCCTTGCTTTCTAAGCTTGGCATTTTTGTACCTCAGCAAATTGGCGTCACTACCACTGGCAGTCCTTATTTTAAAATATGGGCATTTCTGTGCTGGAAATGCTTTCCTGCACTATTTCCTTGACCTGAAAGCTGGGAGTGTCAATATATCAGCACTGGAGTCTGCTGAGTGCCTAGAAATAAGGGGATATCATCTCCAAAAGGAGGGACCACCAGGCTCTGTTTGCTCTGCCAGCACAGAGACGGCTCTTTGCAACTTTGATTTACTGGCAATTGTTGGAAAAGAAGCAAGCAAGGAATGAAAACCCAATATTTCCATTACCGTTTACTTAATAAAAAAATATTGTAGGGAAGTCAGACATCATAAAACGCCCATCCTCGCTCTGTATTTACAGGGTCATACAATAACTTGAGCCAGACCAGTAATCAATTTTAAAAAGCCCTTTGCAATTGAAGGCACAGACAAGTGAGTGCTCAATACCAATATTCCCAGAGCACAGCAGCAGCCACGCTGCTCTGGAGCACCCCACACGTGCAGGCTGAGTCAGAGCACCCAGAGGGGACAAGGTGGGAGCGCTGGAGAGGGATGCTCCGTTTCCAAGGAGCCTTTTGGAACACTGAGAAATTCCTCCTCCAACGTGCCCAAGAGCTCTTGTGCATCACCCCCTCACAAAACACCTTCTCTCCTTGATGTGGAGGGTGTTTTTACCATCAGGCTCCGGCGTTCTGGCCAATCCATGGGGCAGAAGTGCTGCCTGTGGCAAGAAAAAATCCATTCTGGGTTTTTCCTCCCTCCTCCCTCTCCTCTCCCCGGCATCACCCCCTTCCTCAGCTGCTTCTGGTCCTTCCCATTGTCACAGAACCACAGAATGGTTTGGGTTGGACCCAAAGACCACCTCATTCTGCCCCTGAGCTGTGGGTTTAGGGCTGCCTTGGGCCCAGCCACGTCCAGCCCAGGGCTAAGGCTCCGAGTGCTCAGGAGAACGGGGTCAGCCCAGGTTTGAGTCCCCTTGGGCCATATCCACAAGAACTTCCTCGAGGAGGAGAAAGTTCAGGCTGCTGCTGAAGGGAATCCGTTCCCAGTGAGGGCCATTCCCTCTGGGGGTGTTGACACCCTGGAAAACATTCTCCAGCACAACAAGGGCTTGGGCTCCGGGCAGGAGTGGCAGGACCAAGACAAAACCACAGAATCCTTTTCCTTCCTGCCGTCTGCAGCCCACCCTCCACAGACATTTTAAGACGAAATATGCTGTTTCAGGAGTTGCTCATTTTGGGGCACATGAAGAACGGTGTCTGGTACGTGAATCCCCAGGGAGCAGCAGGAATTTCCAGGGAGCAGGAGGGGCCCTGCTGTAAAGCCAAACCAGCACTTCTGCCCGAGTCCCCCAGCGTTTCTCATTGCTCAGTCGATGGTTTAATCTATTTTAATGATTATCAATACTGATGGTGAGTGTAATCACCTTGTCTGATACAATTGCTAGAATCTAAAAGTCAACTTGATTTTAATGGTTTATCATTAGGGGTATTATTTAGTCGGATTAAACTGGTCTTAATTCCTCCGCAGTCATTATTTAAAAGCTGTTTGGAGCACATTAGGGCGACCCCCCTCATCCTGGAATGAATCAATGCCTTGTCTCCATCCCATATATTTCCAGCAGCATCTCACCAGCAGCCACACCATGGACACCAAGGTACTACAGGCTGTTAATATTCATGAATCATCCCTGCTGCCACTAAGATTTCCTTCAAACACCCCACAGCAGTGGCTGGATTTAACTCTCCTGGCCTGTTAACCCCTCCCTGTCAGCAGGAAGGCTGGAAAACGCTCACAAACTGGGATTTGGGGAAGCTGGAGCAGCTCCCAGGGGACAGGTCTGGACCCATTGGAGCGCTGTGCTGCCAGGGAATGTCCAGGTGCGTCCCTGTCACTTCCCAGGCCAGCTCCAGGTGCACCCCTGTCACTTCCCAGGGCCATGTGATGCCCAGGGTGGCACAACCCAGCAGCAATCACAGCTCCTCCAAGCAGGGAGCACGGGAAGTGGGCTTCTCCAGCAGCGTGGATGCTGTCCCAGGGCTCCCAGAGCCTCCTGACTGCCCAGCCACTGCAGGGAGCGAGGGCGTGTCCTCCAGTGGCTTTGGGAATACCAAGCCGGGTACAAATCTGCTCCCAAGGACCACCAGCCCTGCCCACCCTCAGCCGCAGGGCTCAGGCCCTTTGTGTGCAGGGCACCGCCTTCCCAGCCTTTCTGCCCCTGGGAAAACAGGGAAGTGTTGTGCTGCTGAGGCCCAGGGAAGCCCAGGGACCCGCAGTGTCCTGGCTCGGTGTCCTGGCCACCACCCCACTGCGGCCACTGGCCCAAACATCTTCCCTGCCCTTTCCACATTATCCATTAGGGTTTTTTGCTGTTACCTGAGTACAAATAAATGTCATTTGCAGGGCCTCGAGGCCTGGGTGAGAAAGTTTCTTGGGGTTGCCTCAGTGAGAGCTTTAACACAACCTGCAGCTTCTCACAGGGCACTGGTGTTTAACTCCTCGCTCAGGAATCCTCCCGCTTTTCCCTGGCATCCCAGAGGAACACAAGAGCAAACCATGAAGGAGCAACCAGAACGAGGTGGGATATTCTTGCCTGAGGTTTTGTACCTCTGGACAAAGCCAGGACCTTCCCCAGGTGCTGTCAGAGACGTCCTCAGCTTCTGCTCCAGGATCCTACAGACCCGCCGGGTTTCCCGGCTGCGCTTTTGGCGTGGCTGTAAACAACCCCCCGTCCCTGGGGTGGCACTGAAATGGCGGGGGGGGCTTCTTCTGGTGCTCCCAGGAGGCGCTGCAGAGCTGGAGACGCAGGGAAGCACGCAGGAGCTGCCGTGCTGCTCCGCACTCGCGCTGAACCAACCTGCCCTCAGAATAATGCCACACGGAACGATCCCACCATGGGAGCGGGAACACAAGGATGAACGTAGGAAAATGTTACATTCCAAGAGACAGTCAGAAGTTGCAAATTAAGCAGAGGTTTCCTATTTTAAACAGAGTTTTCTTACTGAACAAGGGCTCAAACCCAACGCGTAACAACGGGAGTGACTCCAGCCCTGGAAGAGTCTTCTGAGGACAAGAGAGAACTGTGTGAGCTAAATTATGGGATTAATTTGTTTTAAAATAAAGCCCCGGGGACATTTTAGATGTTTCCTTTAGTTAATGAGATTTCCATGATAGCTAAAACAATAAAATTAGCAAACAATGCCGTTAATCTCGGATTACAAGCAGCACCAGGGAAGAATTAGTAAAGTAAATCAAGAAGATTAAGGCACTTTGCTCTCCAACAAAGTAGCTGGGATGGAAGCTCCGCGCTATGTTGTCCTGAGATTAAGGAAGAGGTGATCAGGATCTGCCTTTCAGCCTCTAACCTGGAATATGTGAGCATGGAAAGGACATTTCCTCAAGTCGAAGCCTTGACTTAACCCATACACTAAGTATTACTTATGTATGACCTATCAATTAATAACTATCACAGCCTCACATTTAAAAATTCAAATTATTTTCAGCCAAAAGCCTCAAGTTAAATCACAGCAACTTTCTCTACCCCACATTTGGTTGTTCTAACCAGCAGTATGAAACGGGGATAAAAAGACATCCCAAAATAGGATTACACGGAGCAGAAATAAAAGGGGAAATAATCTTTGAAGAAATGATGGAAGCACAAATTCTAAGGGCATTAAGAAGGGAAGAAGTCATGGTTTCAATCACAGTCAGGCAGGAGATTGCTAATCTCATGTGCACAGCAGATAAATCCGGGAGGACGACAAATTGCAGTTTAATTTGGGGACTGAAAAGGTTAATTTTTAATACCCTCTACTCACTCCAGAAATCGGGGGAAGTACAGACTGGAAATGATAAAGTAACAGAGTTCTCCGAGGTGGATCCTCAAAAATACAAGGAAAACCTTTCATTTTGGGAGGAATTTAAACACGATCAATTGAATCAATTCATTTATGTTATTATTTAAAATTAAATATATTACTGATTAGTTTTTATTATTTAAAAACAGAATTTAAATTGTGTCCCTTTGAGTTACCTTACCAGAAATTAAAGGGGTTCCATGGTCAGCCCACAAATGTAAAAAAGACTCATCCTGGCCTATTAAAAACAGCCCTTTTATTAATGAACTTAATGAATTAGACACATATTCAATGAAATATTAACAAGCACTTTATTCTTCGAGATAATTTCTTAAAGTTTTCTTCCAACACAACAATATTGCAAAAAAAATCTGCAATTCAAGGTTTTAATCTGTGGTAATTTTTAACCCAAAAGTCACCAGGACAACACAAGTTGTACAAAACATTTGATGGAGTAGATGATGGAGTTGTAATCCTTGGAATACTCAGGAATTGATGAATAAAGGTTTTAACTCTTAAAAATGAGAGTTCAATAATAATAAGGGTGAGCTGGACACGAGGCTGCCACCAACTCCACTGGGATCCAGGATGAATCCTGTGCACTGAATTAATTATTGGAGGTTTTCTGATCAATTCAACACTGAGCATGAAATTAAAAAAAGCCAAATCTTACCATGGAACACACCTGGAATGGGATCAAGGCACGGGGATAACTGGATCCATCATTTTCAGACCAGTCATGCTGCTGTAACAAGAGGTGTTCAGCTAAACACGAGCAGTCATCCCATGGCAGCAAAGAAATGTTTCTCCTGCTGTGACTCCACACCACAGCCAAAATCAGGAACAATTATCAGGATAGCATTTCTGTCTATTTGGAAACCGCACGGTGAATATTAAATATTATTGGCAGGTCCTTTGTGACACATTAATGGCAAAATAAATTAGAAAAGAGAAGTTTCATCATATTTTACTCGCAATGCAAGAGGAGAGAAAATTGAGAAAAATTCCTCCTCCAAACTTCAGGTCCCCTTGGGTGCATGGCTCAAATATCCATGGAAATGTCCTTTTACCTCATCCTTGTGCTTGCAAGTGTCCTAGGGGTGAAATATAAGGATAACAGTGAGGTTAATCTGGGAAAAACTGTGGAATCAAACACACTGCCCTGCATTACGCCATGCTGCAGGCTGAGGGGGAGGCTGGTAAGGAGGGCAAATTATTAAAAAGTTATTAAAAAACTCTTCTCAGCAATAGATCAGCAGGGCCTGATGTCGGGAAACACAATTCCCATCTCCTGCAAAATTTCTAGGCAGCCAAATTTCCAGGCACCAGCGCACAGACAACAAATGACTCCACATTTAGTGCTGTTTTCAACACAAGTTGTGCAATTAGACAGAATTATTTATTCCCATTGTAAACCAGGCCATTGAAACACTGCTAATCTAGAAAGAATTAACAATTGTGTGCTTCTCCTTTCCCTGATGGTGTCAGCTCTCCAGTAAAATTATTGACTTGGAGCACAGACAGCCTTCAAACAAAAAATAATCAGAACTCTTTGGAAGATTTGCTGGATAATCGAGGAGTTTTGTGCTTGAGTCCTGAACTTGACACAAACCACTTCGTTTTCTACTAGAGCTGGGAAAATTTGCTGAAGTCCCACCGCGGATCACAGAATCACAGAAACATGGAATTGTTTAGGCTGGAAAAGCCCTGGAAGCTCCTGAAGCCCCTGGGCACCACCACCCTGAGCCCCCCAGCTGGGAACAGCAACAGAGCCTTTAAGGTGAATTAATGATAAACACAAGCCATGGGGAACTTATCAAGGAATATTTCCAGAATATGTTTTTGCAGCAAATCATCAGCTGCTTCTATTTCTTAAAAAAATGCTGGATTGCCAAGACATTTAACACAGGAACTTTCAGACCACTACAGCCCAAAGAGGAGAAACGAAACTGAGTTCCAGGGTAAACTTTCTGACAGCCACTGAGCTACTGCCTCACACTGGTTCCACGAAATTAAACAATGTAATGACAATTTTAAAGGCTGAGATGAATTTAAAAACTGGGTTTAAGTACTGGAGACAAACCCAAGCCTCCACAGGAGTGCAGAGAAGTTGGATGTCTGGCTGGGAAAGTCTCCTGGCTGGATTGTCAGGCCAGGCTTCTATTTTTAGCACAGTAATTAAATGGCAAAGCCTGATGTTGTGTGCAGGGAGAGAATGGATTCCAAAGGTGCAAGAGAAGTCTGTGTGCAGCAGCTTGGCTCTTGCTGAATAAAATTCGGCTGTCCAGTAACAGCCTGGCCGTGTTTAATGAAAAGGAAAACTTGTGGAAGAGCTGAACACAATTCCCTGACAATAGCGTGATGTCAAAGTGGGGAAAAAAATGAGGCATAAAAATCTTGGTGAAGGGCCTCGTGTGAACTAAACACAGAGCAGAGTTGTTTGGGTTTGGAGGACACAGGGCAGGAGACACAGAGGAAAGGATGGAGTTTTCCAGAAAAACCTGCCCTGGGTTCAGTCTCTTGGAAACCTCAGGATGGAGCCGCTCCGAGGGCAGGACTGCTCCCCGGCTGATGCCGAACCCGGAGCGCTGCACCCCTGTGCACAGGGAAACGTTAATTAGTCACGCACAGCACTTGAAGCTCTCATGAGATCCAAGCCTGGATGAGGCATCTCTGACAAGACCAGCGTACCTCGAGGAATCCCAAACACCTCCCACTGCAAAGTGGGAGGAAACACTGACGGGAAAAGGGAATTGTGCCCAATTTGTAATTCAAACGTGCAGTGCTGTGAAACTCCTCTTAAAATGAAAGGGAGGACAGCTCATGCTTTATAAACAATTGCACACGTGCATTATTTATGGGAATAAATGGCTTATTGTGCAACCAAACAACTCCAAGTGCAGCCACCAAAGAAGGGGGATGAGTGTGTTATCCTGTAAAACCTGGCTGAAACCACTCCAGGGGAATCCTGCACTGGAGCTGCTGCTCCAGCTGGGATCAGGATCCCACTTGTTCCACAAATTGGTCCATGCCAGCCCTGTCAGATGGAAGCACTGGAATAGTGCAGCAGACACAGAGTGAGTGAACTCTTAATCCTGCCTTGGACCTTGAGAAATGAGAGTTTATTTCCCACCTAATGAAACTCCGGACACAATCAGGAGTAAAGTCGACCAGGATTAGGCAATTTCTGCAAGTGCTCCTCAAAAGAGACTGGTACACAAATATCAATTACGAAACACCTCCCTGTTGGAAATTAGGACTTTTGGGGTTAATTCCTCTGTTTTCCAAGACCCAGGTGAGACCATCCTTTGGTTTTTGGACTAAAGTGATGAATAAATTTGTCAGATTTTTATTTCCCTGCTTGGCAAGAGAGAGCAGTGAAGCTGTTTTGAAAAGCAGTGCCTTCCTTACCTTCAGGGCTCTCCAAGCAGGAGGTCTGCTTTTGTTTTCTCTTGATTACAACTACTTCATCCCCTTCCAACTAACACGAGATACTTGACCAGATTCCTGTAAGCTCCTCAACCTGATTTGGGAGCATCTGTTTTCAATAGAATTTGAACTGGAGGACTATTAACGAGATTGGATTCAGACCCCAATCAAGCCAGAACCCAGGAATTCATGTCATGTGCAGGCTGGCACTGCAATCCCGAGGCAGGGAATGGAAAGCGAGAGCTGTGGGGCCAAGAGAAAAGTTGATTTTCAGAGAATGTCCCAGAAAAGCATCTGCAAATATGTACAGAACGTACTGTGAGGGTCATCAAGATCAAGTTCTAGGGGTTTTTTGGGTAAATAAATACTGCCTGGTTCATGTTTCCAGCTGGGGGCCAGAGCACAAGAAAGCCAGGACTTTGTTCATGGAATAATGCCCTGAATCTCACAGTCTGCTCACAGAACGCACTGTCCCATCAAAGATAAAGTAGGATTGGTTTCAAACAGGCCAAGTTTAGTGTCCCCACCAGTGGGGGATGGTGTTCCCAGGAGCAGGAGGTTTTACACAATCCACAGAGCCGGGGGTTGGGAATGACACTGGAATGTAAGGGCCCATCCCCAGGCCAGGGCTGGCTGGGCGCTCCTCGAATTGCAGGGGAATTAAGAAATGACTTTAATCAGAAAGACAAGACTGATGCCTGGGAATCACAGCTTCTGGAAGAGTTCCAGGTAAATCTGGTGAAGAACTTCCCTGTAATCTGGAAGGGATTAACACCAAGTGCCTGAAATCGCTCCTCGTTCCCTCCTGGTTTGTGGTGCGAGTTCATGGAGTTATGCACCAAGATGTTTGCACACACAAACCTACCATTCTTCCTTCAGAAAAAACCCAGAAAATCTCCTTTTAATGCTCCTTCAAGTGCAAATCCAAGCTGCGGTGACAGGGCAGGTGACTGCAGTGCCCAGTCCCAGCACGTCCCTGATCACCAGGCTTTTAAAGCAAAGGTGCAATGTTTCCCCAAAGGTTTTGCTTTTCATTTCTTGAGCACAACATGCCAATGTTCCACCTGGAAAGAGCGTGACTGACAATAACTAATAGACTGTGGGAAGCTTGGGTATGAATATATTCATTATTAAAAAAAACAAGTGCAATCCCTCCCCAACTTTTGATGTCTCCAAATATAAATTAACTTGTTCAAAGCAGCTTGCATGTAGAAATTTTCTATAAACTTGCATATTCTTGTCAGAATTATAACTATAAAAAGGGTACAAGTTCTTGTTCAGAAAGGAGATTTTATAATCAGGTTAGAAAAAAAAGTGACCTAAAAAAATCCACTTTATTTCTGATTTTATTAACAAACCTACCCTGAGAATCTTAGGCTAGAATGGGAAAAGGATACAAAAGTGTCAAGAAACAAAACTCCAAAGCTGCCGGTGAGCCCTGGAAGGTGGTGAACAAAGCAGAGGACCTGGGAGGGTTTGGCTTTTGGCATCTTTAGAACAAGGCTCAGTCCTTAGGTGCAGTTTGCCACCATGGCCAAGGCAAAGAGCAGGCGAGAGGTGCCTTCTGTCGACCTTCTCTGGAACTAAACACAAGTTTCATGCACAAATTATTTAAAGACCAATTTTATAAATACAAAGAAGCGTTAAATATGCCCCACAGCAGCCAGTAGCCCATTTCGGCGTTTGGAAGTATAACACATTCAAAGACTTTCAGCCATCCTTGTCCGCGTCTTCCTGGGGCCCTGAATGTTCCGAGTTTCAGCACAAACCGCTGACAACACAGGAGTTGGTACAGTTCTTAGGGCTCTGGTTAATGCCATTTTTGTGGAAGTGCAAAGAGATCACCTGCCTCCAGGTGATAACTGGTTCTGCAGGAATCTGTTGCTGCAGCAGCCTCTTCAGCAGATCTTTTTCAAAATATTGTGGCATTCCAGTGAAGGAAAAGGTAGAGAGGGAATAGAATAGGCTTAGAAATTAATTAGTCACTTCCATAATCAATTGCAATGTCTGTATACAATTAACGAAGTAAAGCTTTCTGCTCTTTTGATGTGGTTTTTTGGGTTTTTAAAAATACACTGATAGTGAAGAGGCTGTGGGGAAAAGTAATGGCATCTTTGGGAAAAGGGGCTAAAATTTAAAATGAATTTTCCTTTACTCCTAACTTTTATTCCCATGGTTACTTGGGGTGGGATAGTTTGGAGAAGGAAAAGGGGAGGTGCCACTTGCTGCTGACAACAATCACACAAAGCAAGTTCCTGGTAAATCCAGCTGTAAATCCTTCCCTTCCTCTTCCCCTGCCGATCCATCCTCTTCCAGCAATCAAAGATCATAATTTTCCAAAAATTCTCATCATTCTTCTCCGAATGGGGAAAAAAAACCCCAACAGCATTTTTCTCTTTCCCATTTTCCAGTCACAAGAGCAAAGTGGGGGTTTGAGCTGAGGAGTGTGAGGGAGAATCCAACCTTGGAAGCAACAGAAAGTCAAAAAAGTGCCCAAACCCTACATTTTTACAGAGCTGAGGGAATCCACTGCCCAGGTAAAACACAGAGGACATGAAGCCACAAATGAAGGCTGACATTTCAATCATATCAGGAGAGTTCTGGAAAAGAAAGGCACATGGGTTTTGGCAAGAATGCTCTGAGTCATTTCAGAGGATTAAACTGAGAGTCCATGGGCTGATATTGTGGACAGAACTCCTTTCAAAGCAGCTCAGTGCTGCTCTTCAAATGACCAAAGAGGGCTACAAAGGGTCTCATCTTTATCTCACAACAATGCAGATCAAAACTACTGCCAGGCTTTGGGATATGACACTAATATCAATCCAGTGCTCCTGCTAAAAAGCCTGGGCACGATAATACAAACCAAAACTAAGAACTGTAGCTCGAGCCACTGAAAAAAAAATGAATCATCCTGTCTGGAGAAAGCAAAATACTCATTTTTCACAGTTTAAGAGTTGCTGGTTTTGTCACTCTAGCTGTGTTTTGAAAATGAGCTGCTTCCCTGCTGGGCAGTGCTGCTGGATTGCAATTATTTCCCTGGCATCACTGGGAAGGCCATCAAACTGCTGGAACAGCCTGTGAACTCTCCTGCTGGACTGACAGCAGCAGGTACCATTGTGATGCTGCACTTTTATTGATTTGTTGGGGACTGTGAGGTCTCCACGTGGATGTGTACAGCATCTCCCATGGGCAGAAACACAGCATTTCTGTTCTCTCGGTTCAGAGCAGCACAACCTCCGGGCCCAGAGGACACAACAAGCCCAGGAAGCTGCTCAAAGAAACAATTTTATAACTTCTTTACTTGGGGATGTGTGGGGAAAACATCCGCATCTATCTGATTTCTAAATCCTTGTTACAAACTCCTCCAGATTTCTCGAAGGCACACAAACTTTTCGAGACACTTTTGGGTGGGATTTTTTTTAATTTTGTTTTGGAACGGAAACAGGTCAGAACTTACCTTATTCCTTGGGGTTGCTGTGCTGTGCTGCTGGCTCCTCGGGAGCAGCTGACCGAGGGCAGTGACACCCAGAGCTCCACACACCCCAGTCCAGGCCGGGCACACATTCCTCAGGCTGGGGCTGCCTGGAAGGACACACCAACAAATCAGCCAACAAGTAACATCTGCTGCTGATTTGAGGTCACTTTCTGCTCGCAGCACCGGCATGCAAATGCAAAGGTAGAATTTCATGTCTCTTTTTGTTGGCGGCAGGGGAGGTCCCACCCCTCGCTGCCCACCCCTGCTCACTGCTGCAGTGGTGCTTCTTGCAACAGCTGGGAGCAGTGGAGGAACTGTGGGGCACTCCCTGGGGGACAGAGCTACTGAGAGAAAATCCTCCTTCCCACCTTCTCTCTTCTGTTAAGCCCTAATCATTCATGAGTAAATACCAGCTGATTCACACAAACCTGCTGGGTTGAACTGAATGCAACTTTCTCTCCACACACCTTGATTAAGCACTGCGAAAGCAAGGATGCTTTAAATGTGAATTACCAAAATATCACTGAAATACTGATGATTACATCCTTTTGGAACAGGCACTGGCAGTTAAATGCACCAAAGGCTGGGTTTGTTTCCAGAGGAGGCAGCAGGAAGGAAATCCCTCAGCACTGCCCTATCTCCAGGTTTATTATCAGTTCCATGTTGCATCTGCTTTATCCCCGTTTAGTCTGTGGGGAGGCATCTGGTTCGCTTCAGCTTTTTGTTACCTCTGCTGCACCACGGATTTTCTTTCATATTCTTTTTAAATTGAAGAGTTCATGGTTTTGATTTGATACAACATGAACAGAGCCCTCTTCCCTTCCAGACAAAACAGTAGTCCACGGGCAGGCTGAGCACTCCAACCCCTGCCAGCATTTTCCCAAGCACAACTCCAGTAATTTCAGTCCCTTGGATATGGTTTTTAATGCAAATATTGAAACACAACACATGACGATGTCAACATATTTTATGCTATAAGCAAATAAAGCCCAGTTCCAATCAACAGGGAGGAAACCAACTAAACCCCACAAAGAAATAAGGTTTGCTTTCAATTCCACGTATTTCCACAAAAACCATGGAATGAGTTGAAATGTGGAACCAGATTCCACAAATCTATTGCATTTTTTTGTGTCTGTATAAACTGAAAGCACTACATGGAAAATATTTACAGATGTGTGTGGGTCAGAAAAGAGAAGGAAGGGGAAACTGGAAGCAAAAGGTCTCAGAACTCCAACCAGAATTTCTACACTCTATTTTTGGATCCCTCTGAAAAAAAATTGTATTTAAATACTGTAGTCTCAGTAAAGACTGTGCTACATCATATTAGATATAGCATTTTAATTGTTGGAAAAACTTATTTTTTGTCATCTTTTGATTCTTGAGCTTATAGTGAAGCTTATAGTTGTGTGAAATCACAATTAAATCCATGTTCACATAAAAAGCAGCAGTGACAATCTGAAAGAGAGGACACATTTGCTTGATCAGGAGACAAATAATTTGAAATACCCAAACTGCACTCCTTCATAATCATCATGTGAATGACAAACACCGAATCACAGCCAGAAAAAAGCACCAGTGTAAATATTTGGGCGATGGTGCCTGGGTTTGCAGGTGGCAGAGCAGTGGACAGAATGCAGAACTGTTTTCTCTCCCAGTGTGTATTTGGCTGTGCAGTGTCGGGATATCCCAGAGTTTGAAGGGACAGTCTGAAAAGGACACATGAAACAGGAGGAGCATTAACAGATCACCTGGGCTGGCAGCAGGCTTCTCAAAGGGCACAGGGTGGTCAGATCTCCAGCCATCCAGCCCAGCAGGCAGCCCCAGGACAGTGCCTGACCCCTCTCCCCCTCGGGCAGGAAACGCGAATCTGACTGGACCAAATTCCAGCGGGAACTGTAAAACAGTGGGAGCAAAACAAGGTTTGATAACTCCAAAGTTTTCTTTAAAATAAGAATAAAGAAAGATTAAAGGTGCAGCCCCAGGGCCCTGCCACAGCAATACCACCTTCCCTCTGGAAGGGTCTCACCACAGCTCAGCAGGTCCTACCCCACATGACAAAGGCTCAAACCACAAGCTCCCCGCTGCCCGCACGGGCTCCTCTTCTGGGACCTGAGCACTGAAACAGCATTTTGTGGTCACCAGAACCACATCACAAGCATTTTGCACTCACCAGCTGTAAACAGCAGCCTTTAAGCTACTGAAATGAGAAAAACCTCTGTTATTTAATGTAGGAGGGCTCAGAATGAGCGAAGGGCTCACAGCTACACTCGAGGCCCAAACTGGGAGAGCTGTGCTTCACACTGACCGTGAGGACTAGGGAGCAATCCCAAACTGAGCCCACTGGACACACCTCGATGAATCCCATGCTCACAAACATGGCAGTTTAACGTAAAGCCCCTTTCCGATTCATATTTCAACTCACATTTCTGAAGCTCAACAGCTTAGCAAGAGTGGGTTTATTTCACTTGGTTGCCACAGCCCTTTCACCAGTTCAGTGAATTCTACCTCCTTTATGGGGACAGACTGTGGAGTCAGTCCCATTTTTTTCCAGGCATTTTCACCTGCTGAGATCATTGCCACTTTTCCTGTGTCACCCCCTTCCTGCCTGTCCGAAGCCTGAACCCAGTGACCAAGCGATCCAGCAGTGTGGAAGTGCCAACCCCAGTGCTGCCCCTGCCCTTTTCCCAATTCCGGTTTAACTGGCAGGACAGGATTGGTGGGAGAGCACGGGATTGGAATAAACCCTGAGCCAGCTTGTGCTGCAAGTGCACACGCAAGTCAGGGTGGAGAAGATAAGAGAGAAGAGGTGATTTATTCTCATTTGCTCTAAGTGGCAGAGATTAGTGTCAAGTCAGTACAACAGCACAGTACATCAAGCTCATTTGTCAACCACCAAATATTTTTGCAAACATGAACAACATGCTTCCCTGGCATATTATTCTATCTGTATTATGCAGATAGAGGAACATATCCAAGATAAAATTAAAAAAAAAAAAATAGAGGCAGCTTTTGCGAAAGGCTTCAGGCAAGATTACTCATGTTTGAATCTGAGAAGTGCTTAAGACTTTCAACTTAGGAGAGTGCAGCAAGCAGGAAGCAGACAATGGAATCAGCCCTGTGACAACACTCCAGCACTCCCACACATCCCCGGCACATTCTTCCAGGAGATGCCAAATCCATGGTGTTCCACTTATGCACAATCTCCTGTTCTCCACCGGGGAGATGCTGAAAGCCTGTGGCTGCGGCTGCATCATTCCTGGACAGAGATCCAATTCCAGAAGTTGATTTGTGCCTCCATTTCCAGCCCGTACAAATCCACAAATCCGGTTACGGATGCTGAACATCCTCTGTGAAAAGCCCTGTGCATGCAGACGGATGCTGGATCTCCCAGCGAGCTCCAATCTCCCACAGAAACCTGCCAAATTCCAAGAAATAAATACAAGTGTGAACGAGGCATTACCCGCACAATGCTCGCTCGTGTTCGGTGATTACAGGAGTTGGACTTCCAAGAAAGAGGAACACTTTGTGGTCCATCACGTTCGTTAGCTCCTGATCAACAGGCAACGCTCCAAACTTACATCACTGCAGCATTTTAGTCTGAGGGTGTGTTAGGTGAGACTGTCAGCCACACTGAGGTGCCAGGAACCTGCTGCAGGATAAGCTAAACCAAGGAATGTATTGGAATTTAAGACCAAAATTCTGATTTTTCCTATTCAGTGCGATGCCATTGAAGTCTCAGTACTTTGTTTAAAGGTCCTCACCCAGATTCTGAACACTCTACTCACTCCTACAAAATCTAAATATAGTTAGAGAAAGTATTTCTCTGTTTCTTGGTTTCTATGCAACTAATTTCAAGATCATGCTATGGGAAAGAAGTAACTTATGGCTCAGATTCCAGGTGAGCTTTAAGGTTTACTCAAATCCAGCCAGCCCAGCAGCCTCACCAGCGACTCAACACGGTGTCAAACGCTTTGTGTTATTTAACACTCCAGAGGAAAGACGGGAAGCACAAAAAACTTGCAGGAGGCAAATGTAGGGTGACCCTGCCCCCAAAATTCCCCAAATGATGTCACCATTATGCACCAAACTATTCAAATATTGGAAAAATTTCAAAGTTTGTTTTCACAGAGCACCGTTCTCTGTAAAATTAGGACTGACTTTGCCAGAAAGTCAGGCAGAAACTCCTTTTTCTTTTCATGAGACTTCAGGTATTTATGGCTTTAAATGCTGGAACAAGCTTCCTGCAGAAACTGGCTGCCCCTCCAGAGAACTGTCATCATCGGACCTAAACCAATTAAACAATGAAAACACAACATACATTTATACCCTGAGAAGTCACCTGAGCCTGGGAGAGAAATTCAGTTTATTCAGCTTATACTGGGGAAAGTTATTAGACTTTGTAGCCATCTTTGAAAATAACTTTTAAAGTAATTTTTCAAGTATTTTTTTCCCACTCTGGCACTGTGCAGCTGAGCAGACTTACTAAAATGGGAACAAACATCCCAAAAAATTGAATAGGGTATTTAAAACTATGCCTGGAAAATGAGGTTTCACGTGGTGTTTAAATCCATGGCTGAATATCATGACTGAAGTTGGATTCACACAGGCAAAAGTTCTCTGGTAGCATCCAGGACTTTGTGGTAGAGCCTAAACAAGGCACTTCAGGCTCAGCCGCCTCCAAAAGCTCCAAATCCAAAGGCTATTCCAGAAAAAGTGGTGGGAATTAGGCCACTTGCAGTTCCCAGGGGAGCTGCCACAAACCCCACTCCACACATTTCAAGCCCGTGGCTGTTCTTGGGTTGTTATTACTAAATATTTATGCAGCAGAATATTTGTGTTGCCAGGCCCTGGGACTGTAATTTTAGTATTACAATAATTGCTATTTTTCTTAAATTCCCTGGCAAAATATTCTGTCCCAGGAAGAGCAAACGCAGGAATTCCACATGAAAAGAGGATAAGGAGACTGCCAGGACATTTCTTTGCTTCCTGTAGTATTGAAGTTGTCAATGATGAGAAAAGCATAGAATGGTTTGGGTTGGAAGGGACCTTAAAGATCATCCAGTTCCAACCCCCAAATAATAAAATGATATTAAAATGTGGTTTATGTTCCTGTAACAATTCTTTGCCTGTAACCTCATACCCTTTCTTAGATTACTGCCCAAATACTGGCTACTTCCACATGGAAAAGTGCCAGTGAAGGTGTTCACTTGGATCCTTGGCATCACCCCTTCCTGCAAAGGTTCAGTGTTTGTCCGGCTACAAATAAATCTGTTGTGGTCTGAGACATCCAGGAATTAGGAATCAGTAACTCGAGCCTCTTGCTTGGACATTTTCCCTCATTTCAAACCTTACTCTGGAGTGAGTAAATCGAAACGGACAATGGGTTTGGAGTGAAAGCCACTTCCTTAAGAACGGCTTCCCAGTGCAGACAAGGAGAAGCAAGTTTTCCCTGGAATCTGGGAGACTTTCCACAGCCTCTCTGCCTCTGCAGCTGCTGTGCTCTGGCTGCTGCTGGATGTCAAATCACCAGAACTGATGTGCGAGGATGGCAGATTCGTGTGTTTGGCTGATCCGAAAGTTCTCTAAACTGCAGTTAATTACAGCTCAGACCCCCAGAGGTGTTCTTTTGTACGGTGTTCATCACTTAATTCCAGCTGGGGAAGGAAAAGGTGGAGCTGGGCTATGGAATAAACCAGGGCTTCTGCAAACATGTCCCAGTATTAACCTGGTCTTTTGATTTTGGCTTAAACCATTCTCTGAAAGCGTTTTTACTCACTCCTGATTGTGAATCCTGCACGGACAAATTACACCTGGAAACCAAATCGAGTTCCCAGGGAACAATCCCAGCTTATCTTAACCTGGTCTGCGGAAGGTGTCCCTGCCCCTGGCGGGATGAGCTTTAAGGTCACTTCCAACCCAAACCAGTCCGAGTTCTATGATTTTATGGTCTTACTAAAACTAATAAACCAAACAACAAAACACAAGGAAGGAGAGCACAGCATCCCATCCCCGGGAGCCGCATCCCTGCGGGAACGGGGGTCCCGGGGCAGCAGCCGCTGTTCCCCTTTTCCCTGCGGAGCCGGGGAGCACCGGCGGGTCCTCGGGGGAGCGACGGAACGGGGGAGGCAGGACACGGGAATAACAACCGGGAATAGCGCCGGGAGCGACCCCGGGCACGGGGGGAACGGACCCGAGCGGGGCCGGCACCGACCTGCGGGGCTGCGGCTCCGTCCGGTTCGCCTGGATGGAGACCCTGCGGCGGGGAGGGAGACGGGAGCACCGGGAGCAGCGGGAACACCTGGACAAGCGGGATGACCAGGATGACCGGGAGCAGCAGGATGGCCGGGAAAAGCGGGATGACCGGGAGCAGCGGGATGAGCGGGATGCCGGGATGCGGAGAAAAGCAGGATGACCGGGATGCAGGGATGCCGGGAAAAGCAGGATGACCGGGATGCAGGGATGACCGGGATGACCGGGAAAAGCAGGATGACCGGGATGCCGGGAGCCGCGGAGCCCGGCGCGGCCGCCGCCCGCCGCCGCCG
>WBMZ01013545.1:0-153134 GCA_013400975.1 Atrichornis clamosus | reverse complement strand
GCGCCCGCGCCGCCGCTCGCCCGCCCGGGCCGGAGCGGGGCTGGGAGCGGCAGCGGCCCTTCCCATGGCTGTCGTCGCTCCCGGAACGTTCCAGGTGAGTAACTTTCACCGCTTCCACCAGTTTTCTGCCCCTTTTTTTTTTTTGGTAATGCACTTTATCGATTGACACCACTGCCTTGCTGCGTCAGGTCGGTGGCAGAAGAAAGGAGATTTTTCTAACGTGCTGTCAAAAAGCAGGACTTTAAACCACAGTAGCCTGCCTCACTCACAGAAACCTCCTGGCACTCTCAAGTCTCCGGGTGAGGAGTCAAAGCAACCCGCGAATAACCCAAATTTGTTTAGTCAGTCATAGGCACAGCCCACCCCTATCTACTCCCTTGCTCGGATCTTTCCTGACCCAAAATCCCGCTTCAGAACTTTTGGAGAAAACACTAAAGCAGCACAAAGCCATTTAACCTCATGATTTGAGCCCTGCAGACAAGGTGCGAGGAAGAAGGATGAAAACACGCCCTTGATTTAAGGCTTCTGTGACAGGGAGAGAATTGCCTTTTGGGTCTAGGGTGGATTCCTGGGCAGTTACAATACAACTGAAAGTACACCCTAGATGAGCTGACTCCGTTCCGTTGCAAAACAGCAATGACAACACAAGTATCCAAGGTTTAACTGGGCCGATGCTCGGTCCCACTGCTGACTGATGCCTGCCTCAGGAGCTTAGTGCCCCATACTTCATCTCTAGGCATGATTCTGCACTGTCTAGACACACTGGGAGCAAACTGTAAAACAGTCAATAGCTACAACATGTAGAATGGGAGCATCTTCCCAGCTACATTCCTAGAAATCTTACGTTCAATATTTATGGTTGCACAGGACATACCAGATCGCCCTTATTCAGGATATTGATTCTGAAGTATCATACTTTGAAGTAAAGATCTCTGACATGGTATTTTGCACTAAAAGCAGAACTAAACACAACACAGATACCCATTTGTATTTACATGAAGCATTCCGAATTTAACTTTCTAGAAAACTGTGTATGAATGGGTAAATGCCTTGATAGAAAAGATAGAAAAGACAGGCATATTCAGTCAAATACTTAATCCAATTTCATATTCATTGTGCCTACCATTTTTAACCAAAGGGAAAAAAGCTTTAAAATGTACTCTGTTGCTAGAAGGGAAATGGTTAAGGAACATACAGCAGTGTGTTCGCACAGGCACACCCCATATCCATGGCAAAAATTACTTACGCTCCTGAGAGAAACAAATTGTTCAGAAAAAGACATTGAAACTGCTTTAGAGTGCAACATCGCATTAGAGCTTTTCTCTAACACAGTGATGGAAAAGTGGTACTGTAGAGGCACAGCGAACACGTTTCAACTGAGGCTGATAAAGTAATACCAGCTTTGTTTTATTTCTTGAGTGATAAACCTTTCCATAAACCCAAGTGTACATGTTAGAATAAGCAGATTCTCAGGTATGGGAACGCACCGTTAGCATCAAGCTCTGGAGTGCTCTGCTATATGAATACAGCTATTTCCCACTGCCTATCTTTGGGTCTTTACACTTTTAACGAAATCTGAAAATGTATTTCCACTGAATTCAGAGGAAAGCTGCTTCAGTGATGAATGAACACCAGATGATTCCAAGTTTGGATTTGATCCCGTTGCCATACTGCAAGCAGGCCCTGAAAGGCTGCAGACCTATGTGACCTGTGGCCCTAGGCAGCACGTGGCCCGCTCTGGCTGCTGCCCAGCTCCTGCCTGGCAAGGCAGCCCAGCTCATCCCTCCTGTCCCACTGCTTGAGCTGTGACCTCTGCTCCAGGAACAGGAGCCTGTGGAGTGAGTGGAGGGTGCAGGTGGAAAGCACACCAGGGGCTCCGGGGGGCAGGCAGCTACTGCCACTGGGTTAGGAGACCTGGGTTCAGGAGATAAGCAAATAATGGTGTTGTAAATAATGATGATTTTAAGTATTCTGATGGAATATACTGTTTGCAACACAGTTGCTTCTGAAAGTAAGAGAACAGGCACAACAGTAATATCTCAGAATATTCCAGTTTGACATCACTGGCTCAGAAAGTTAATGTAAAATTGAAATGGAGTAAGTCAGAATTTAAAAAAAGAAAGTAATTACATTCAAGTTAGATAACACACTTATTTCCCAAGTATTATTTGGTAAAAAGTTTTGAAATAATGTTTGTTTATACAATTATGAAACTGAAACAGAAGTTGGGTATTTCCAATAAAAACAAAAATTCCAGTTCCTGACTACAGTCTAGCTTTGTTACCTCTCTCTAACTGGCCAAAGTAAGTCTTTTGCAGAACTAATAAGACTGCATTGAAATTAATAAGTGATCTAAAATGACCAAAAAAAACCAGAAGCAAAACTGGGATATAAATGCTAATTTGTTTTTCTTTTTAAATACTACAGTTTATGTGATATTGTACTAGAGAGAATTTTACAAACTAAAGAATTAGGCAAGTGTGTGTTTTCCTTTCTCAACACCTCTTCAATGTAGTGTATTAAGTAAACTTGATTAATCTCTGCTAGACTTTCAATGCATATACATGACATCATATCTGTTTGTTAGTTACAATGTATTGATCTCAGGAGTACCTTAAAGATGGAAGATGAGCCAAAGTATTTATAACTTTCTGTACATGATGTTTGAAAGGAGTCCAACAAATTCTTCACTTAAGCTATTCTCTTTAAGGTCCTTCAGTAAAACTGTGGCGTTGGAATTCTACTTTTAATATTTTGTTTCTTTCAGAGTAGTTGGAAGTATGAAGTATTTGCAATTTTGAGTAAGTATTCTCTTTTTGTCTGCTGTTTTAATAAAAGCAAGTATTTGCCTGCAAGAAGTGGAGTACTCCAGTAATTTCTCTGGTCCTGAGTAGCCTTGATTTCAAAGAAACTTTTTTAAAAGCCTTGTTCCATAAAGCTTTGAATGTATGCCTGCTGATGCCAACAATTATGATTCAGGCAGCAACACACAAATGGTGACTCTGTTCCATCTTCAGCTATACTTTCTTCTGACTCATCATCACAATTCAATTTTAAAAGCCATTAAGAACACTCAAACTGCTTTTCTGATGTAAGAACAGAAATTGTATTGAGTGAATCAGTCATATACAAACTTGAAAATGTGCCTGCACAAATTCTCGCTGCTGCCCAGAAACCTTTCAACTTGCACAGGTAAATATGACTGTTCCAGGCCTGGCTGATTCCCACACAAGCCTTGCAAGTCTTTTTTTCTTTCTTTATGTCAGGACAAACTTTGTACTCTTACAGCCTCTGCAAACTACTTTGCAAACCCTGTGTCAGTGTTCAATCTGTAACATGGAAATAGTGCAGAGGCTCAGTAACATTTTCTTTCTTCTCGCTATACAGAAGTCAAAGGCACTGGGAGATTGACTCCAACAAATGGCAGGGCCAGGAAGGAACCTCAGAGATAAGAGCAAACAGAGCAGATCTCTAACACCCAAATGCTCAGGTAGGCAGCCAAGTCCTCCCCAGGCACTGCACCTCAGCAACCCCCCTGTCTCTGGCCACTCAGTCCCCTCCCACTGGGACAGCAAGCACGGGAGAGGGCAGGAAAAGGAGGGAGAAGGGGTGGAATGAGCCAAGGCTGGACTGAAACTCTTCTCTCCAGTTTTACAATGCAGAGTCAACATTAGAAAGACCTGACATTCACTCCCACTGTGCAGGGTCCACGTGTATTGCCCCAGCCTGCTGGATGGGTTTAGGGGAAGGTAGTTGGGTTTACCCTGCGCAGTGCGTGGGAGAAACATTCACATTCTCAGGAGCTTCAGTAGCAACTTTTACTCACAAATTTTAGAACACTCAACTAGAGTAAGGTACTTGGCAAATTTTAAAACATCCAGGCAAAGTAAGGCACTTCACAAATTTTAACTCGGCAAACTTTGACCTATCCAGACACAACAAGGCACTTACTGGAATTTTTTGGTCCGGCTTGCAATGTGCTTTGAGAAGAAGAAGGTAGGAGAAGAGAGAAAGAAATAAAAGGGAAAGAGAAAGGTAGGTAGTCACCATCCTAGGACCCAGTGTTCTGCCAGTCTCCTACACCATGTGTATCGGCTTCTGTAAGAACTGTGAGGAACAAGAGGAGGTGGAGGAATACAACATCCCTGGTGTCACCCATGACAGAAGACTGCCTTAGCTCCTTCACCCCAGAACACATGGAGGATGGAAGGGCACAAAACAAAAAGGGTGGAATACAGAAGGAGAAAAGAAAGACAGAGCACCAACCAGGTCTCTTTTAGAAAAGAGTCTAAAGCCTTCTCGAATCAATAGAAAGTCCCTTTAATTGATTGCAATGGGCTTTGAATTAGACCTATATTCTACTTATCAAGTACAGCTGCTGAGAATCAATAATATTTTGACTTACCCTTCAAAGCAACAACTACACTAGTAACTTCTGGCTAAGAAAAAGTACAATTAATAGCATATTAATTCATTAGAGTTTCTCTCACTGAAGTCCCCTTCTCATCAGATTGTAGAGTCAGGTGGCATTTATAAGTGGTCATGCATGCATGGATAGCCTCTATAAATGAGGCCATAAAGAAAATACTTTTGTTCTTAACATTAAGTCAGAACAATATTCATTTATCAATGAATTATCTACATTTCTCAGCAAGTATCTCAAGCAGAGATCAATAAACACTTACTAGTCACTGACTACGTTTCCTGCAGTAAAGGAGGGAATTTCAGCCAACAGATTGGAGAAGCGAAATCGGGGGAGCTGGAGTTCAGTGCTTGCCTGTCAGATGATTATTTGCCTTCTCATTGTCTCAGTTGCTACAACTAGAGAACTACAGATCAAAGGATTTTTTAAAAACTACTTTCATAACCATTCCTTAAAAATGCAAATCAGTCTTTCAAAACACAAGTATGGATTGTTGCAGGGGAAAAAAAAATCACAGCTGCAAGTTTTTGGTTTATGAAAATTCTGTTTCTTTTGGGTCCAAGTCAGGAAATGCATTACTTTGTGAAAAAAAAAAATTATTAAACTTTTCAAACATATACATGTGCCTGCTTTGGTGTTTCTGTGGATTGCTGAAGTCTCTTACATTACCTGAATTATTTTACCAGCTCAAATCACATACGATATTTCAAACTGTATTCTAGCAGATAAACAGATACATGAGTTGTTTAGAGAGCAGAGACAACCACTAATACCATTGAACTATGTTACAGCACAAAAGGTTTCTGCTGCTTTAAAGGAAGTATTCCATAACCTTCCAAAATAACCTGTGTGTAATGGATAATATAGGATTACTTTTTGGCAGAGTGAATATCCTGTTGCTATTGACTGCAGTGCTACAGTATCCTCACATACTAGTACACAGTTATTGTGAGATAAAGACCACGTTGAAAAACAAACTGATTGCAGTACTGAAAACAGTAAAGGAACTGTCCAGTAATATAAAAATTGACTTCTTTAGGAGAACAATGACTGGAACAGTCACTTTGGATTAGCATTAAAGAATAAAAGTTTAAACTGAAACTAAGAAATTAATGCAGTGTATTCCTTTCTTCCAAGGATGCCATTTTAAAGCAAGACTGGAAAACTTGGTTAGAGATGGTGCTGGATGTGTGTGTATATATATACATATATATATATAATTGATATCATCTGTTGATATAAAGCTGTGTGGTATGTTTCTGTTTTTCTCCTCCAGCTCTCTCCATATTTATACGTTTGTTGAATTTAAGCTGCTGGAATTATTATAAGAGGGGGAAAAAAAGCTACCGGCATCTACTTTTTAAAGGGACAAGGACAATGTCTACAGAAAGAAAAATACACTCACCATGAGCAATTCAGATTCTTCTTTAAATTTCTGTGTTAGTCTAGAGGAATATATTAGGCAGAAATTTTCATTTTACAGTAGACCCAAATCTAATTACTGAAAGAATTATTTTAATGAAATGTTTCTGAAAAGTCTTAGTGAGATATGGTGAAGAGTTTTTCCAGGTGAGAAAAGGTTACATTTAATCCTTGTATCTGCAACAGCTTCACTCATGCATGTTTTTCAGTTTTAATTTCATCAAATGCTCTATTAGGCAATGATTTGAAATATACACACGTGACCTCTGATTCATTTCAGTCGCACACACTGCAATATAAAGCACCTAAACAAGGATGTGGTGATGCCCCTGGAGCAACCAAGGAAATGTCTTCCTGAGATTTTGTGGGTTTAATCCAACAATCCTGTATTTCCCCACTGTGAGGGCACACTCACCTTGAGAGCTGTGTGGTGCCCTGGCTGTCCCTGGAGCTGGGGAGCTGGCTGTGTCCACCCTCAGTGACCACAAGGCACATCCTTTGTTGGGGGCTGTGGAAGAGATCATCTCTTGGAAGCAGATGAAGGACTTGATGAGACACTGCCAAGATAGAAGGTAAAAAGCCATGTATAGTTTTACAGTCATGCCTTAAAAACAAAAGTAATTATTTAAAAGTGCTGCTGTCATCATGCCCCTTTCAAGTGTTACAGTGACTGACCATGATATTAATGTCACATCACCTACCAGCACAGGTTATGACATAAAATAATTAGTGACCATTACTAGAGAATGTGAAGATTAAAAAAAAAAATGAATTGGACTATAGACATACAGCTTTATTTGGATAGATCAGATCCATACAATAACTGGGAGTAGTCTTCCAGAGGACCCATTAGTTATCCTTTAGGTCTTCTAATTAATGATGTAGTCTTCTGAGAGCATATTAATAACTCTGGTATTAATAGCAGCATAATTCTAGCTGAGGATTAAAAAAATGAAGCACTATTTAATAAGTACTTGTACAATAGAGTTTGGGACTTAGTAACAGACACATACATAAATGCATTATTGAAAATTAAGGAACAGATTTCTGAAGATGTGATTAGGGACCTCAAGAACATCTTTAAAATGAATTGCTATACTTTCATTCAGGACTTATGTCCAGTTATAGAGTTAGCTTTTTTATTTTTGATTCCTCAGTGGACCAGGTTTTCAACATTGAAAAGCTGAAGGTAGATTCCAGTTCTCTACACTATTTCCTCAAGCTCATGAACAGTACATGCCAAGCTGTTCTTAAAGAATCAGTCCTCATTTTCATGATGGCTAATATTTAATAAAATATCTGATCACAAAAACAAATAAAAAATCAGTAGCAAAATAACACTCCGACTTGCTACTAAATGCAATGTTCTTTGATATAAGTCTATTTCAACTTCATTTATTCCAGGGTTCTACAGCTGTCAAAATAATCAATGCAGAATTTTCCATGTGATTTACACATTGCTTTTTCAAATGAATTGTCTGAAACAAAAAATGCTTTTTTTTCTGCTGCCTGGCTTGTTTTATAAAACATATTCTCTTTCTTTTAAAGTGAGAGAACGACCTCTGCTTCAGGAACAATTTTCTGAGACAGTGTGTTTATCAAATGGCTTCTCTGCTTTCATGAAAACAATTTATTTTCACTGAACTCCTCAAGATAAGCATTGAAGTCAGGAAGAATGTACAATGACATTTATAATTACATTCAAGAAACAAATATTTTGCTAAAGAAAAGGTTTGGATTTTTATCGGTTTTAGAGTTACAAAATATTCTCTTTCTTCCAACATACCATTTAATGATATTTTCCCCCTGAAATTACAAAGTGTATTTTCATATGCATGGAAAGAAAAGCCCAGGACAGTAATCTTCTCATAGAAAGGCTACAGTATGCATCCTAAACAATGAAAGCTGTAGCATAATCCTTACAACAAAATTGCCTTCCCTGCCCCACTCTTCAGAAGTAATCTGCAGAAAAGTACAATTTTAGCAGGAGGATACATGCCCCTTGCAGAGCCTCCTCCAAACAGCCCCTCTATGCCCAATCTTACAAAACAGACACAACAGTTGTCTCCTGGAATGGCACATCCACCTCTCCAGCTTTCCTCCCGTGTTTTCCCCTTGCTCAGAGATAGTTTCTTATGCTCTAAAGCTCAGTGCAGAGCTATGGGCACAGGGCTTGGTGCCTCCCATTCTCTGGGGAAGTAGAAGACCTTGCTAAAAAACCTCTCTCTGTCTCCCTTACGGATTCAGCCCTAGACCCATTCTCAACCACTGACAACAGACGCTCAGTCATGCCAGACAATTTCTGCTTCCTCCTATATTCTGAACTACCCCTAAAAGCAAGGTAGTCCATAGTTTATCTCATCTTCCAGGACAAAGCAGCCACAGATTTAGCCATACAGTGCCTGTATTTTGAAATGCAAATTCAATAACTACCTATGCAAAAGCTGCCCATGAATATATTTAGGAGTTCCATTTGGGCTGCCTGGAAATGTGGGGTTTACAGGATTAAAAAGACATACTGCTACCACTCCAGTGAATGCCCTTTAATTTGTGGGAATTCATTTCAGAATAAAAAATTTAAGATCTGGTTTATTCCTTGTCAGTCAAACATCCCAGCTTTTCATTATCCCATTTTTTTTTTCAGTGCTTGTAGGTAGTTCTCATCAGAAAGATTCCCTGATAAAGTTCTCCTCCAGAGATATACTCTTTTTGTAGGCTCAGCTAGTGAAGAAATATCATTCATTTATAATACTCAAAGAGAAGTTGAAAAAAAATCAAAAGCAGCTGAAAAGAGATTGTATTTCAGTAATATACACCAAGGCTTTATTTAAAATATACAGTGTTAAATTTGATCAAATATCAAGCCACCATTCAGAGTGAAATAATCTCGTTTAATTTGCATGTATCTGTGTGTGCCAAAGAGAAGTGTGTTTGCTTTCAAGCAGGTGCACATCCTGCTATGACTAAATCTCTAACTCATCAAATTGCTTTACCAGTGTGGGACATGCCCTTTTTCTGGAACAGCTTCAAGCATTTTCCCCAGCATTTCAGCCACCTGTTTACTGAGTTCATACTCCAAAGGAGATGCATGCAATTAGAAACAAGGAAATGAAAATAAATGACCTTGTTTGTTATAAATAACAAAGAGACTCAGCAAAATTAATGCAGTGAAGCCTGACCTTCTGACCTGAAAGAAAGAATCACCTCATTCCTTTGTAGCAGGCTCACAATGCTCCAGCACCAGGCATTGTTATGCAGCTTTGCCTCTTTTGATGGATCTTAAAGGAGTATATTCTAAATATTAAATGTTTTACAAGTTAGATTAGTAAATTTGCATTAAAAAGAATGTTGAAACAAAGTCAAGAGAGCAATGATAAAGATTATCACTACTTTATTTAAAGAGTCCAGGTAAGCTGTATGTATGGCAGTTTGCTATAATACGGTTTTTCAATTGAAAAATAAATATGGTATTCTAGGTACTAAAAAGCCATGAAATGTCTCCTTCGGTGTTTGGTGAATTGATGAGGGAGAAAGTTTTTAATTAGCCAACTCCAGGGAAAGGAAACATTTTTCTTTTGTTAATCGTTTGTGCTATGATGGTCTGACTTTTGAGAAAAAAGCAAAGTATTTCCACAACTACTGCCAAAATTATACAATTTTTTTTCCTTATCCTTTAATTAGACAAGTAGAAATGTCTTCTTTTATATGAAACTTACTGAATAATGTTTCTATGGGTTACATTTTCCCTTTTAATTGATTCATGTCACTCTGGAACACTTTCCAGCTGCAACAGAGGGCAAGGTGTTAGAAATTTGTTTCCCTGCCTGTCTTTGGAGAAAATGAGAACACAGCATTGTTTTCGTGGCACAGTCCTCACAAAAAGAGCAGTGTGTAATTACAGAGCTGGTTCCTATCTTGTCACTCTCCCAAACGAGTCTGTTATTAATGAAGCAGCTCAGAACCATTGCAGAAATGAAAGGATAACGTGTTTGCATCTCAGTGAAAGCAGTTCCCACAACAGGTAATATTTGATAAAGATTTTTCCAAAACTTGTTTTGTGGGGTTTTTTCCCTTCTCTCACTTTCAATGACATCCATCCAGCTGCTGAGGTACTGCAACACCCTTCCCAGCCATCACGGCCTCAGCTCAGCAAGAGCGCACTGACGGGGGACGGGGAACGGGGCGGCTCTACCTGCAGTGCCCAGGGTGACAGGCACAGCCCAGGGACACAGATGGCCACCGATGCACGGGGCACAGGAGGGATGGCAGTCACAGAGAGGCACTGGGAAATCAGGCTCGTACACAGGAGGTGGCACCTGGGCCGGAGCAGCGAATGCTGCCTCGTGCTGGACCACAACCAGGATCAGCAGCGTGAGGGTGCAGCTCTTCACCTCCCCACTCTCTCATCCTTCTCCCACATTCTATGTGTGATGAAGCAACTCCACCCCTTAAGTTCTCACCAAGACTCACTCTTGCTCCCAAACTTTTAAAGTAAAAGGGTGACCTGAATGAATAATTTTCAGCAGAAAAGGAGAGTTGACCAACACAGCCTCTCCTGCTCATGTAGTCTCATGAACAGCTCATGCTTTTGTCCACATATGTACATCATTAAATCTAAATACTCTACATGGCTGAAGGTAGGGATATGCTGAAGTGTTTGATTGAATCAGAGGCCTTCAGGGTATTCTCAATCAATCTGCATTTGTCCACACGGATTGAAACCAGAGCACTCACGTGTCTAAACGCTGCTCTGTGAGGCCCTGTGTGACAAGCCACATCTGAGAAAACCTGCGTGACAAACAGGTTCTGAGAGCTGGGCCCAACCAGAAGAAATTCTGTGTTTGTGGAGCATGAAGTCACAATCTCTGCCCTGCTCTGGGGCTCCACATGTGGGCCACCAAATGTCCATGCTGGAGAGGGGCTGTGGATCTGTGCTGATCCACCACTGCATGATATGCAAGGCCTAGAAAAGGGAAAGCAAACCTGAGGATCCATTACGTGTCTCATGCTCTAAGCATGAGACCTTATTGTTCTATAAATTATGAGTAGTTATGTTAATATCTATGGTAAAATGCATAGACTGGGTTTCTTTTGTTAGCTCTTACTGTCTTACAGCAGTCAGTGTGTGTAGTTCCTCTTCTTTGTGAGGGATAAGTGAAATTAATTGATCGTCTTCTACAAAATCTCATTTTTATCCATTCAGAATAAATTCTACATGAATATTCTTCAAAAAGTAACTTAAAATTCACATTTAATATTTGTCCTAAAACTCACTCATTGAAGGATTTGTACTAATTCAGCTTAAAAAGCCTATCATTCTAGGCAAAGCAAATTCAGGGCTCTCAGGAAAAGTCTATTAACTCTCCCACATTTGCTTTATTACAACCTCAATATATGATATCTTAAATGAGAAAAATAGTATTGCAAATATTCTGTTGTTATATTCAGGACAAAGCTCACAGAGACCTGTGAGCTGCCTGAAGAACCACTGAGCAGAAATATTATTAAAAAATTGAATGGACAATTTTCCTTTTTTTTATCTTCTTATTTGTATTTAAATAATTATCAGAAAACTTACACTGAAGGAAGGCACACAGTGTCCCTCATTGACAATGCACTGAGACCCCAGTGGCTCCAAAGCAGTTACTGATGTAGCTGGTGACTTCCATAAAGTCTTTCTTATTCTTTGAGCAATCCTCCTGTCTTTCCAGATTGTTTGCATGTTGCCACCCTATTCCAGCCATATCTGCCCATGATGCCATGGCACCTTTGTGTCCTGCCAGTTGCACGTTGACAGTGCCTGCACAGTGCATCCAGCATGTGACAAAACCCGAGTCAGAATCTCATCACGGCTGGGCACCAGCCGAGAGCTGCACGTTCAGAGGAACTGCAGGACATTCTGGAATGAAGCTCTGCCTCCAGCCTCCTCCATCAGAAAGCCAACATTCGCCTACCTGCAGCATGCTGCTTCAGAAAGCCACAGTGCCTGAACAGGGATACCAGGGGCAGATACACTGCTTGCGGAGTTCTGCCTCATTTGCCAGAGCCTAACTCAGGATGTGCGTGCAATGCAGAGATGAGCCACAGCGCCTGCAACATCCAAGGCTGTGCATCTGCTCGGCAAGCTTTGCTAGGCTTTGTTTAACCACACTGTGGTTCGGGTTCCCAGAGTGTTATAAAAACTACACTGTCTGCTGCAGACTGAGGAGGGCGATTTGAGTGTCCCTGATGACTTCAGCCCAGGACAAAAGCCGCTTCATTTGTTTTCTGGCCATATGGATCTCAAAGGTTAAAAGCTGTGATTTTCAGCACCACCTTGGTATTATTTCCAGACACAAGAAGAATAGTATTAGTTCAACTAATTTCTAAATTTTCACCACTAATGGAAAACTTGTTTGGGCTATTTAGGGACAGCAGAACAGAGCAAAATAATCTTCTATGTCACGTGAGTAATGTGATCTTCTAGCTCAGCAGTCCTAGTCCCTTCTAGACTGTCTCTTCTTCAGCATGTGGTTTATAAGCAAGCTTCAGCTAAGACAACTGAATACATGCTTGCTTTCCCTTCCTCTGCAAGCTCCCTAGACTTACACTGCCTTCTTCAGCTGATTGTCTTTATTTCAGAGCAATGTCTGCCACCCTGCAGTTCTGGCCAAGTTTACTGCAAATTGTGCAAGCACCAAAACCATGGTGCAGTTCTAACACACAAGCTTGTTGTGCAAGCACAACCGTTTGCTCTGCACTACATCCTTGAAGGTCCTTGCAGCACATTGATGAGACAGACCTCACTGCTGAGAAGCGTGGACTTCCTAAACCCAGTACTGAGAAAGACAAAGAACATAGTAGTGTTACATCCAAGATAGAGATATGCAAATAAAGACAGTATTTCAAAGGCTTACAATGGGCAGCATCCAAAATTAGTGACGTTACAAAGTGGGCTTAAAAAGCAGCAATTTTCAGGAGCATTAGTTTACATGAAGTGCATGCATAACTGGCTTTGAAATTCAGCTCAAGTCTCCCTGGAAAGCAAATGGTGTACTCTACTCCTTGGCCATTTCAAGTATTCAGGAAGGGTAGCTACCCACACTAGAGCAGGAGAGCACATATTTGTGTCACAAGGATAAAGGAGGCACATGCTGACCAAGAAAACAGTTGTGAAGAACAGAGTTCCTACACACGAACCAGGGCTCACGCAACTGCAGCTCTTGTGATTCACAATTAAAGGCGCCACATGGTCAAAGTTACTGTCTCTGGCACTGGGGAAAACCTAAAAATTAACAAAAGTTTCCTTCTTTCTTCCTCTGGTACCCGTCTGAGGAGAGAGTAAGCAATACCACAGACAGTTAGAGGGGACAAAGAGTGTCAGGGCCAGTGTCCCTGTCTCAGCACGACAGCCCTTACTGGCCATGGCTTTGTGAGCTACTGCTGAGCACATAATGATTTTGCATTGAAAGGTTAAACCAGCCATTGGTGTGGACTGAACAACCACAACTCTAACTCATTCCTTCATTAAATGCTTTGCCATTCCTTGAGAATGAGAGGGTCTATAGAAAAATCACATTGTCCTGTATTCCATCGGTAAACAATATCTTATATATATTAAACTGCTCTGTAGTAGTCATCTGTTCTTTCCAAGCTGTGACAGGACTTTGAATTATTTGCTCTATCAGCAACTGCTGATAAATTCCCCGGTTATGCCGTGCATGGCAGGCTTGCGGAAACACCCGTGACAATGAAGTGAGCAGAGAACTCATACATGACGGAATCCACTCAGCAGACTGGTTTTTGGGGACAGTTGGGCCTCAACAAACAATCCTTTCTTCTCGGTCTATAGAGGAGCTGCACTGAGGTCTACTTTGGCCATTAGTCTAAGGAAAGCCTTTGTTGAACATATAGCTGCTTCTCACATTGAAAGAATAAATCACATTCTTATTCTGGGTATGTCTCCACTGCATTCACTGATGTGAATGTTGTTCCATGGCTGAAAAACTGGGTAAACAGCGTGCCCTGTGCAGCTCTGTGCTGCTGTGGCTACATTACTGCCTGAACAACCTCATTTAAAGCCAGCCTGGATGTGCCTGTAAGAGTGGCAGCCCTGGCATAGATCTGTACTTCAGACAGCATACCCCCTCTTTTCAGAAATATTTCATTCTTCAGGCTGGATTACCAGGATTTGAACCAATTTGGAACCTACTCTGCCTGAGAAGGAGAAGGGAAAATCATATCTTTTCTATGCACTTAGCAAAGCAAAACACAATATAGCCAATTTTCAGGAAAGGTTCTGAATCTATAGGGGTTTTTTAGGATTATGCACAAATATTTAAATTTCTCAAGCACACATCCTAGAAGCACATGTCCTGGGTAGTGCATGTTCCCCCTCTAATACTTAAAATCCAGACTAATCAATGTTTCTAACTGCTTCAATATACAGCAATTCAATATTCAATCATCTTCACAATCATACACCCCTCTCCACTCTTCAATGTGCTTCATCATTTACTGTTAACTTACATTTGTGTCCATCTTCGTATCCTGGAAATAAAAGGGAAGATCCAGGTTTTGGCAGACCATAGGGACCTCTGCTGACAGTTTCTATAGAGGCGGTCATCACTGGGTCAACAGAAGTGGTCTTGCATCATACCTGAGCTTCAGTTATTGAAGATTAAGCTTTCTATTTGATAGAGTGAATCCAATGCTCCATCACCACTCTGGCAGAAAGGCTCCCATTTCCAGGCAGCAGGCTACAGCTTCATCTGAGCTTTTGAGTGACTCCTAAGTATAAAAAAATACAGCACATTAGTCTGTGTACAGACAGAATTCTGCATGTTGCCATTTGAACAGGAGTTTATTTGTCTCTGGCAAAAAGAATTCATGTGTCCCTTCTACCTCCCATTTCAGTTAGCACTTTTCCATTAAGTGCTGTGTTAGAGAAGAGCACCATGGCTGAAGCATAAGGGGAGCTCCTGGTTAAACAGGGAGGCTCTTGGGAAGCACTGATTCCTGAAGGGCTCTCATAATTTTTCTTCAGATCTATGGCATGCATATTTCTGGGTTTGTGTGTGTGTGTGTGTGGTGTCTGCATTTGTGTACTCCTCTACACAGATGCAAACTGAAATTAATTTTAAAAACCCCCAAACAACCAAAACCAAAAACCAAGTACCTCCTCTGATAACACAGTCCCTTCAGCTATACATGTTTTCAAACAGGGTAAATGGTAGACACAAAAATATATTTAGTGAAGCAATATTTACTCCCTCTTTCCACATACAGCTTACTTGTACTCTTGGAGAATCACTCCAGGAAAATTTTGAATAACCAAAATTATAACGACCTCTAAATTAAAATTTCTATTTCAAAATTTTTCTGCCTTCTTTTATTATTTGTTGCAATAGAACTGCCTTGCAAAAAGATTATGTATAATTATTTGCAAAGAAAACAGCTCACTGTAAATGCTAATGTTAAATGTCTATGTTTTTAAAACCTTAGATACACTAACCCTTTAAATTATTGTTTCAATTATTTCTTCCTCTTGCTGCCATTAGTGCAATATTTTATATATGCAATTGCTCCCGACTTGTGTAAGGAATTCCAAATAAATACAGCAGCCATCGATTTCTCTTAGTTCATGCTCCTTTGTTCTTGCATCTCCAAAGAGTTCAACTAACCTGGTAGCATTTATCCTGCCTACTCCCTTCAGAATTATCTCTGACTCAATTAGATGACCTCTTAATTTCCTCTCTTCTATAGACTTGCTTTCTCTAGCTTTAACTAACTAAGGTCTTCCTTTAAATAACTAAGGTCTCTCTGCCCTTATACCATACTAGGATTGGTTTAGAACCTTTCTGACTGTATAATAACTTTTTATAAAGATAATTAAAACCAGAGACTGGTCTTTTGAGCATTACTATGATACTGTCATGTCTCACCAGTATCAAACTACATGAAACCTTTGTACTTGCATTTCACACTTTGATTCTTTCTGCTGTTCATTCCTTTTTTTGTTGGTTTTTTTTCCTGTTGCTGAGAACTCTTCAGTCTTGCTGTTGTCCATTGGCTTGAGCTGTCTTTGAAAGCATGTCATACATTCTTTACCTGATTATAAGCTCATAGCCTTTCCTATTCTCCTAAATACAGTTTTTTGTGTTTTCTCAGATTTTTAAGTCAGCTTCTGAAAATTACCCCTACTCCCATCAAAAAAAAGTCAAATGTCATTGTATATCTTTGTTTTCTCCTCCTAGGGAGCATTTGCATATTCCTAGCATCTGAAATTATTTGGGATGATGATGGATAGGAATCATATGTATATACAACCCAAAATTACCTGTACAGAAATTCCACATGTCTAATTTTTCTTACTGTATTTATAATAGAAGAATGGATGATATGATGGACACAAGCACTAACAAAGCACTGGGAGGCCTTGCTTTGGCAGGTTCTTTCTCCCCTTCAACTGCTCTACTTGTTAAATTTGCCATTAAAAACCCTGACTCAAATTGAATGAGGGATGTGGCCACCCACCACTGCTCCTCCACATCAACCTCGCCCGAGTCTTATTTTGGTGCCTTTCTCTCTACAGCAAACTAGAAAAAAAGCCCATGGTACACAAGGATAATGGAAACTGCTGTGTGCAAAACTATCCTCTTGTAACCACAGACTATCCAAACCACATGTCATGACTTAAAATCTACCAGGAGCTAACTATCTAGGACTATACTTCAAGTCATCAGGCATTTCCAGCCAGGCACTATTTCCCATGACATGGTCAGCATCTTCACGTCTCCTGAGTGTTTCAATTTCTGATAAAAATGTGGGTTGATTTTTAAAGTCCTAATATTTGTCAATATTCAGAGTCAATATTAACATCTTATTCTTTTTCTGTGTCACTTCTTTGTATTATCCTTACCTTCATTGAGAAAACTGAGTCAAAACATTTAACATCTGAAAAATTTATTTCTCTCAACCAAAGGTAGGTTACCTTTGCAATGTCTCAAACTCTACTCAATTCTCCAGTGACCTCATTTCTTGTGTATTCAGAAAATCTCTTATTTATCTTAGCCTTTGCACAAACTTCTTTTCTTTTCTGCCTTTTACTTACACTTTCCCCTTTGTTCTGTAATCTTTCAATCTTCCCCACCAGCTTTATCCTACAGATGATTGATATATGCATTTCAACAGTCTCAACTGCTATTTTATTTATCCCAAATAAATATCCACACTGGATGGCAAGTATCATTCTCTAGCTACAAAACTTCAGCTTTGAAAATCTCCTATTTTATTTTCCATCCATACCTTTCCATGATCCCCTCATGCTTTTCAGAGCTTTTCTTTCTTCACTCACCTTTTGATTTCACTATAAACCTAGCTTGGTTATAACACCTCATATCAAGATATTCTCCCATTCTTACATCTCTAGTCATGCTATATTTATTATGCACACCTGCAAAAAGGATTGTTCCCTTTTTAGTCCAACCTTTTAAATTGTGCAAAGAAGCAATATTATAGCATTCGGTCTGTGATTTGAGTTACACACCCAGACAGAGTTAAAGCTAGATGGAGGGGCAATTCAGGTATGTTGTGTGTTTAAAGGTCTCTGTGTGAAATAAAAATAAATCTATAATGTTACCCTCAGGATTTCAGGCAATGATATTCCAAGTCTGAAAGTGAGGGAATAAAGAAACTGAAAAAGGATACACACCACTGACCAATCAATTGAAAAGTACAGTAAATGGAAAACAGAAACCTCCCTGGATTTGCCTTGTGGGCTGACAGCAGTGGCTTTGTATAAAAAGAGAGAGCACTTATGATCCACTTTCTACTTGAGACATTATAAATTAGTTTTTCTGAAGGCATAATCCACCGTAACAGATTCTAAGGTGGTGTGGAAAAATCCCACCACTCCTTGATATGAACACTAAATGTTGCTGGCTCTTTCATGGATCCCAAGTCTCCTTGCTCAGGCAAAGCCTGTCTCTGGAAAACTCAAAAGTTATTGAAATGCACCAACCTTTATTGCAAAACTGAACCACTCTGAGGATGACTGCAACCTTTATTAAGACTCAGGAGACTTTGGTTAGGCCTCACAGTAGACAAGTTACAAAAGGCTCCTGCCTTTGTGCTACTAAGTGCAGGAAAGAAACCTCCTAGAGGCTTGGAATGAAGCTGAGAGGAGCTGCCCTACACCCTGACTTACAGCAGGGAGCCTTCCCAGCTCCTTCCCAGCACACAGTGCCTCACCCCAGGCAGCCAGCGCCACCTCCTCTTACTGACACAAAGGCCACCTCATGACTTCTGGACTTTAAATAGATCTTGGGGACCAAAAGTAGCGAAAACTGTATGTAAGAGAGGAACTGTCTGGGGCAGGATTCCCCAAGTTCCTATTTATTACATGGCTGGAAAACTGCAGAAATCCCAACACAAAGTGAATCACATAGTCTCAGCCCATAGTGATGGACAGAGAACCTCTCCGAGGATCAGTGGTGTCAGAGCCAGGTGGTGATGCAGGGAGCACTCTCTGACACCGTTTTACATACATGTAACACCATTCATTTCTCCTGTACTACTTCTAATTTTCTCTCAGCTCCAGGAGTATTATAGTGGCATCCCTCCAAACGTAATAGGCTTTATAAGGATGTTAAATAATTGTCAGCAAAAGAAAAAGGTGAAGTCAAGCCCGTCAGTCAGGCTTCCTGTCTCCTTCAAAACTTCCTTTGGAAACATGGTGCAGAACAGAAAATGTCTGTGCAGGCAACCTGGGCCATGCCACACTCACTAGCACTGCTCTCCAACAAAACCAACAGATACATTTAAGCTTGTCACAACTTCTCTAAAATACTTATCATGATTATTCTTCAGTAGGATTCCTTGCAGAAGAAAGATCATAGGAGACTTTGCAAGCTTGGTTCTAGGAGACACTAAGTGAAATACTCTCCTCTATCAGCATTTTTCTCAAACAGGTTAAAGCTGTTTTGCAAACCCACAACTCACCTTTCTAGTACAGGGGCACTTCAGGCCATAAAGTAAATAGGCAAATATTAAATGAGGTGACTCAAATATTTACGCAAGCAAAGCCACTCTTATTTTGTCAAAAAACAAATAAAGTTAAAGTTGGCAGAGTGTTGTAAGCCATCACACTTCACTTTGTTTTTCCACTTCTTTTTCATGGCCCAAACTTGAAAGGCAAGGTAACCTTGGTGACTGCTGAGGTCTCACACAACTGCTCAGGACTGTCCCACCATCTTCAGGACTCCACTGGGTCAGGACGTGCAGAGGCCAACCCCTCAGCAGGGACTGGGGGCAACAGGAAGCAATGTATGAAAACTGCATGGTGGGTGTGTGATTGGGATAAAGAAAAGATCAAACAGAACCTCAGCCTTTCTTCTTATTCTTGTAGAACATGAAAAAAAACCCAAAACCTGCTTTGTTTCTTAAGTCCAATATATATAAAAATGTGAAAAAGAGAGCCTGAGGTAACTTTTGTTTACATTACAGTCATTGAAAAGCCCTGCCTCGACATCTGAGTCACATCATGCTTCTGCTGGTAGGGTTCTTAGAAGCTGGAAATAGACAATGCAAAGATATATTCTAATGGAATGGACAAACACCTTCCTTAGAAGTAATGCAAAAATTACACAGGGACTATACAAGACCCACTTAGTTTTAATGACAGATTTCTGTCAGAACAATTCAGACTTTACTTAGCTATTTTAGCTCTTTTTGTGTACAACTTAAGTGATATAACTTGATAGGGAAGACATTGACTGGAGCCTAGAAGCAGATAGCTCTATTCCAAAATGAGGCATGTGAAGGTTGTGTGCATGTTTGGTGGATAGTGCCCTAATTCATTACAGAACGGGATTCGTATACTTCCACAGTGAAAAGCTCGGATTAGGCACACAACATAATTTCCATTATGTTAATGTTGCTTTAAAATATATTGCACGGAGTGCTGCAACAATCAAATTATCAATTATAATGTCTACTCAGAGTAGAAAAGTGTTGCAAACAGAGGGCTGATTACTGCTTCAGTACTTCCAATCTGCATACTCATTGTTTAGTACAGGGAAAACAAATTATCTTGTGTTGGCCCTAGTTCAAATTTAATTAAATGAGTGCAAAGCAATTATAATAAAGTACAATAGTATAGTAATGAAAGGAAAATAACTCATTAACCTATTAATCTTTATTTATGTTCCTCTCAAATAAGTATGTAATTTCTTTATCACTGCATCCCATAAGAAATAGCAGCTCTCACTGCTCGTGGCCTGTTTTAGTGGGGCTTATTTTGCTAAAGATCATTGTATGACTTCACTGTTACTATTTATATAGATTTTATTTAATGTGTCTGATTTTTCTCCTCTCCCTTACACAGTGTATTTTAAAACCCTTTCTCACATATCTGTGATGTAGATTATAAACCTGTTCACACCCCCCCTTTTGCTTTAGCACTTGTCAGCTCTGAAAGGTAAACCTCTCTAGGAGCATTGCTGTGCTTCTGTCATTGCGTAAGGGAGGGAGCACTCCCAGAACATCTGCTCAAAAACACGCTCTAACATTAAGACATAAGATGAAAGCATATTATTTTTAAGAGGACCTGACACAGCTATTGCTTTACAATCTTTATGGCTATAACAACATAACCCATATTTTCAAACATGCTATTTTTATTCTTCATACCGACATTTATCCAGGCTGCTGGGTTGTTTTGGTATTCTGACAAATCTCAAGTTTAAGGAAAAACAATATTTTGGGATGATTAGTCAAATATTACACTGTGGTGTACTTTAATTGTGCTTGCTGTAGGCTAGCCATCATTATTACCTTATCTTTCCAGAACTTGTTTTGTTTTCAATGACATCTTACATTCTAGTGTGTACATTTAATGTCACACACCAGTGCTTAGCTTATTGCAGCCAGTCAGGGTTGACTCTGTCCTTTCACTAAGCTGAGCCTCTCACAAAAAAAAAGAGGGGAAAAAAAAAAAAGCAATAAAAAAATCCCCACCAAACCAACAGCAAAACTATGCCAGGAGGAAGCAGCAAGATTAGGAGCAAAAACCCATTTCAAAATTTTTTACTAAATAGCACTTTTGCTTTTTTAGGCAGAGGAAACTAATAACATTGATTTCTTTTTTCTGCTAAATGAAATGAAGTAGAAGTGGTGCTGTACCATAAGCCGTTACTGAATACTATCCTGAGGAGTAGGAAAATTGGTAACTGCTGTATAAACCACAAGAAAAATCAAATTAGAAGAATTACAGTTTTAAAATATAGTCTTCAATTTTGCACATGCAGGTTTAATTACTGGCACTTACAGAAGACCAGATATACTTGTGTAAAACATTTAATCAACAGAAATACAATTCTGAAGCTACTTAAAGGATGAATGAAAGCTCCTTTTGAAAACCAGGAAACAAAACTTTCGCAACCGAGTTTGCAGTGTCAGACGTCCCCAGGCTTTCTCCTTTCCATGCATGGACCCTGGGCAGGCAGGGTCCAATCTTACTAGTGTATAGGATTCAAACAGAGTAGCTTCCAAAAAGTTATTAACAGATTCTTTGAGAGGATTGTAGAGGTGCAAATTTACAGCTCAGATGGCTGAGAAACATACAAGTTCACCATATCTTTCCTCTTCACACATAGCAAAAAACTTCTGCCTTGCAGAGTGTATTTCTGGTTTCACAATCTGCTGCTGAGAACTCTGTTAGCAAGAAATGGAACTCTTTAATCATAATGACACTTAATGAGTCACTCTATTCTTTGCACATTTTTAACACTCAGTTCTTTATTTCACACTTACTGCTCAATTCTTGCTTTTATATTATTGCAACACTAGTACTGCATTAATACAACTAGGCACAGAGCTCTGTTGTGTGGTATGGGACAAATGACATTGTTTGTGGTGATATTGCCACTGACCTGTTGGAGAGTGATCAAGAAGTGCAGAGCCATCACCAATAGGTGGCACATTCGCATTTTGCAGAGTATAATGCCATAATTCTATTTGTTTATTTTTGTTTGTTTGCTTTGACAATGAGTCATGTTTTAATTACAGTATTTCAACATGTGAAGTAACTAAATCATTAAAAGAAGAAGAAAGACAAATAAATAAATTTCACTACGTACAACCATCAGAATCTCACATGAATTGTTATCTTTTTCAGTCCAGAGGTAAATACTTGTCATCAAGCTAAATCAATGTTTATTCTCTGTGTACAGCAACCACTAGAGGGGAGTTTGACACTCACATTGCAAGTTCACAACAATATGCTAAACTGCAGGGAAATGTAGATCAGAAATCTGCAGTAATTAAAAAAGACCATCCTGCCAAACCCATGACTTCTCACCATCTTTCCAGATTACTGAGTGAGATTATTTCTATCTGACTTAATAAAAATCTAAATTCTGCTGCCAGTTGAGCTTTGTCTGGCTTCCTGATACATAAAATGAAGCAATGAAACTGCAGTGAGCCGAGGAATAGAATATGAAGCGTGCTCAATAATGAAGACAAATATAAAATAGAATTGCCTGAGATGAGACTAGACTTCACAGTCACTGGACTTTGTGAGTCCTAGGACAGTTACACAAGGAAAGACTCTTTCTGTCATTCTCCTGCCTGCAGATCACTGGCTTAACGTGGTATTTGTTGAAAGCTTGAAAATATGCAATTATGTCTGCTGTCTTCACCTAAACTGTATATCTAACTGCCCTTGATGTTTCCTCCTGTGTGTTTCTTGGTTTTAAGTGAATTCCTGCTGTACTGTGTACCACAGGGAGGTCAGATTTTCAAAAAGCATCAGTCTCCCTGTGCAGTGGGTACAACACACACCATTGGTGAAATCTTCCTTTAATGCAAACACAGTTCCACTCAAGTCAACTTACACCTGGAAAAGATTTGGCCATACCCATATCACCATTAACATTCCTGCCAGGACATCTGACATGCTGCAGAATGCTTGGCAGGGGTGAGAGTTAGGACACTACTCCTCAAGTGCCTGGGCACAGGGAGCTACCACCAGTGCACGATGACCTCTCCAGTTTGATCCTTTGTGCACCCACCTCTTTAGCCAGAGGGAATACTTTAATCCTAATTGATTTAACCTATGAATCGTAGGCAATCTCATCATAACACAAGCTTTTGTATCACGGCATCATACACCACTCCTCTAGTAAATAAAAACAACGCCATGGATTCTGCAGCTTCTCAAAATTGTACTTTTATGAGCATGCATATTTTCAGGTGCAAGCATATATCTGTCACAAGCAGAACTGTACATACATATATACATATATAAACACACACCCCAAATAATTTTTCCGTGACTGAGTCTATGTGTACTTCTACTGATCTTCAGAATACTGGAAGAGTGCAGATTCAAAATAATGAAAAAGATAATCCATCTTCTAGAACAAAGAAGTGAATGCACTGCACATTGCTTGTCACAAAGAATGTATTTAATCCATGCTCTTATTTATAGCATCAAAATGGTTTTGACATAGCAAGGAGAGTAAAAAGTCAACAAACATGAGACAAAGACTAAACAAAACTGCACTCAAATTAACTCAAAAAGTACTTGAAGGGACGTTGATCATGTAAGAATATATAAAGCATATATTTAAAAGTTAAATATGTCATTTATTACAATGACACTCCTGTTGTGCACTGTAACATACCGTTCACCTGATTTACTCTAACACCTACCAGTGTAAATCAGTAGTTTTTTTCACTGACAAAAATGACATTTCTGTGGCATACAATTGATGCAAGTGGAGAATTTGACCCTATATCTGAAAACCTTCCATTAAAGAAATAACTAGTGGACACAGGTGTTTTTTGCCACCGTAATTGATGTGCAAGTCTAACCACTTCTAAAGCCTGGCCATTTGCTTGACAAATAAGAATTTATTCTCCTCAGTAATGAGCACAATTTCGTATGGATGGGCTTTTGTTCCTCCTCAAAGTAGAAAGACAATCTAGATTTCGGCATTTAATCCTCCAGATGACAAAATATCAAATGGCCCTTACAGACCCTAGGCAACTCCAGTGAGTTTATGCAAGATACTGCAACTAATCCTACTGTAAGGCATCATCTTGGGCACTGGAATACACACATTCCTGAAGATCTGGAAATATACTGAGAATACCATACTCTTGGAGAATGCTGTCCTCACTGTTCACACTGGAGAGCTTCCAGGAACCCATAGGTAGTTCAAGGCAAAATGACCAAAAGGCATTTCTTCATGCTTACAGCTTAATGGCAATATTTTGCACACCAGCTCTCCCTCCACAGGTGATGGAACCAATCTTATAGAAGTGATCATACTTTGGCCACAGCTCTTGCTGCAGAGAATCAGTACTTTTGTCCTTCATAAGAATTATCCTTTGTAGATTAATTTCCAGCATGAAAATTAAGCATGTCTAGTGTAAAATGAGATTTCATGATCAGTGTGTTAATTGATCGTGAAAGGACTGTAAGTCTGAACTGTAACACTGTCCCCTGCCAAAGACTTAAAAGTATCCTAAAATATTTCATGAAAATAGTTAGAGCACCATGTCAATGCTTCCATAAATACACTGCAAAACCTGCATCTGGAATAATCCACAAGTTTTATTCTGTTGAATATTCTACATGTCAAAGAAGATCATACACAAGGTAATAGGATGAATGGACAATGGATATCAAGACCTAAACTTACAAGGACTGGTTAGAATTTGCCAGCCTCACCAAACAAGTAGCTCTCATTAAAAAATCCTTAAAGTCACTATTTACAAAGTGTGATTCATCTGCTTAATGGTGACAGAGAATTCAGTATGTAGTCCAGATGGTTGGTCGCACAGATAACAAATCCAGCATGGCTTTTGGATGCTGTGGGCAGGCTGTCTGACTGGCTCACACTGTGACAGACAGATAGATTGACTGACAGACAGACAGACAATTACTTTCTCTTCTTGAAAGTGTTTTGCTGTTAATACACGTATTATAATTAAAAAAAAAAACCAGCTATGCATAGACCTCACTCAGTTACAGAACTACTACAGAAGAAGTGGGAAAACATCAGCAGACTTTCATTTTAAGTTTACAGGTTCAGATGTTTCTGTTGTCCCCTTAGGACACAAAAGGGCAAGGACTGAGTTCGAAAACCTATTCAATAATAGATCTTAAGCTCTTAGCTAGAGCAGGACAATTCTGGGCCAGCACAGTGATTCCCCAACAGCTGGTATACCTACTTTGTAGTACTACAAGCTTTTGGCAAAGAAACTCAACTAACACTGTATTCTATTCCCAGTGCTGTCTTTCCCCAACTTTTAACCCAGGGCAATTTAGCTAACTTCTGTCTGTTCCTGGTTAGCCATCTGGTAAATAGATAATATAATTGCATCCTTTATAGGTTTATTGTGGGGGTCAATTATTGAAAGTCTTTAAGATAAGTCAAAGTTCTTGATGAGTTGTGCAATCTATTAATAATTAATAATGGGGGCAGCCCTAAGAGGAGGGGAAGCATAAAGCTGAATTGTTGCATAGGAGAGACATGTGCCCAACAGAGGCAAGAGAAATGTAGGCAAGTGATTAGATGACATGATGTAAAAAGGAAGGGAGCAAAATCACTCAACGAATTGCACTGGAAAATGTAGAGAAGGAAAATGGGCTAAGTTGAAATGACAAAAAAAGTAAATTTGGACAAATGGCAAAGGACAGACCTGGCAAAACAGAGTAAGTTATGTGTCACTGGAGAGGTGTCGAGATTAGGCTGAGCCAGGAAGCTTAAACTGACTGGAAGGAGAACTTCTCTGTGCTTTACAATTCATGTTTCATTGTGTTGCAGCTCGCTCATTTCTCTGCAGTGTGGCTTACACAGATTGTCCTAATGGATGGCACTGCCACGGGGCATTTGCCCTGTTCTGTCTCATCTGCAGTGGGCGGTTCCTCAGGGAGCTGACAGCTTCTCCTGAACGTGCAGCGTTTCTAGCACAGACATCTGCACAGGCATCTCCATAACAGCCTAAGGGAAGCAGTGTTGACTCCCTTCACCAGCCTGATCATGTGCAAATTACATCATCTGAACTACCTTCATTTCCCAAGCATAATTGCCGTAAGTGATCCATTGATTGCTATCTGACACTCAGCTTTTCTGTTCTCATTTCCCAGATGTTCCCAGTTTTGTCATGACTCTCAACTCCATTTTATCAGACATATGACAAGGTATATTGAAAGGACATGGTCATATGCAAAGAAAGAATTATATCAGATAAGTACAGTATAGAACCATGATGTTTAGATAGCATTATCACAAATTTAATAGTTTTCAAATTAAACACAATTACCTGACTGTTTATTCAGCTTTCACTGGGAGAGTTGTTTTATATACTGGATTTCTTTATTGCAAAGGCCCTGTGCTTTAGATAGCATGGCAGCAAACAAAACCTTGCCCATTAATTTATTGAAGCACCCTAATTTTATTTTTTAAGGGTAAGAGATACTTATTTAAATAGTGTTTTTTTTCTGCAAGTCCTCATTTGAACTGAAAATTATATTGATAAAACCACTAAATTTATCTTCTGCTTGTTTCACATAGTTTTAAGATATTACCTCTTCCTACTTTGAGTATACTGAGCAGCCACTGAAACTATCACTGGATTCAGTTCTTCAGCCCATATTTACATTTAGCATTATAAAGGGAACGCACTGATGTGAACAAGGAGTTGCATTAGTCTGCACAGTAGGAACTCAAGGGTTTTTGCAACCTTTGTAATCAAACCAAGGCAGGGACCTAGCTTTCAGATTTATTTGTTAGGAATTACCTTGTTTCCAAATGCACAGAAGTACATAGTCACAGTATGTTTTATGTCAAAAATATTGAGAGATTGAAATACAACCAAAGTCAACAGAAACTATCCTTATAGTAACATTGTACTACAGCATTCCTACTGTACTTTAAAGGGACAGTCCAGTAGGGCTGAGGGATAGAAGGGAGGCAGGGGGACAAACGACCTTGTCCACCAGTGTCAATGGGCTCTTCTTCTCTAATTTACACTGATAACTTGTGATTTTCCAGAATATTTTAACCATACTGCGGAATGGCCCTCAAAAAAGCAGAAGGAGTCATTAGATATACCATTAAAAAAAATACCAACCATCAAGAAGGAAGAAAGCTGGTAGAAGAACCTCCTGTCTATTTTCCATATTGCTGTGTCCATGGCAAACACTTTGCAGTATATTGAGCAGTTAAATGATTTTGTTCCACACAGTAAGTTTTGAAAAATCATTTGGCCTCCTCATTTGGTGCTAAACACTGACTTCTGCTGAGTCTTGCTCTTAGAAGTATAAATTACTCAGAAAAATTCCATGCCTTTTTAGCAATAAGACATTAAATATGAATCTTGAGCTTACCTTCTGTCACTCCACTACTCATTTGCCTGTTACTGACAATGAAGGTGCATCACTTCCAATAAAACTTAATTCCAGTTTTCATATTTTTTTTCAAAAAAGAAAGCAAGTGAATCCTTGATCTGTCAAAGATAAATGTTATTTTGTTTTAGTCTGTCTGACCAGTCCATCAAATACAGTAATTCATCTTCTGTGGAAAAGTGAACAGTGCACCATGAATTTGCTAACATTGCATCTGCCATTACATTTTTCTTTGATAGTAAGTGAGGCATAATAAACCTTGATCTTTTTTTATGCTGTTTTTTGTTTGAAAAGTACGTTTCACTGGCTACTACACACTGTTCCTTTGCAGAATCACATCCTACAGTCAAAACAAATTTCTTCTTTGTATTCAACAAAAAACAGTATTTATTGTTCTTAAAAAAATAATAATATAACTGAGAAAACTCCTTGTGAAAATTTTAGGCCCACATTTTCAGTGCTGACACCTGCTGAGTGATGCATCAGAGAAAGAGGGCCTATTATCACCATAAGAACTCAAGAAAATTCTCTCTGAATTCCAGTAAATATCTTCCTTTTCAACAGCTTATTGGAGATATATGAATGTGATGAAATTCTCTGTTCTTTGTGAGTGAAAGTGTTTTCATTTTCATTCAGCAAATAATCTGTAACCCCCCAATGACATTAGAAAGATTATTTTTCTTTTGAGTGCTCCGTGGAAGTCATTTGAACACCTCTGTCAAAACTTTTCAGCCTAAAAGCTACTCTGGTGATCACTTACACACACACAGTTGATCATTTAGGGGCTGGAAAAGTATTCTTAGACCTTTCACCTCCAATGCAAAGGAATTTTCCTAAGAATACCATTTCAGTAAGCCTGCCTCACAGAGTGTACGACTAAGCTGGGTTTTTCCTATAACATCCTAATGATTCACCTCCTATCATGCTTCTTCCAGAAGAACAAAAAAGCAAGGAGAGCACCAGTCAGTTCCCGTCTTTCGCTCAAAGAAGACAAAAACTGTTAACTGTATCACATATTTCTTTCTTTTCAGATGTTTCTTTACATTTTATTTAGAAGTTTTCCCCTGCAGTTTGGGTAAGGTTCTTGACTTTTTTAAAAAAAGGAACGCTAGAGAAAGAGGAGAGGGTCCGAACTAACATAGATACACAAAGCCTACACGTGGGTGTAATCCAGTTCAAAGAACAGGTTTCAGCTTGTGCATTGCTGTGTCTCACCCAAAGTTAATGAATTCACAGTAACAGACACGTTATGCTCCCTGTTAAATATATTTTGCCAGCATATAAGCAAGTGGGTATAAAGATTACTTTGACTCCACTGCCCTGTCCAATGCTGAGATGTATATGAAAAAGATTTTTAAATTACATGAGAAAGGTTTCTCTCACTCCAACACTGATATTCCTTTAAAATATAAGTGAATAGAAACATTCCTGCATGAGAAAATACTAATTTTTGTTTATATATATTATAATACTACCTGTGTTGTTTTTTTATCTTGACCAGTAGAGAATTCTAATCCATTGTATAGAAACATAACTTACTATAAGGACACAAAACAAATAGGTATGTGACAAGGTGACTAAGGCAATGTGTAGTTACTGCATATAATAAAAGTTAATACACTTTCTATGTTTCATGTAGGAAACACTTTTTCAAACTGTGCTAGTAATTTCTTGCCCTCCAAAATATTGTCTCTTCTGATGTATACACTCTCTAGAGGGAGACTTTAACTGTATTTATAAGTACACAAGGAAACACAATATTCTTAATGGATTTGAGTCAGGAAAAATATTTGGAACAGCTTAACTCACATAGTAGGTAAATTTTGAAGCGACTTCCAGTTATTAAAACACTGAAATATAATGATAATTTAAACAGTAACAGAGGCTCATACATGTGAACTTTGTTTGCTCAGTTTATACTAAAATTCTTTAATGGATTCACAGTAAGATATTTCAGTTTTTCCTTTCATATATAAAAAACTGGTGAACCCTTTTCTCCCCTAACGTAACCTTCTATAGTCAGAGCAGCAGCAAGAACAAGAGAGAAGTCATCTTTATAAACTAAGGGCCCCATCTGCCTTATATTTCCAAATTACTATGAACATTGTTATGTAGCTTCCATTTTATGGCATCACCAAGAAAATCAAACTCCGAATCAGTGCTCCCTTCCACAATGACAAGTACAAACAACAGAAAAGCAATCCTTGCTCCAAAGTCAATATATCTAATCAAATTATTAAAAATAGTAATACTGATCATCATGGTCTGTCTGTAAGGCTGCATTTAAATTCATCAGCAGATGCCACATCAAGCAGTATGCAATCACAAATTGTTTCCTAATCTGCTCAAGGACACGAGACCAACACTTTTGATCCACAGCTAAGGGACTGTGACTGCAGTGAACAGTGCTTGAGAAAAATTAATTCACAGAATGCTTTGGTTTGGGCCTGACTCCTGTGGAGTAAAGGCAAAACATAAATATCCTCTTGTAGCTAAGACAGTCTAATTTTAAGCTACGCAAACCTGAACTACCTTACACTGCTACCAAGTTCCTAGAAAGGGCTGGATCTGTTTAGGATATTAATTGGAACGTGTGAATTTTCTGAATTCCATCAAGTCTGCAGAGTTTTACTTTAATAATACCACTATCATCAAACTTCATTGAAAAAAACCCAAAAAGAAACAAAGGGATATTTACATCCTTAAAATAAGTCTTACTTATGAATTACTTTCAGAATTATGTGCACTTTTGTTTTGAGTCACCTTAACTTCATATCCAAAGAGCATGTGAACTGGGCAGATTCCACTGTAATAATGTAGAATTGCAAATTACATTTTGCTTGTGCACTTCTAAGGCTTTCACGCATAATTTCAGCGTGGGTTTTTTTGTGAAGAGATTTATACTAATTTCTCACCACCAGTAAAAAATAGTTCCTTAAACAACATTTCCTTTATTTTCTATGCTTTTCACATATAAAAGGTCAGCCATTAGCCATTCTCACCTCAATAACTGTAAGGTACCTGCCATGGGTTAATACAACCTATCATCTATGTTAGCAGAAGTACAGTCTTGAAATGATAAAAAATACAAATGATTTGCTGTAGATTTAAAAGCTGAGAACCGTTTTTAAGCTTAAGAGGAAATGCAGTCATAAAACTGAGGAAGGTTTATGGCAATATTGACATCTGTACTTATGTTCTTACCAAGAACATGTCAAGTAATCATTTCTTGAAATTAGGCAGTGATGAGTTCAGATAAAAGAATCAGACCATGTAGTTCATAATGCTGAACAGTAACAATTATTTCCAGAATCTGTCTCCTGTGGAAGAAAGCTGTGGTGTTTCAAAGCCATGATTATTTTAGCTCTGATTTACTCATACCACAGTGTGTACTGGTCTGTTTCTGAACAGCTCTGGGAAGCTGAGTGAGTAGGCCTATAAAACTACACTCTGTGGATTGCATATGAGTCAAAATGTAAACAACAGAATTTACAACTAATTGCCTTTTAGATAAAGCTGACTTAAGCAATTGAGATAAGAGAATCCTACAATACTCTGGATGAAACATACTAAAAATGTGAATTAATAAGTTAGCTGATATTGAGCTCCAGATGTTTCTTACTCTGGCAATGTTCCTTAAGTGATGATAAGCAGATTTACATACTTAACTAATATGCTTATTTAAAGAAAATTTCCAGATCCAGACTAGCATCCAGATTTCTTACTTGGCTTCAGATCAAAAGACATACTATCAAGAAGGATGGCATCCAGGAAAACCTTTTCAACATCTGCTTAGAACTAAACAACAGATATTTGATTTTCTGCAAATTTAATTTCAGGGAAAATTTTACTTCATCCAGTAATTTTTATATCCTCAAGACAGCCTGACCTAGTCATTTTACATATTCAAATCTCAGAATACAGCTCATAGACTAGGAAAGACAGCAGTTGTTAAGGAGAAACTCTTTTAGTTTGTAGTTCACATTTAAAATGGCTATGAGCAATTTCACTCAGAGTGAGACAAAAGGTTTCTGGAAGCAAAGCCCTCCCCTCACCAATAATATCAGTGATTTAAAGAAGCAGGTTCAAAAATATATGTTTCTTGTAGTCTAACAGAACTTAAGTTCAAGCACAAAAAATTAAGCTCTACCATTTGAAAAAGCTGAGGAATGGGAAATAAAGTTAATATTACTGAGTCATAGCTGATATTCTCTAAAATTCTTATGAGAAGTGCTTATTGTTACATTTAAAACAAGATAAGAAAAGACCAAATCTCAGCAACAACTTAAAAGAAAACACTTGGAGGAATGGATACTGCTCCAAATTTCTTCTCAGGACACAAAAAGTAAAACACAAATATACTAGGATGGAATGTGTATATTCCAGGGCAGAGTAAAAAGAACTGACCAGGAAATACAAAATATGGACTTCATTTTCAAAATTAATTATTTTAGAAGATAAATGAAATAAAGAAATATTTCCAAATAAGTTGAGCACTCGCATAAACTTCTACTGAAAGCCAAGATAATGATTATATAAACATAAAAGAGGTAAATGTTAAACCATGCATTATACCAGTAGATATACAGACTGCTTGAGGAATGACACCAAGGATTAAGAGAGATGAGAAGAAAAACCACCCAGTTTTTCTTGTGGTTCCTTGGTGTACATGAGAGAATAGGAAATATACCTACCAGGAATCTGGCACAGAAGAAAACCTTCTGGATACGGATAACCACATTACATGACTGGTCTCTAGTACCTCACACCCACAGCTCTCAACATGCTTTGCAAAGCATGTAAGTACAGGAAAACTGCTAATCCAAATCACCCTGCAGGGCCACGGCACATTCAGAAACACAACACCAGAAACCTGCTGCACACACTAGTCTTACTTTAAAAAGAGGTTATATATCTACTTCATGTGTTGTGGAGAAAAAAGACAAAAAAATGTGACAGGACTGTTCCCTAAATTTTACTCATGAAAAGAAAATAAAGGTAAAACAACATTTATTACTTAATTAAGTATGTGTGGGGTTTTTTTTTAACTACCATTGAGATTTTGGAATATCTGGGATTGACAGTACTGCTATCAGATGGAGTCAGTCTTTCCCACTGATACTTGTTTTGCCACTGAGTGCTTTCATTCCATCCACTTCCCTCGTGAAGACCGTGGCTTTTCCCTTCTTAAAATCTACACAGAGATCTTCTAGTTTTGATTTAGCCTAACTGCTCATTTCCTTGCCTTATCACTCTTTGCTCAACTTGAGAACTACTGCTAGATTAAACTGCCCACAGGGCATCCATCCCTGTGTGTCTGAGTGCAACAGCAAACAGAAACCAGGAGGGAAGTTTGCAAATGGTACAATTATTACATGAATTTCAAAAAGCAGTTTCTTCTTGAATGTGTTTCACGTTGTGTCACTGAGAAAGCATTGGCACACAGGTGAAATCTGATCATGGAGTGATTTGGGCTAAAGCCTGTGCAGTGCCAGGACAGTCAGAAACAGGATGACAAAACTTTGTGCTCATTTTCTTCCAAAGAACTGCTTTGCTCCAGGATCTGAGTCCTAGATCCCTGTGAGGTTTCACAAAGCTATGAACTAACTGGCTCGTGGGAACATCCCATTCCAGTTCCTGCCACATCCCTCGGCCTCTTTCATCCAATATGGCACCAACCTCCAATCTTGTGGGCAAATCCTGCCTGAGGTTGGCTATTTCCCTGCAGAATATGCTTGCTTTAAGTCTGCCCTTTGAATTAACCTCCTTGGAATTATCCACTTGCAAGGCAATCAGGCAATAATGCAATTTTGTGCCTCAAACCCTTCACCAAGCCCCAAAGAAAAGTGAAGGTATCACACCATTGGAGAAATGCTCCTCTGAGTGAAACTAGTCAGCTCTGGTTCTCTTGCTGTTTAGATACCCCAGGCAGGTGAAGATGCATATTTCAAGAAAGGTTTGCTTATTTGAGTGCACCCCAAGCCACAATGCTGCCCTTTACATTTTGCAAATTCAGTCAGAATTCAAAAAAATGTGTAAAGATGGGTAAAGCCACCTATAATGAATCTGATCAAAAGTGTTCCGGTACCAGAGTCATTTATATTCTCATACCCAGGTCTCAGTCATGAAGGAAAATAGAGTTCTGCTCATTTCATACCATAAAATATTTCCCTCTAATTATCCTGACACCACTAGACACACTCGGTCACTCATAAATTAATGTAAATTATGTTAATGTCATTTATCATAAAACATACACCTGCACAGCACAGTAAAACCTTCTTTTCTCCCTTCTCAGGCAATGACAAGCATTCCAGTAAAACATTGGTCTAATATTTAATGATCCAGCACTGTGCAAGTCTGCTCTATTACAGACTGTGTATAAACCATTCAACATGAACACATAAAATAAATTCAAGGGAAGAAACAAAAAACGGTATATAACATTTCCAAAACTATTTAATTGATGGAGGAGTTGCATTCTCACTTTCACAAGTAATTAAGACACGTACGAGATTTTGAAAACTGTAATAATCTGGCAGTAATTAGGCATTTGTATGAATTATACTTTTTGTCTCCATTTAATCATTCACTTTTACTCACTTCTGTGATTAATTAGATTTTGTTTTGAAATGTTGTTTCTAACAGTTTACTATAAAAGAGATACTAACTACTTGACTTATATAAGTCCCCTGATGGGGCTCAGGAAAAATACAGCCCGTAAGGAGTCACAGCAGGAAAAGGTGCTTACAGTGGTGGTCTTCTACCGTGGAAGAAGGACAGCTGTGAATTAGGAACAGGAAACCCATAAAAACCCAGCAAGTAAGAAGAAATACTTATTTTTTCAGGTTTCAGTAAAGGACAGCTGCAGGTGCAGTTACTTTCTAGAGAAGAAAAACAATGCATGAGCTAGAAAGAAAAGAAATTGTGGTCAATAAAAGCAGCTTTGTTAGCTACCTGCTGTGGGAATGGGCACTCTGAAGGCACTTGGGCCATCTGAACCAAGAATCAAAAATTCTAGAGACGGATTCATGTCATCAGCTGCAGAGAAATTGAAATGAGAAAGGGTTATTATTTTGTCCTAAAACAATAAAGGAAAGGTTATAATAGCAAAAGCTGGGTGGGAGGAATGTGCATGGCGGATGAGGGGTGTTCTTACCGAGTAACGCAGAGAAGTTTTCTACAAGGCCAGGAACAGCTCTGGCAAACAGATGTAAACCCAACAACATGCTGAGGTGACTGTGCTGAACTCCAGGCAGACGGCTGACCAGAGATAGAGGTGTGCTCTGTCTGCTTCCTTTCCTGATTAAATTCATGACTTCCCAAAGCTGCTAGGCAGTTACAGGAGAACTCTGGCTGTAGTGTGGTACCCTACGTGTCTCCCCTTATCTCTCTGAAGTGAACAAAGCTCCCCTTCCTCCCCTGCCTGAACACAATTCCCTTGTTCTTCCCACTACTTTGTTTTTATTGCTGTAGGTGCTTTATTACTGACAAACTCTGAAAATTTGAAGTGTTAAAATGGAAATGAAGGTAAGAATTTAACAAACCAAAGTGATTTCAATATAGTGAAATCACTATATCGATAGTTTTCCCAGCCTGACATGCTAATACACAAGAGTTCCTTTAGTATTAGAAAAGACATCAAGCCCTGATAGAGACAAAATCACTTCCAATCTCACCTGGGGACTTGCAGCTAACAGCACAATTACACACGATACCACACCAGAATATACTAAGGCAAACATTGGAGGGTTTTTATTTATATGCATTCTGTCTATGCAGCAGTGTCAGAGTTGACAGCTCAAAAGACTGCGTTTTCCCAAACTCCTACTTTTAATAATCTGCAAACATGATTGAAGGAAGCAGTAAGAAATCTAATAAAAATGAATGCAGAAAGGATTAAGGAGACAGCTTCATGACAATTTACAGTTCTATATAGCAGTCTCTTGCTATGAGTTGTGATAAGACAAATCTTGTTTACAGTGTGTTAATCCCATGTCCCCATAATGCTGGTATGCAATGCTTCAACTCTTCTGTAGAAGAATGGAGATGCTTCTGCATTAAATGAACAGCCTCAGGTAGCAGCAGCCTGAGTGAGAGAGCAGAAGGCCAAGGGTTAGTCTAGATTACATTTTCCAATGAGCCATTCACATCTCTCTCCTTGAGAAAATGTTTGATGTAAGTTGTTTGGATGTAAATCATAAGTAAAGCTTTATTTGAGCTTTTCTGGGTCAATGATTGACTTTTATTGTTCTCTGAAGAGGGAAATTTGAAAGCTGGCTTTCAGTTTTTTTCATATAATAGAGATTTATGCATTTTCTATGACTAAAGAGGACTCTACATTGTGAAATATCTTTGGCCACAAACAGTGTGTTTATATTACATCAGGTGCTCTTTTAAATCAATTCCTCCAATGAATTTAAAACTTAGTAATTCTCTTTGCAGAGCCAGTAAAAGTTCATGGACTATTACCTTTTTATCTCTGTGTAGGTGTTAGGTCCTATCACTGCTTACTCACGTCACTTCAAAATATTAGCTAATTAGACATTGTCCAAGCTACTGGCCTCAAAAGGTAATGGTTTGACCCAGGTAGGACATACGTCTGGATCTCAGAAGCCAGGTTATATTTCTAGATCTGATATTTAATTTTCTGGACTTTAGGCAGCTCACTTCATCTTCTGTGACTGTTTAATCTTTGACCTTTCTAATTGTCTGTGTCAACCATAAGAGTTAAACACTCTCTTTTTCCGTATAGATACCTCTCCTATTTTCTTTTGTAGCATCAATATTCCACCAGAAAACTAAAAAAATTATGCAAATAATTTCAAAAGTTTCAAGAACCCCATGCAGAGACTGATATCTTCAATTACTGTGTATTGGTAATAATCACTATCCTTCTGTTTCAGTGTTTTATTCATAGATTTGAGAATTTGAAAATATGGTTTTCTCTGGGCTGCACTTTACATCCATAAGGGAAAGTCAGTTGTCCTTTGGTCAACTTTTGTTTTCTTTCTGCCCAGCTTGCTCTTGGAAACAATAATCTAAGTTTCTTGTATTTCTGCCATTGGAATGCCTGCATTCCAATCGCCTGCTAACCAATCTGAAAGCCAAGGAGCTGTACTGTGTTTAATCACATCTGTCATTAAGGAGATGGTCACCTTAGCAGAAAGATCACTATAATGGGTTGCTAATGGGCTATTAAGGGGCTTTCAAGTATCAAGATGATCATCATAAGTAAGAACTGAGAGTCATTCTTTATTTCTCTGTAAGATTAATTTTTCCCCTGTAATTCCATGGATTAATAATGCAAGATTTGTGCACCTCAGGAACTGCTTCACTGTTTCTTACCATATGCTATGCAAATTCAATAATTAACTCTTGACTTCACAATTTAAAAATAAGGTGCTACTAACTTCATTTAGGGATGGGGAAAATAGCAAGCTGAGCAAGCATTCTGAAAGGAACAATTAGATGATATGCTTTAAAGGGGTCATGATTTGATTAGAGTTTTCAGAATCACTCTAAAACACACTCAGTTATAGTCCATTAAACATTTTTGAATGGCAGAAATTATTTGTCAGCTCAGATATTTATCATTGCTTTGTTCTCAGATGAATTTCTGGATTCTAACACCTCTGAGAGCTTTGCAAACTGTATCAGAATGTTCTACATTGTGCCTAAACTGATGCTCTCAGAGTTGATATCCTTTCAAATGAAAGCAGAAAACATGGAAAGTGGCATTAGACATTCAGATGTGAAATACTGAACTCATTTTGGCTTATATAACAAATGGAAAGGAAGAAAGCAGGTTCTTTCAAGTCCTAGCTGTTTATACATCTTATAACAAACTGTCAAACAATTTCACTTTTATGTCAGATTTTTCTCAGGTATAGCTCCCAGTTTCCTCTGAATTGAACAGATCCCTGTTACTGACAGACAACAGAATAAAGAGATTTACCTGCACTTAGACCTTGGAGCTTTATAGGTTATGGTTCCAAAGTTGTGTACACACACAGAGAGAACAAATACAAAGCTTTTCATTTTCTTTTTCTTTTTTTTTTTTTTTTGCCAGCAACATACTTATTCTTAAACACTTCTTTCCAGTTAAATATTTCTGCCTTCTTTGGGATCTGGATCCTGATCAATATGGTCAGTGTTCTCTATGTTTAAAATGTCTTTCTGAAGTTGCTCTTGTGATTGTACCTGTATTTTCTGACAATCCAGAGCTGCCCCATGTTGCATCTCTTCCTCTCCTTTACTATTCCAGCACTATCTTAGAGGATAAGTGTCAGCAGGTGTAAACAGGAAAAATGAGACAAGTGTCACCATTATAGCATTGCTTTCACTTGAGAGGGGCTACTTTTAGAAAAGAAAGCACTTGCAGCAACTCTTATTTGATTGGCATCATTGTCTAGTGAAGCTGGCACACCATCTTGTGAGCAGGCACAATGCCATCGGAACAGATGGGCATGTGCATAGGAAGCCAAAAGATAATGTACGAGTACCAAATGTGTGTATTGGAGGGCAAGTTTCCCAGTCAAGGAACATCAGAACAGCACTTTATAAGCTTCTGCACCTATGTTTAAGGGAGATAACACACACGTTGCATCTTTACAATACGGGTGTGGGTAAAACCCTCTGGCACAACAGACAGGGACCCAAGAGTCTGGAATTCGGTGACTGCTGAAGGATTATCCAATTTGCAACCTCCTGTAAGTAAAAGAGCCATGTAAAACCCCAGCATGGGACCTTGAGACTTGCAAACCAGAATACCATTACTGGCTATGACTGAGTAGGGGTCACTGAAGACCAGGAAGCAGGGACGGTATGGAAGTGTCCTCTCCAATATGTTCTTCCAAAGTAAAACTGACGTTAGGTTTTCATGTGGACCATCATCTTTAATAACAGCTGGACTTAATTTCATGAATTTGAGTTACATCTTTGTGAATCCATTTAGAGTTTTAGTTTCCACAATACTTTAATTAATTTTGCAAGTGGATCATTCATAAAATGAGTGAGCACTTCCTTTCATTTCTGTTAAATTTGCCACTTGATCAGTGTTATGGGGTAGCAGCAAAGTTCTTATGTTGCCAGAAATAATTGCTTCTTACTTCTCTTTGCTACACTGCTTATGAATATATAGACTTCTACAATAGCCCCTAGTGCACTAAGTTATGTTTGTATTTCACAGCTATCATTTCAGGCCTCTCGGATTTCCCTAAATGGAAACGAGCACAGACAATTTTTAGGATCTAGTTAGAAATCTGGTTCTGGCTAGAATTTGGTCTTTACTTTTGTCCTGCCAACACCACCATCACTAATCTGGTCAGCAGCAATATTATGTGGAATACAATAGAAGAAACCAAATGAGAGGCATGATAGATATTCATGAGTGATACCAGTCAATTCAAGCTTGGCAGTATTACACATCTTCTTTAAATGGGCTTGAATGACAAGGAGAAACAGATCACAGCAAATAATGCCATGTTGCGCTTCAGTATGAAACCACATTATTTGGTCCCCATAGCACATATGTTTCATCAAGCACTAAAGCACAGTAGTAGAATATAAAAATTACAATAGACCAAGAAAATAAGAGTTATCCCAAGACCTGAGAATGTGTATTTCTCAGCATCCTTTCCTGTCAGCCCACTTCACACCAATAAAATTACATTAAAATATCCATTCATATTCTCAACTCTTTTCTAAATATTTTCTTAACTGTAGACTTTTTTTTCTCCCTCTATTAGTAACCAAAGGATAAACAAGGATGTGATTATAATCCATCTATTTTCATACCATCATTATTAATACTTCTAACAGTTATACCCCTAGACACACCCAGGGTAGGACACAACAATGTTCCCTTTGATTCTCAAGAACAACAAGAAACTATTAACTACTTGAAGCCTAAATGCTTAGTATTTCATACTAGAACAACTTCAACAACCTCACACAGCACAATTTTTTTAATACAGATACCATGTAAGTGATACTTGCTTACCTGTACAGAAAGGACATCTCTTTGTCAATGTAGCACAATTGTAGGATATTGCAACACAATAGATCAAACAAAAAACTAAATATCAGGGTTTGAATCTAGTGTAGCATTTTCTCCAGTAACACCACTGGCTTTAAAGATTCATACTGCTGAATACATGCATATGAAAGCTCTTTGTTTTAATACCTCTGACTTCTTTCAAACCCTCTTTATTATACTTTTAGATATTTTAGGAGACTTTATTAGGCTTCACCTCCTAAGCTTTTTCCCCTGAGAGCAAATCCAGCCTGCTCCATTTCCTGTCCTTTATACTTGTTTCCATACAAACACACTGAAGCACATTTTATTCCCAGTCACAAAAACCTGAAAGACAAAATCCATGACCCTTTTTGGTATATCTTGGAGTGTTTGGCTATGTTCTTTAGTACTCACAGCAGAATAAGTGATAATCAATAGTGATATCTGCTTGAATCTGGATGATTTGATGGAAGTGCTTTTAAAACACATCACAGTACCTGATTTGCTGTAACTTGTCCAGTGATTCTTACCTCTGCAGCGGGAGCACTGTATCTAAATTATACCAATTGGTAGTTGAAATCTATTAAAGGTTATTACTAGCATTTAAAAATACAGTTGCACCAACTGGTGTCTCTTATGTTGAAATTGCCCAGCTGCTCTATCTCTTTTAGCTCCGAAGTGGAACAACCCACAGACAGAGGTCAGGTGTGGGTGTCAACAGCTACAGGTGCAGACACTGCTGCGTTTCGGTTCTGGGTTTGCACTGCAGGGAGACTTCCCCTCTGCACAGTGCCCGAACAGCCACGAGTCAGAGAAGTAAATTAAAATTAGGTTGCATTAAATTATTCTAAAACACACAGGGTTCTTCTCCAAGCCCGAAATAGGATCCAAGCCCTATGGCCCTTGCTCCTGTGTGGCTTGTTTGAACAGGATGCCTCTGACACTGTGGCTTGCTGTGTACAGTTCCTTAGTCCTGGGACTCTATGTTAGGAGGTGATTTTGCTCACCATTTAAAGATACAAGATTTCACAAACTGACTAGGACTGTCTTTCACTATCTTGCCTAAAAATACCAACAACTTTCCATCCATTTTGTTTACAAAAACATTATTTCCCACTAGTTCTAAACCAACTTAAAGGGTCTCAGAAAAACAATGAACAATTATTGCAGTAGTGATTTTACGTGATTTTTTTACAAATGTTCACATAATGCCCTTAGCAACATGCCAAATGCTGGCATATTTTAAAGCTCATAGGATTTAGTATATGCATTCAAAACATGCTTTCTATATTTTTCTCTTCTGCACTAAGTTCACTTTTCTGGAGCAGAGGTATATTAATTAAAAATATTTCAATCAATATTTTTTCCACAGTAAAATTCATATGTGAAATATAAAAATTGTTATTTTTAGCATCCTAATTTTGTTACAAATTTATCACAGAGTGTTCTTTCATAATAATTATAATGCTTTTATGGGGAACTTGTTTGTACCTAACCCAGTTTTAATTCAATATGAATTTGGATCAGGTAAAGTGCTGTTCACAGAGTGTATAAATTGCTCAATACTAAAATGCCCACCCTCTAGAGAACAACTTCTGCAGGTACTTTATAAACAACTGCTGAGGTTACTCAACCTGTTAATTACCGTTGAAAATTCAGCCTGGTATCCAAATTATGTCTGTTACAAAGAATGTTTATGCCAGAGTTGTCAGCAGCAAGCTGCCTTCCACATCCCACCCCCACTGCCACTCTGCAACGCCCTTGAAGCTAAGCAGACACAGTGTCAGTGAAGAATAAAATGAGGAATTCATGGGAGCACTCATATACTGCAGGTACACACTCTGTAACGACACACTCCTGCTCTGTAAGCAGTTCTTATACATCAGATGCTCACAACCTAAGTTACACACCTAAAAATAACTGCTTATGTCAGGAGGTTGTAAAGCAGGAGGAACAAGTACTACTTGCACCCAAGTCCCTAAAACCAAATGGATAAATACTCCAGCTTTAATAATCACAGGCACCATTTCAGAGCACAATTACAATTGATCTACTGATGAGATTGGGTTCAGAAAAGGCTACTAACAAAAATCCACACCTCAGGATAAAGTTAATGAGGCTGTCAAAGGAGCAGCAGGGCCAGATTTAGTGCCAAAAATGCACCAGTGACACTACAGAGCTGAGGAAGATGAAGAAAAAGCGGTGCTAAGTGATAAGGAACAGTGCATCTCAGTGACAGATAGATTTAAACCTCTTAAGTTCAATAACCACATGACAAAGATTGTTAAATCAATTCATAAGAATTATGCTGAATCCTGACTAAGATGCACATCAGACAAATAGCACAGCATTTAGAGCTGGGAAATATAAGTAGTCAAGAAGGTAATCTATGTGTCACATGAAATATGAACAAGGAAGGGGCTCTCAGACTACCTGTAAGCAGTTCAGTGCCTTCTTGCTGAGCTATACCGAATTTCTACCATCATGATGATGAAGACACCCTGGCATCCTTTCCCTGGCACTTCAAATGCAGAACACAGGAACAAAGGCAGAGGATGTTGAACTCAGAAAGAGCCTTTAATCAGGACACACTCAAAGCTCAACACAAAATCTCCAGTTCTGTTTCCTAGGGCTTTTGAGTGAAATTTGTCAGCCATTGTGCTGGGGGTAAGAAATAAAGAAATGCTGTGGAATGTGCAGTAAATAATTACGTTATAGTGGCTCATTTACATGACATAGTTCAGAAATAAATTCAACTTTAAGGTCATTCCAATGAAATCCTGATACAGGAGATCTTGACAGTGGATAGTTACTTGGAAATCTAGAGTCCCCTCTAAGTGAACCAAACTAGATTGAAAAGTCCATATTGGATCTCATCAGTCTCATGCCAGAGCAAGCTCTTTTACTCAGTCTCAAAATTCAGGTGTCCAAATACCACAAAAGATATTCATTCTGTGCCTCAGTTAAACAGTTATGAAAGAATGCGGATCTTTTCATAATTGTGCCAGGCTTCAAATCTATTTTTCTTCTTATTTTGACAAAATGTTAATAGTGCCCAAGTATGACAAAATCTGGTATTTGGTATAGCTATTGGTGTCTTTCAAATGGCTTAATAATGTAGGTCAAAGCCACTGCAGAAGAAATTCAATATTGAGAAATGAAAATTAATGTGCATTGGGGAAGTAATGGGAATTAGCCATTCATCTTAGCAGGTTCCGAGCTGATACAATCCAGGAAAGGCACCTAACCAATATTGTGAAGACCTGAAGGATGGCCTGTAGCAGGAATGGGAGCTCATAAAACGCAAAAAAAAAGTTTACTATATATGGAAAAGAATGGAATAATGTGGATTAAAACACCTAAAGATTTTCTGCATCTCATGAGGGATATTCAAGAAATGGGGTTCACAGAAGCAGACAAATATGATGGAAGGGAAAAAAAAACCTCTTCGGTAAAGATGAACTTATTTTGTTTATTTTCTTGAAAAGAAGACAAATAGGAACAGGCACGACAAAAAGTGTATTAAGAAGTAATGAAAGCTATAAAGAAGGTCAACTGGGAGCTTTTCTTCTTCTCTTCCATAATACAACAAAATGAGTTAGTTATTAAATTGAAGTGGGGCAAATTAGGAACTGATAAAAGGAAAATAATTTTTCTCACACAACATATAATTAGATTTTGGGACTCCTTGCCATGGCATTTTGCTAAGGCCATAAATTAAACAAGATTCACAGAGGGAATAGATTTCACACAGATAAATTCTTGAGATACACTGTGGTTGAAACAAAGAATTTTGCTTAATGCTGACAAAGAAATATTTGAAGTGATTTAAAACCCTGGGTTTCAGATATTAAGACAAACTTAATGAGCACTTCACAGATGACCCCTATTAGTCAGAATGTTGGACAGCAAAACTAGAGCTCTCCTTCAGTACAGTAATTCCCAGGTGCTTGTGTTTCAGACATTACTCTTCATGGCTATAAAGCTGAAGGAATGAGTTTACACTGCTCAGTGGATAAAGACAAGTTTGGGGTCAGGGAGTTGAAGGGAAGGGGATAACTCAGGGAGTAAAACTAAGGGGTTTCCCAGTTACGTCTCCTTGAGGTTTACAGCCACAGCTGAGGAGAGATTCCATATGGAAGATGTTTGCAGAGATTGGTTTTGCCTCCTCCATCTTTACCAGCTACTCTTACTGTCATCAGATCGTTTTTAAATGTTGAGCATGAAATAAGCCAATATGGCAGTCGTCATACTAGAAAGTACAGTGATTGCTTTGTAAAAAAACTGGAAAAATGTGATCCTACACACAAAGAGCAAAGATCTGTTACATTTCTTTCCTAAATGCTTTCACGCTACCCAGAAAGGTCATTGGATGTCTCTTTTTCAGCAGCAGCAACGCTCAAGAATGATGTTTGGCCAATTCTAATCAAACAATAAGCAGAATTTACAGCGGTTAAGTTACAGAGCATTTTTCTTCTGAGTGGGAAAATAAAACACTAATTCTTATAGGAAAGGCAGTAAGCAACTGCCCGAACAATTTATCACAAAACTCAAAAATGTTTAAATCAGAGTGTTTAATTTACTGGAAAGAACTGAGCCATTTATGAGGATGATGGTAAGAGAATAGCACGAGAAATAGATGGAACGGAATCAGGAGAAGAAAGAAAAAGGTTGAAAATTGCAAGGACATTTAAAACTGGAGAGATGCTATAGTTGACAGTTCGACCTAGCAGGAATACAGAACTTTTACAAACTAAAATAAATATCTCCTCACAAGTGTGCAGAAATTGTATATTAGACCACCTTTGTTGGCCTGTGCTCAGTGATATATGTCAGGTGTTTAGGTACACAGAATTTCATTTATTTTTGCTCTTCTAACTTACAATTCTTCATTGAACTTCAGTATTGATTTACTTCCAAATCACATACTGTACCTTCTTGCACTATTGCTTTTTAGGTAAACACTAACAACACTACAAGATGGAGCTAATCCAAAGTGTTTGTTAATTCATCAGTAGTGGGAAACCTTCGGGTTTTCAAGCAATGCAAATTGGTTTGGCTTCTGCACAGCTCCTACTTTTTTCAAACACTGATGGCAAAGAACATTTCCCAGGATTCATATCAAGTATTCATTTTAACAGCATTAATTTATGATGTAGGTTATTCCATTCTACCCTGTACAACATGACTTATTCAGAAAGCAAGCAATTTTCCAAAGTAAATACTCATTTTCCATTCTAACAGGGATGTTCTTTGTTGATTTTAAGAGAAAGGGGCAGAGTCTGGAAAACATCTTTTCTACATTTTTTTTTCTTGAGGATCATTCACTGTACTATTAGGATATTTTAAATATCTATCCTTCCCACAAAATTTAAAAACTGTCTGGTCCCACTGTATTTATTTTAGAAGGGGAATTATGAAGTAAAATTAACTTTCTAAAATAAAGCTCTTACTTTATTTTTACTGCTACTATTTTTGTCTGCTTCTCAGGCCTCAAAACACTAGATGATTATAGGATCACTCCGCCTAAACAGAATTGTATTTTTCAATACAATGCTGACTTAATTGTCCACAAGTCAATTAATCTCCCTAATGATTCAGGAAGTATGTTGGTATAACTGTGCCCTTTCTGCTGGAGAGAACTCGTCTCCTGATAGTATTGGTAAATAAAGCAAAATTGAAGCTTAGGTGGTTGGAAGTCGTGACCCAGGTGCACGGTCACAGATTGGCATGGCCAGGGCTGACATCAACTCTGCCAGCCAGCTTTTTTTGTGATTTTCATATAGAATGCAGAGGGTGGGATTTCTGGCCAAATCTGAAGTTCTGGATTTTAGATCTGTCACTTGAAAGGTCAATTAAATAAAATACGTACAATAATATTAGAAGAAAATCACTAACTCGGACAGGCTCTCAAAAGCACTGTGGCTTTTGAATGTACCCCAGGCAGTTAAACTGAAATGCTGGGGTGGAAAAGTAGGGTGTCCGAGGACAAAAAACATCTACGATTTTGATCTAGACACAGTCTATGAAAATTTTCAGAAAAATAAATGTTTATACTGCATTTCTAAAAAAAAAAAATCATTTAAAAATATCTTTTATCCCTAATTTAACCTTTTATCTCTAAATTATTAATTAGCTGTCAAAGAGAAGGCAAAATACAATAATTCTGTAGTCATGAGTACTGATACCCTATCTATTTTCATAACTAGTAATGTAAGATCAGCTAATTAAACACCCTCTTAAAATAAATACTTGAATGAATTGTTAATTCAGTCAGTGTTACTAGCATGATTCTTAATAGAGCAGTGCTCTGTAGTTTATATCTAAATGAAGTTTTCAGTCAAAATTATGCCCTCCACCAGCTAAGACGTAAAAATGTGTGGGTATATGCATGCGTGTGTCTGGGTAAAGGGGAGGGAGCACAGCATCATGTTGGTGGCTGTAAATTATCACCAAAAACCATCTTAAAAATTAAGCAAGGATTTCAAGAAACATTTTTTTCTAGCTTGTTGATAATGCAAGATGAGTATTTCTACTTGATATTTTACACTAGAGAACTTCAAATACTAGGAAAGATAATTACATGCATGAGCACTGAAAATGTATTATCGTGACATGATGGGAAGCAAATTGTGCAGCTGTGAGAAGACAGGTGCAAGGATATCTCTACAGATAAGAGGAGCCAAGCAGGTGATAACGTCAAGCCTGGCTATCACACTATATATTTAATACTGTGATACCTGGCGTCATGTGACAGTTCTTCCCATGGATGAGGTCTTAAAATTGGAATACTCTGGCCTTCACTGCAGTTGCCACTAAGAAAAAATATCTGATTAAGTAATTTATTAATGCTAATAGCATGCTAATAGAAATTGGTGAGGAAGAGCCTTGGTGCCACAATCAGTGCACGGACACACTGTGCCCAGGGACACACTGGGTACAAGAAGGGGTAAAAATGTACCCTAGGCACAAAGAACACACATGTTGTTACAACTGTTCCACTTCATCCACGAGCAACTGATCACCTGATGTTTTAACAGAGATTAAACCATTTACCAGCCACACCAGTGAGGCTATAACCATTAACACCTCTGAATTAATAGCATTTCTCTAGTAGGACTGAGAACTTGGAAACACTGGGCTGGGCTGCTACCACACATTCACTCTGCCATCCTGCAGGAGGACTACTGGCCTCAACCACCAAGGTGAACTCTAAACTTAAACCCCAAGCTAGTAGCCCCTGTCTGAACTAAATTGACCAAAAAAAAAAAATCATTTGAGATAGCAAAAGTAAAAATAAAAGTCTACAAAAATAAAAAAAATCTATGAGGATCACCAGATCAGAACATACTGCTCTTTCATTTTCACAGTAATCACAGCTTGTGTGAAGCTGGCAGTATTCAGCATAAATAACACGTGGAAAATTTCAGAAGACAAATTGCCTCCGCAATGTGACATCAAGGTGGTACATGGAATTTTATATACAAATTTTATTTCCTTAAAATATATTTGAAGTATAGGCCAGAATGCATACAGGAGCTTTGTATGGAAAAGCAAAACTAACCTGAGCTCATACCTCAAATTACATCTGGATAAGACATTTTTGAGAAATCAATATTTTTTCATTATTACAAAAGCTTCTAATGATAATTAGAAGTATAAGTATAAATACAAAAGTATAAATAAATGTATGTATAAATATCATGCATAGTTCTAAATTATAATCCATAGACAAAATTATAGTTTCTGGAAAATCTATACACTATAGCATCTTCAAATACTGGCAGCAGTTTCCCCATAGGTGTTTCAAACTTCTACTCAGCAAGAACAATTATCTCTATTTGAAAATTCTTTTCTATACAACTAATATCTATTTTGAGTAAAAAAAAAAAACTAAGCAGATTGCAACTTATTTTCTGCTTTTAACAGAAGCTTATTTTTCTGCTTTTAACAACATTATTTTAATTCTATAAAACAAAAGTAGGTTTTGCTCAGTAGTGTTTGCAAAAATGCCCACTGAAGGAACTGTTTTGGCTTTCATCAGTTCTTAGCTTCTTTCATCAAAGTAAAAATACAAATAAGTAAATAGGAAATTAGCACAGTTAGCTTTCCTTTCAAAGCAAAACTTAAACTACTTAATAAAAAGTATCTTCAACATTTTGAGTTATGTACAGATAATATTTCAAACCACTTCTTATGAAAGATCACCTTTTGAAATAACATCTAAGAAAAAAATCTCTCTCTATAGACATTTTTCTTTTTAAATGTAATCCTGACCTTGAAATAATATGAATAAATTTGATGTAGATCAAATGTGTACTAAAATAACCCATTTATGAAGAGGAAGCTACATAGCCATAGAAATATTTATAAATAGATGGTGCATATAGAAATACAAAAACTGATTTTGCAGAAAAAGCATGATTTTAAGAGATCTGCAGCTGTTCTCAACCTTTAGCATTGCTTATGTGAGCCAAGAGATTTTTGTCTAGTACTGAAGCTAAATTAACTTCATGGCTTGGTTTTTATCCCCTTGGGTAAACCCTTGACATACACAGTACCAGGCAAAAAGCTTACCCTCAATTTCATTTTCCCAAAATTGAAATGCTTTAAAAAATAAGCATAAATGTATTTCAAAATCCAATTGCTTTGGCCCTAAATCTATCTTTTCTTGGCAGAGTGCAGTTGTTTTTAATCTGAATGCTAATATTTTGCAATGTGGCATCAGATATAAAATACTAATTTACATTGTGCCAGAGATCTATAGCATTCAGTACTAGTCAATCAATAAATGATTGGTGGGTTTTTGTTTCAAGGGAGCATTATTTAAACTATAAAATAATACTGCAAATTATTCTGTAGATGATATGTACCAAAATGTCTAGAGCAGAACAAATGAATTCATTAAAACTGTCTCAAAGAGAGGGAAAGCAGAGTAGAAGAAAGAGCTGTGTGATTTTAGATCAATCTGTTAAATATCTGTAAGATACATAGGTGCAAATATTATACTGAAGAAGGACAAATTTTAATTAAATTCTGACATAAGATTAAGATATTTTAAAATACTTTGAAAAACTAGAAATTGAAAGTATTTGCAGACTCAGAGCTTCAATTCCAACTTTTATTCCTGCCAGCATGCCATGCTGTAAGTAGGGAAAAAATTTAAGTTGTTTAGCTATTATGTAAAATATATTATTTATAAGCTTAGTCCATTTTTTATATGCAGACATAGGCAGAATTCCTGACTGGACTTTTTTTGGAACAACTATAAAACAAGCTGTAGTATTAATTTTTGGATGCTGTATTTTTTTTCTTTAATATATTGGATTGTTTTTCATTTATCAGAAATAAGTAACCTAATACTCACATGCATCAGGCTAATAAGCCTTATGCAGTCATAACTCATGTTACAGATTCTAAGAACTAAAGGAATTTTCCCAATTATATCAGGGAAAAATACAACTTCTAACAGGCTTGTAGCTTGCTTAGTAGCTGTGAAAATGTAATGAGAAAGCTGATTTCTTCTATTTAAGCAAAATGGTTTTCCACACACTAATACAATAATGGTATAGCCAGTTAAAAAGATCATTTTGAAAAGCATATTTGAGATCGTTTTATACACGAAAATAATTTTCAGCGAGTTTACTCCAAATTTTTAAGGATAAAAAAACTTAGCAGGAAAAAATATACACATTTGACAGTTTTTCAGCCAACAGTTTTTTCTGAGTCCTTTGGGTTTTTGGATCTAATGGAAAAACTCATCTTTTCACAGCGATGTAGCTGAATTACAGCATTATATAACTGAATGGATACATTTTTACTGGGACAAAGCCTTTTTTAAACAACATAACACATTTTTCCTCCTTTCACATGATATTCCCAAATACACACTAATAATCAGCTGGGTGCTTCCAATGGGCAGGTGCATTTCTTGCTAATAAAGATTTCCACCCCACATTCTCCAGAACTAGTCTAGTTCAAATAGTTCCATTATTCCCAGCCAAAGCCTTCATTTTCTGTTCATCTGAGCCTAATGCCTTTCCCAGCATTATTTACACCCCAGTGCATCTTCTGAGGCTCCATGAGGTGTTTCGTGAATCTGCCACACAGCTCACGAAGCCAGAGCACGGCAACCCTCTGGGTCAAGTAAGGAGACTCCTTTCTGCTGTTCCCAACCCCTCCCTTGCCTTCCCAAAAACATGAGATCCCACTCACCAGCTCACAGAACAAGGTGGAAAAGGGAAGATGTGGCTGAGGGAAGGACAAAGCTAAGATTACAGTGGTTACATGACCCTCCTGTGTCTGCCCAGGCAGCAAAGGAAAGGTGTCAGCTGCAGTGTGAGAGAACACACAAAGTGCTTTTCTGGCAGCAGCGTGTCCTCCTCCCTTTCAAACACTGTGGGAATTAGGAATAGCAGACCTGTGCTTTATAAAGAGGAGAGGGCCAAAGGGCTGTGTTAAATAGTGGTGTTACAGCACAGGAACAGGAGATTAGCACAACCTGCCTCTTCCCTTGACATCTGCAACCATAATGATTTAAGAATCTACTGAAGAGGGCAGGGTGGGGTTGTGAAACTCATAGTGGCTCTGAAGCATTTACACATTTTATATTGCTGCTTCAGCCAAACACCAAATTCCTCCAGAATTTGGGGCTGGTTTTCTGTGGATAGCAGTTGTGCAGGCTTAAGGAATGGCTATTAGGCAGCAACAGTAATTTTAACACCAGAATATACATATTTTCCTATTCTAAGTATTATACTTGAGTTTTTCCCTTTCTGTAGTCTTTATTTTGCTATGTAGGGATTTACAGTACACTTTATAATATGGCTACTATGATAGTACTATCTTACTGTATGTATTTTATATGGAGTTTTACAGAGCAGAAGCTTATTTATTTCACATCCTTTTACTACAGATTTTTATTTTAATATTGGGATTTGGTTTGGAAAAAATTAATGATATTGTAAGCCCAAGTAGCTGACCATGGATTACTGAGCACAGAAAGAATAATATTATCACTTCACTGCAGGATCATAAGTGAACAGAAAAAATCTCTGAAAGTTTTAAAGTCTGTCTAATGCTATAACCATGAATCCACAAGAAAATTCATCTTCCTGCACTCCATCTGTAGAATGTGTACAGGGAAACAGTTTTTTCAGTGGTACTTTCATAAAAAAGCCTTACCAGTTTTCATAAGACAAGTCAGCTGAACTTTCCTTTGAGTTCTATTTCTTATTGTGATATATACAGATATTCAGCAACTGGTTTGGTTTTAATTCAATCACACAGCAAAACATCAGTAATACCTGGAGCCTTGTTTTCTCTCTGCACAGTACTACTGTATTTCATATTTAGTTTGCTGATCGTACCTTTAAACACCTGATTTACTTGAGTCTGAAAAGCAGCACAAATATACCCGGATTGGTGAAAGGCCTTGTCTAGCTCCCTCTCCCACCATGTAAGAACACCTGGTATATTCTTGGTGGTTGGAGTCTTTTTCCCTTCAGCATTTCACAGACATAGAGGATCAGGGACAAGAGGGAGTGCACGCCTTGTCAGGTGTTTTGTGAGGGAGTTGGAATTCCAGTTATCAATGGAAAGATTGAATTTTAAATCAGGGGAAACTTAAGTAATAAAGGATTAACATTTTACGTTATTTTAGATCCTATACCCAAGGAGTTTGTCAGTTTACTCACACAATTCTCAGAGCTGCCCCCAGCCACAGCACCGACCACTTGGGGCATAAATGTTTAGGAATAGTCCTTGAGGAAACTTTATCTGGAAAGTTAAGAGATGTAATGGAATTTCTAAGTGAAAAGGTAGCACTATTCTCCCTGATTGATTCAGTTATATATTTGCTGCTTGACAATAAAAGCAAGTATTGAGTAAAGCAATTGCTTTACTTTGTATCTTTTACTTCTTCTTTATTATTTAGTCTGTTGATATGCACTGTATAGCACATAATATATCTTTCATTTCTATTCATAAATGCCTGCAGTATATGTCAGCCTAAGCTGAAGTTCTCCATATATATCACTGCTAACAATGAACTCAAAGTCATTGTTTATATAGAAAATCAAGGACATGAAACAAAACCATAATCAAAGCTACAAAAAAAGACAGAAGACAAATAGAACAACAATACTGCAAAATGGACTGGAATGTAAAAGCAATCAAGCAAAATAAAGGTGGAAAATAAAAGGAACATTATAACAGCACTTGAGATAAATGACGACATTTCTAAGAACAAAGACACCAGAGGTTATTACAGGAAACAGTATGACTTCCAATGCATGGGTATTCTGGTGGCCAAAGAAGTAAACATACAGTAGACATTACTTCTAGAAAATGATATGAATCATCCTGTGAAGAATGAAATCTGCAGGAAATCAGAAGCACTGCAAAAATTGAACATCTGAAGATACAAAAATGACAACGTCAGAAGGCTTCTGAAGAAAAATACTTCCCAATCTTGGAATTATTTAATTTTAAGTGGCAAGACACAGAAGTAATATTAAGAAATATCTTTGAAAGCAAGACAACAGGTAACAATTTCTGGCTGATATCTCTCAATGACCCCATGCTTGCATAAATTACTTATGTTTCTTAATAAAGGTTTATTTTAATATAAGTTAAAAAAAACCCATTAATAGAGCAGTTTATATATGCAAAATACTGTAAAATCCATAATGAAGATAGATATTAGACTATCAAGGTGAAATTCAAGTTCTTAGACCAGTCACTGAGTTGGTGGCAGAAACGAAGAACTCAAGGACTGGTCATTTCCTCCACTCAGTGAATTTTAGCCTACTCCATATGGTACCATCATCTTACAACAAAGAAAATGTAGTATCTTGGTGTAAAGTGTTGGAAGTAATTGCAATCTGTGGTAACAATTTCCAAGTTAATATCCTACTAGTAGAACTAGTGGGCATTTTGGGCTGCTATTCATAATAAACAACTTGAACGGGCAGGAAATGCAGGCAGGCTTGAATGCTTAGCCCAAAATCCGAAGGTAAATCTGCAGTTTACCTGTGTTGAGATCCTTCTGTAAACCATGCTGCTGGAACAGAAGGGAAGTTGACTGAAAAATAAATGCATTTTTATAAACATTTTGCTTTTACACTGCATTCTTATACTCCAGCTGCTTTCTCTTACTACCTACATCTTAAATGACAATTGACAGTTCAAGAATTTTATGATCTTGAGTCTCACTTTTGTAATGGACTTCTTGAGAAAAAAAATGTTGGTTTGGAACAGCCTGACTTGCCAAAGTATGACAGTGCCAATGTCCGAGTCAAGCATTACAACATGTGATTTATGTTATTACCAGTCAAGAGAATACTCTTCATACTTTCAGGCAAGACAGCAATTAAAGATTGCCTTCTGTGTTTAGAAACTGAAAGATTCTTGCTTTTGTGACCATCGTTTATTCTGCTGCTGATTGACTCAGTATTTATCTCACAATTTGAGCAATTTCTGAATCGCCTGTCAAGAAACCCCTCCTACACTCCTGCAACTTCACTGTAACCTATCTTGCAGGCAAAAATAAATGTTTCATTACTGTAATTTTGCTTTGGATTTAGGTATTACCTACTCATAGATACCACTAGTAAAATTTAATTTTTCATAGTTACATCTGGATATTTCCTGAATTAACTTTCATCCTACCTTTACTTATGATTTTATTCAGACCTAGAAATCACCTTGTTACAGAAAACATGCAGCTCCTTGAATATGTAGGGCCTAAAACAAGGTATGAATCCATCCTTTTTATTGCTTCCATTTTTTGATGTTACTTCACTTGAGACACCTAAAGCCAAAACAAATCAATTCCACTCTCTCCGTATCAGGCCCCTTCTTTGGCTTTAGTATGATCATAATCAAGTTGTTGCTACTAATTACACAAAAATATGATTAGAAACTGACATGTTTGGAAGTGCTTAAATATTTATAAAACTCTAGAGCAAAAGATGGACATGGTATTTGCCTTATTTACAGGCAATGGAAATATTCACAGCAAACAGTCCGAGCTCACTACTCATCTGAAAAGTAATACATTTTGTTTGTCTGTATTTTCTAAAAAAACCCTATTGCATTATGTTAAATACCCTGAGGGCTTAGCGTTAAATGTGACTGGAATGAATAAAAAGAAAAAACTTTCTGTCTCATTAGATGATCTGAGTTTCAAAATCTGTTCTAAAAGTGTTGTAAAGTGTGTAGTGTTGTAGATTAATGCACTGAATACATTTCCACAGTGCTTGATGTGTTTCATAAAAGGTCCATTTCAGAAGTGTGCTGTATTATAGGTGAACAGTCGCAGTAAATAATCTTGTTACAGAAACCTAAGCAATTTTTACAAGGCGTATTTCTGGCTGACTGAACAATTTATTCTCCAGATGTCACATTGTATTTTTCCAATATAAAATGAAACAGCTTTTTTTTTTCCTTTTTCCTTCTTTTTTTTTTAAGGCAGACTCTTTTGTTTGGTGAGACAGGATCAAAGGTACTTCCTTACATAGAAAAATCTATTATTAAAATCTGTGGTAGTATAAAATTTACACTATATGTGATTACTATGTGTAATTTATCTTTTTTTTTTTATTTAGAGAGATAAAAGACCACACCAAAGTGTGAACGTTTCTGAGGATAGCTATGTACATTTTAAAAACAGGAATCATTAATTCTCAAACATCATCTCTGTTGATCCTAAAGGTTTCAGACATCTTGACTAGATCTATGTATAGTTAAAGCCGTGTCACTTCAGATGTTACCCACTAATAAACCCATATGTCACATTATAGGCCCTGGAAGATTGCATGATAATGTGATATGATAAGAACTGCTTCTCTGGAAGGCAAGGGCAATTAAAAACATTTTCACTAGGCAGACATCATCAGTAGAGATAAACAAGGTAATTTTCCAGCATCTATTTCCTTGGCTTCAGAAAATAAATACTTTCACAGGAAACTCTCTCCCGGGAAAATTGACAGTCTATCAGCAACCTATTTTACTGATGAAAAAAAAGGAAAAATAATCATATACACTAGTGGATATCACACATTGCTATTTTCTCATCCTGTTTTCTTGATTATACAAACAGAAAATTAGCATCAAAGGATAAATTGCTAGATTTCTTTAAAATACTCCCTGGTTTACTCTTCATTGTTGTTTAATCATTTTTCTGTTTCTCTTTCTACCCACAAAGCTGTATATTAATACAGACCTCTATAAGCATGCTAAACAGTTGGATCTAGAAGCTTTTGTCTATTAATATGCAGGTGGTTTACTTAAATCCAATTTCAGCAAAAATTTAGGATATTGATTTTGCCAGTGGGTGATTTGTTTGATCCAAGACATAACTCCCTAGTCTGTATTTGGGTTTTTGAGAAATATGGACCTCACAGCTATGAATTTTAGATGGTGTTGAGGCAATGAATACCTGGCTTCCATAATGGACTACGTATGTGATAACAGTGAAGGTTATTAGTTGTGATTGTGAACAAAGACTTACCTTTAAAATAATGATATAATAATAGTCTGAAACAGCATGGACACATCAGACTTGCAAGACCTGGATTCTGGTTTCTTACCAAAGACAGTACTTAAGCAAGACCTTGAATCACAGCACAAATTATTTTAAAAGAACTAAGTTGTAATATAATAAGCAAGTACCAAAATGTGCTTATTAAGAAAGCTCATTTGTTTCTGTAGATTTTTCTATTCTTATTTCAGAGGACCCTCCACAGTGATACATGAAAACACAATTAGACTTATTTTAGGAAATAATTTTTGGTGAATCTTTATTTTGTACTTTATGTTATTTATTGCAGTTAAGGTCAAAAATAGAAACCTTGTGCTTGGAGTTGGTGGTAGGAGCTTTGGGCTAGTTTTTTGCTTTAGGAGAGTCCACAGTATAGTCTAGATAAGATATTGAGAAAATACATTCTCCTCCCACCGCCTACCTTAATCCTGACTGTGGAAAGATCGACTGTTCAAGAAGCATAGCACTGGAGGTTTCATCTACATGCCTGCAATTCAGCTGAAAGGTGACCAAGGTATTATAAACCAAGACAAGGTTTTAGTATTCCAGGATAGAGTGGAATTTGGCTAAGAAGCAAAGACAGAAAATGTCCCTTGATCTGCTCCTTACAGGAGTTTAGGGTTAGGGAGGAGAGCTAAGACCAGCTATGGACTGAGCTAGTTTGTTCTCGTGCACAGCTGAACTCTTCCAGCTGCTCTTTTCTGATAAGGATCACACTTAAGATACTGCAGACACAGAATTTAGAACAGTAGATACTGAAAGGCACTAAATACAGGACTGATCTTTGAGGACACCACAGTTAAGAAGTGACCAGCTGTATCAAAGTTTGCAAAAAAACCACACCCCCACAGTTTGGAGGCCTATGTCCTAAATTAGAGATTCCTCCATGTATGATTTCAGTTCAACAGCCCATCTTAAAAAAACACCACACTAGGCTTGGGACATTTCAGAGAATCCCAGAATGGGTCAGGTTGGAAGGGACCACAGTGGGTCATCTGGTCCAAACTCCCTGCTCAAGCAGGGTTATCCCAGAGCACAGGATTGTTCTGGGTTATCTACAGTGAGGGAGACTCCATACCCTGCCTGGACAATCTGTTCCAGTGCTTGATCACTGAACAGTAAAGTTGTTCCTCATAGTCAGGTGGAACTTCCTGTACAACAGTTTGTGCCAATTGCCTCTTGTTCTATTGCTTGGCATCACCAAAAAGAGCCTGGCCCCATTCTTCTATATCAGACTAGCAAGATTGTCTCTAAAACTGGGTAAATTTGTAATGCAACTTCAGTACAGCCTCTGGAGAAAGGATTCTTTGCTTAATTTCACTCTCATAATGTTTTTTTCCCTGTTTTCATTTGAATTCCTACCCCTGCTTCTCATTTGGCAACAGATATCAGAAAAATTGACATAAGCTATGCAACATGGAGAGGATCCTCATTTGAGAACCAGAGTGTTGATCATAGCACGTATTGCTGGCCAGTGTATGCAAAGGCCAATATACAATGACAATGGTTCACTAACCCCTCAGCTTCCCATTCACTTCCAGGGTCCATTAGCAGGCTTTGGAATTCCATTCAAGTCCATTATTTTTGAGGTTGAATCGGGATAATTGGCCTGCTCTTTCTTCTTGCTTGAGAGCTGGAAGGTCTCTGACAGGCTTCTTATTAGGGTGATAACCTGTCAAACACATGAACATGCTGTGATATCTCCAGTCTCGACAGACAGTCCCCCTTGCCCTACAGTGGGGTTGTGATAGAGCTCCCCTTCAAAAGCCCAGAGATGAATGAGGAAATGGTTTTAAGGCTTCTCTATACACAACCCATTACATACATGGAGATACTGATAAGCACCATGAAGAATCCTTTCATTGCTAACAAGGTGTGAAGAATGACTTAACAGCTATTTTGACTTTTGCTTTTTACATAAGTTCAAATGGATTTCAGTGAGTTTCCTTAACTAAGACTGACCCAATTCATGACCAGATGAAAGTAAGCAGTCTCCCAGATCTTCCCTGGTTAGGTCTTCAGTATGAACATCAGCACCAGCTGTATGGCTTTGTCTTCCCTATGTTCTGGTTTAATGTACCAGGTACAGTTACTTTGATTGGAATCCTTCTATTTCCAGGGATGTGCTGTTTCTACATTAAGAACAGCACAGCTGAAGGACATCTTGGGTAGAAGAAAGTTACATATTACATGAAAAGAAGACCTGGACCCTGTGAGTCATGACATGAAATAGAGCTTTGAAGTCATGAAAGGTGCCAGAAACACAGGTGTTACACAGGAATGGACCAGACATCCTAACAACACTCCCAAAAGCACAAGCCAATGAAAATTAAACATTCTTATTCTTAAAATAAGCTCCCTGGGTTGTTTTTGCATGCCTTTCCTTCTTCCTTGCCTTGGAAGAGGTGTGGAAAAGCAGGCAGACCTGTGATGTGCTACTCAGTAGCAGATGGCACGGGAGCCAAAAAGAGCAGCATTATTCATTTGAGAGATCCAGGGACCAATATGGTGGCCTCACATTAAAACTCTTTTCCCCCCTGCTTTCAGGTTTGGAATGCATGAAAATCAGCCTGAGGCTCCCTCACTACCCTTTCAGAAGCTCAAGAAAGTGTCTGAACCAGAAGGAACTTGTTCCATTGCCAAGGCCATGTCCCACTGGAGAAACGAATGTGTCAATGTAAGGTAGGTGATGGCAGTAAGAGATTGGGAGCACGAGGATCAGGTAAACAGGATCAGGTTTTTAAAGCTCTAACACAATTAACATCATCTTGCATTAGAAGTTTGCAACGAGCAATTACTGAATCACAAATCCAGGCACCACAACGTAAGGTATACTGGCAAAAGCACTGAAACATTAATTAGTATTTTTGAGACAAATTCTTAAGGTATTGGTGATCTTATAAAATAAAAGAAAGTTTCAAATTGAGGCAAATTGGAAGGGAATACTTCCACAAAAATACCTTTAATTGGCCATCATTTCCTGTGCTTCTGTTTTCTCCAACTACAGTCACTTGTGTCCCTGTTAGCTGCCTCCCACACAGTCCAGTCTTTTCCCTCATCCTACCATGAGACAATAACACTGTGCTCATCAACTATCCTATTACCATAGAAATGATAGCAACATCACAAATTCAGCAGTCTGCTTCCTTGACAGGGTTGATTAGGAATAGAATATGAGCTGGAGAAAAGTTGAACCCTTGATTAAACACAAATAGCTCTTATAATATGGGAATAAAATATATTTTAAATCATGTACAGAATGAGCATCTTCATATTGTACAGGAGAAGTATTTTTAGCACTTTTTCTTATTTTTAGAATTGTTTGGAATTTTTTGCAGAGTTCCCTAACCTCTTTTTAAATCACACATATACACAAAACTAGTAGTCACATGGGCTCCAGAATTCACTGAAAAATCAGTGCAAGTGCAGCTTATAAAACACTAGTTAGGACTTTACATTTCTTTCACAATAAATATATTTAGCATTGCAAATGCACTATAGCTCAGTATACACAGCCACACACACAGATGAACCTGTGTGTTCATTATTTTCAATCAAATCTACTTGAATTCAAGCATTGTGTTATTTAAGGGCCTTTCTGGTAAGTTCTGACCATTCCCTTAAAAAGCCACCTCCCCCAAGGTGCGCTGCATTTGCCCCAGTCCAAGGAAACCACTTTTCCCTACACCCAAAGGCCTTGGCTCAGTAGGACACTGACCCTTTCCTTTCCCACTGCTTCAACATCTTAATGAAGTAAGCAAAGCCAGATACTTTATTGTCTTCTGAATCAAGACCAGTATTGAGCCCACAGCCACCAAAGCTGGAAAAGGACTATTTTTATAATTCAAACCATTCATCCCAAAAGGATAAATATCATATATGAAAATAGAAAAGTGTTCTAACAGTTCATTTTTCAAGAGACTGTCTCTTCATTTTGAATTCTCACACCAAATGTAGGTGCTAAATCCTCAATTCATATTTTACTGGAGACTTGACAACTCCGATTTCAACCACAGTTTATTTTACTAGTAAAAGTGTTCAGTAGGGTGTGCATACCCATTCCAGGCCATCTCTATTCTCAGGCCTGCTGCAGTGTTTCTTCTACTTCAGACTATTTAGTCAATGCCATTAATCAAAATCCTATAGCAGAAAATGCATGCATAAGTCCTACACATTTATTGCCATGGCAACAATTCAGGCTCTTGTTCATATGTCAAGCTACATCAGTGGAGATAAATTCTATTGTTTTCACACTGACAGTTCTCTCTGTGTTGGACTTAATCCATAGAAAAATATAGCTTTACCTCTTATTAAAATAAAACACAGACCACCCAACTCTCCAAATTTTCATTCTTCACATTGTATAAATAAACAATCTGAATCATTATACAATTATAGTTTGATATTCACGTTTATGATAGTAATTACAGTGTAAAAAATGGCCCAGTCCTCATGATATTGTCTTAATCCATGGGATTGGTTAGGAATGTAATTCTTCATTAAAAGATGAGCTCATTTCTGTGAAGCCAAACAGCTATGATACCAGAGCACTGTGTTCTTGAATTAGATTGCAGTATTTTAAAATAAATGCCTTTAAGCTTTAAGTGAAGTTGATGTAGTTCATTTTCCAACTTAGCTGTGATACTGTGGTTTTCATAACATAAAAATTAATGATTAACGCATAATATCCAGAGAAAGATTTTATTTTTCACTCAGCTCATGATAAAATACACTCATATGGGTGACTCACAAGCGCAAAAGAAATACAAGAATCATTTTTCATGCATAAGCATCTCTAAATTTATTTGTATATGCTCTATTATGAGGAAATCTTAATGCCTGATATAATTTTGCATGATTTTCCTGTGTACTAGACCACAGTTTTGATTTCTATTTCCACAGACACGTGTTTTTCATTATCACAGACTAACAAGAAACCAGTCTGCCATTAAGCAAATACTTCTAATGCTTCATACTCTCATTATTCCCTGTGTACACTGCACCACGCTCCCCAAAAAGGCAGAAGCCTCGTATCACCACTGAAGACACATCCTTTTCAATCTGACCCTTTTTCCACTTCCTCATGCAGATTTAAGTCCCTGCCTTTGCAGCATGCTTCATATTGACAAAGCCTATTACGGTGATATACTATACTGGAGTTCATTTCAACTAATATCCGCAGCTACATCTGTTACTGTCAGTGCCCAATCCAAGCTCCTGCCTCAATGAAGATGGAGACAACCATTATTATTTACTTATTGTCACACCATGTTATGCCAGTATCAGAAACTGCTTCGCATACACACGGTGTGTGACTTGCATCAAATATATATATTTTTAAATGGGGGGCTTTGTGTAATTTGTAAATATCCTGTGAACTTCATTCATATTAATGAAGCAGCGTTTGCACTTTACTGGCATTTTTATGCAAATTGCAGTAACTCTTTGTGTGCCACGACTGTCTACGTGACACAGGCCACAGCTCATGAGGCAAGACTGTTTCCCCGGATGAGCAGCACAGGATAGAACATTCCTTTTCCCACCACCTAAAAGAGAGAACCAGGGGGTCCGAGGAGGTTAAGCACAAAATATGTCAAATCATTTGAATCTTGCCATGTTCTTAAGAAGCAGCACTAACAAAATCTCTTACAGGGTCTGAGCAATTCAGAGCAAACTCTCTTTTCTGAACTCCAACAAGTAATGTTTTACCATTTTTTTCCTAGCACCAATTAAAATCATTGTGTTTCTCATGGCTCCTCAAATCAGACACATACTAGTTTCAACAAAATACATTTTTAAATAGTAATATTTGAAGCTGAACAAAAGCAGCTTTTTTCTATACACATGAATTACACATCAAAATAAAATTTTAGTTCCCAGTTTAGCACTGCCCTCTGGTGATACATATCTTGGATATGTATGTGACCCGTTTCATCTCAGTGTATCAGGCCCAGATCTGGACAAGAACTAGAATAACATTTAGACAACTAAATAAAAGATTCTAAAACCTTTGTTTAACCCCTTCATCTTCTAACACCTCAAAGATGCTATATTTCTGCCCCCTAAGTTCTCCAGCCTGAAGCCTGCTTTGTGCATAAGCAGAATTCCAGTCATTTTGGAGGGGCTTTGGATGGGGTCTGCTAAAATCTTAGGTTTGTTCTGTCATCCCCTGGAGGAGTCCCTAACACAGGAGTGTGTTCCCAGCTTCCCAACATACACCTGCAGTACTGACAATCTCAGCCATACTTTATCTTACAAAGACTTTGGTATCTACTTTCAAACAAGTGTTTTAAGCCATAAATCTGTCTCTAAGTGATTGTATCTGAGTTGCAGGGAGTCATCTTAATCCCACAGGGCTGCAATTGATGAACCCTCCTTTCAGCAGAGGGTTTCCTGCAACATTTGCTGGCTGTTTATGTCTCTCTTTAGGAGGCATCCAGCTACCATATTGCTGTTATGCAGCTCAGTGTTTCCTAACCTCTTTTAATCCATTAAGCTGTAAAATTTTTGAAAAAGAATTCTTGTACCATGATGGCTTTTACTTACAATTACATAAAGCTATGTTAATTTTCAATATTCATTTATCACTATTCAAGAACATAAATCTCCAATCCTAACCTAGCACACTGAAAAACATTAGCCCATTGTTCCTATCATGAGACTAATGAGCAATGCTCCACTCACAAATAGATATTTTGTGTACCTGGAATGAAAGGTTGTATGGAAAAGAGGTCTGACACATATTTGTCATGTGTGTTAAAATCCTTATCAAGGTTCATTTAGGGAAGCTTTCAGGTGCTGAACTCCTTTGAAAATCTGACCTTTTGTGTGGGAGGCTCCTGTTACCGTTGAAAATTCACCAACAAGAACAGATACAAGGTGGTATTCTGAATACAATATTGTTGAAAGAACTGAGAAATGTAAGAGTCTCAATGAAATATTTTAAATATAGGAAGACTTTATAAGGTTTGGAGAGTTTTTTAACACACCAATGAAAACAATTTGTGCATTCCAAGTCTGGGTCACAGTTATAGGTAAATAGAGAAAGCCAAACCTGACGTGTCTCCTACATTGATAATCAAAACAAAAAGAATGAACTTTCACTCCAAGTTCATTGTGCAATACTTCACATTATTAATCAGAATTATGTCACAGGATTATTACTTTGCTTAATAATGTGTTTAATGTAAATTTAATGTAAAAGATCCATGATAGAGGCAGTCAAAGCTCTATTAACATCCTTTTGCAAAGTTCAGCCACTGCATTAGTAGCTTTAGGCTAATAGCCTAATGTTAATTTGAATTCTAATCTATTATTTCGCATGATATTTAATGTGTTTTTATAATTAGATTTTTTTTTTTAAACAAAGCAAGAAAAAACCATATGGGTCAGAGTGCATGACTGTCATTAACCACAGAGCATTTCTGGGACATGTGTAATCATAACACAACTTCTGCAATGACATAGTCTAGGTTATACTCCAGTCAACAACCTATGTCTTATCCTGCACCAGCAAAAAACACACGATAATGAAGTGATAAACACCTGCAGCTGTTCACACATACTACTCCAATTCAGAAGGGTCTTCGCCTCTTGACTGGTCCAGATTATTAATTTACATATTCATCCCTAACTCTGATTGAGACAAAAATGAGTTAGACTAATACTCCTCTGATAAACTCACTTCACTCTGAGTTTAAGGACAAATACGTAAAACAATTGTTAATTGCTGAGAGAAGCAATGATATGGGAACCTCCAGGAAAAAGGGCTCAAGTCTACCCAAGGCAAGACAGGTGAACACAACATGCCTCAGAAGCTGTGGACAGAAAGGTCAAAAGAGATGCATCTCCTTTGTCAACTTCCTTCTAAATTTCTAATGGAGCTGTATAAAAGCAGTGATATAGAATCTTAAAGTATTCTTTATTTTTTCAAATTCTCTTCAGCTTTAAATTGGTTGTTGGTATGGTAAATTACTTCGAAGTAAAAATAAAAGTTTATGATCTAAAATCATTCTTCAATTCAGATGGACACTTAGTATCCTTCAATAAAAGTAAAAATAAAAAAAGATTAATTAATGCAGCATTTGTTTGCTCTTAATTAAATGGAGAATACATACACACTGCTTAATTTTCATGTTGCTTTTTTGGCCATATGGCCAAATTTGCTCTTGTCAGCAAACTTTAACAAATTTTCTCTTCTCAGTGGATTGTCCTACTAAAAATACTGAAGAATTATTTCTTAGGCTCTCTGATATAAAATCACAGCCTAATCTGACACACCTTGAAAATGTATAGAGCTAACAGTACAAAAAATAAAAAAGCTTCACTTCTGGGGAGCTCCAAATGCATGTTTTCCTTTAAAAAAAAAAAAGCCACAAGAAAATTTCTAAAGTGATAGGCCTGTGGCTCTAAAAGTTGTTTCATTCTCATCGGTACACTGAAAATTATACAGTGTGATAAACATGATTAGAAATTAGCATCCTGGTCTAAGGTCTACAACTTGGTTTAACTTATTATACCTTAGTTTAGCATTAATGAAAGGCCCCAATTCTGTACATGCCATATGAAAATGAATTTGTATTTGTCAAGTGCTGAGGTATTTTGGTTAAAATGGTCCATATACATGCCTATAAAGAAATTATTACCCTCCAACTCACTTGCTAAAAAAGAAGCAGAAATAGAAAAAGAAAAAAGGATCACTTGCATTTTTTTCTCAGGGACTGGTAAAGGCAGCAGAGAGATAATGCATCACAAGATAATTTTCATTAAAGTTTTGTGTACACAAAATCCAAATCAATGGGTTCTCTGTCAGGACACTATCAAGAAAGTAAAAAAATAAATAATCCAAACCCATAGAGCCTAACATGTTATGCCAAACTCAAGCAGAATCCCAGTGCTGATGAAAGTTTGCAGCCAGACTGTCAAACAGTGTCAAACAGTATTAAAAAATAATTCTAATGTGAGACTTAAACTTAAGTATTCCACTAGTCATTCCAATAATAATTATTATTATATTTTATCACATGCCCTGTTGGCCATACTCTCTATTAGCTATAAATGGTTGCAAGAAGAAAGGGACAAAAAACCTTTTGCAATACTGTCTCATTATGCAAATGTCAAAAGTAATCAGATCAGAAAGTCTCCAGAAGTATCTTGGGGATGGAACACCAGTCTTGGATATCTTGCCTTGTTCACTGCTTTTAAATTCCACAGTCATAGACCCACCTAGGTTTCTTCCACCCCAGACTGTCTTCTGCAGTCATTGTTTGCTGGTTGTAGCAAAGGTGTAGATTCCCCCTTGTCCTTGTTCTGTGTTCCATGTAATCACAGCACTTTTGTTGTGCTGGGAATCATCCAAGGTCATAATGACTACCGGCAAGATTCGCCTTTTAAAGAACTTGTAGGTTTCCTACTGTTGTCTTTCACTTAGAATTAAAATTACACATTAAAAGTGTTCTGTATTGCACCTATTTAATCATGTAACAAATCTAGTGAAATATACATCATGTAGAAAACAACCTTTCAGATAAATACTTATTTAAATCTAAACCTGAACAAAGGCCAAAGGCTGGGACATAGGCTCTGGAATATAAATAAAATATAAAATATAAAAATATTCCAGAGTGAACTGTGCAGTTTTACATAAAACATAGTTAGCATGGGTACAATGTAACTAAGTCAAGCAATATATGATTGATTTATTATATTAGAATCCATTAAAAATATTCCATTGCAGTTTAAAACCATATAGCCATTAAATAACTTTGAAAACACACATTCTCTACTGTCATTATAAGATATTCTTGACAGCACATCATTTTTAATGGCACCATTATAAACAGGATTACTAATGGCTCTGTTTAGTATGTAACAGAAATGGAAGTCAGTAATATACAGAATTGTATTCAACAAAATCAGATAACAAAGAGCACTGAAGGAAAGATGAGTGCACAATTAATAGATGAATAATTATTTTGTGTAAAATGAAATGCATTTTAAATAGGGTGTCAAATAGGCATTATAATGGAAAAATGGAACAGTGGAATAGACTTGATGTACATTACTTACAAGTACAACATGAACTACTGGTGCTGATATATGATCTAAACAGGAGATAGGAGAGGAAAGATTATGCCCAAGGCTAATTGCTGTGATAATGCTAGTTTCCAATTGCAGCAAACATTTATATGCTTAAAACAACTTCCTGATCCAGTACGCACACCTTAAAACATGATTTCAATTTAACCCTTGCTTTTTTTGTGATCCTTTCTAATAACAAGGCATTCCAAGAACAATTATTCATGACATTTCTCCCTTAAAGTGCATTGGGGTAATCAGTCTTCAGGTGTCATCAGTCCTCAACTTCACCGTAAGGAATTTGTGAATCTTAAAGGATCTCAGGATCACTAAAGTTACATTTAGTAAGATATAGTTCAGGAAGCCAGGCATTTGAAATGAAAACTGTGGTCTAATTCAGTACACAAGAGGCAAGACAGATTTATAGGAGGAAAAAGGAAAGGAGAATTTTCCCAGAGCAGCACTACCCCTCACTAACAGTGGTAGGAAGAGAATAGGTCTCCTGACTCACCTTAAAAACTAATGGGACTGTAGCAACACACATCAGCACAAAGAGAATACTCACTCCAGGTACCTTTACCCTACAAGGCCTGAAAGTTGAGGAAAAAGGATTATCAGCTGAAAACAAGGTTCTGCAATGAGAGTCTCTAACTGATTTCTGTTGCAACACAGCCATAGGGCATTTGTAATTATTTCCTATGATGCATGAAGACATAAATTGACATTGAAGAAGATCCTAACCAGCCACCAAACTTGTTAACACTTTTTTAAAAAACCAAAAAAAATTCCCGAACAAACTCCTCCCCAAAAAAAACAAACAAAAAACCTGAAGTGTGTGAATGTTTGCTCTTATATGCATACACAGATATCACTCTTTCCACAAAATCTCCAGTGCTTGGCAGAAAGCATAAGTAGAGTTATGAAACTGGGTCACCACAAGTTTAATTTCTTTCATTATGTCATTTGTGGCAGTGCCATCCAAGAAGAAGAAGTGTCTACATTCAGTAATAAGCCATTCAAACTGACAAAATCTATTACATACCTCTGTATATGTAAAGAGCTGGCTTACAGCCATACCGAGAGAGTCAATTTAACAGTACACTTATCTACAAGCATTAATGGCTGCATATATTTGCATACTTGTATAGTTTTCTGTGATCTGTTCTTACTCAATAAAAAAATAAGGAAATATGGACTTACATACAGAGGATCACCTTAACTAATACTGACATGATGTTTCTCTGATTTTTCTAATATAGTCAAGATTCGTGATTGCTTAAATTCACTGTAACATGTTGGAGCATTTATGTTTTGGCATGTGACCATTAAGACTGGGGGGGTTTTGTCTTTTCTACTCTTAAAAAACTGCCTTTCTATGTAACTAGAAAAATATATTCACCCCTTTCACATTCCATACTAATTATGTAATAAGGCCACATACAGAAAAAATATATTAAACCTGGGACAAATGCTGTTGGGAATAACTTTTTAAAGTTCTTTTGTGTCAATACTTTTCCCCAAACTATAGTCAGGCATAGCTCCATAAGTTCTGTTTGCCATTTTGACCTCACTTCCCAAACTTTTTCCCTGCTCTGCCATAGTAATCATAAACCTAAACTATCTCTTACATATCTGAGAATCTCTGCATTATCACTTGTGTTATTACTTTGTACAATGTATCCTTTACAAAATGTCTTATGGAAATGAAAAAGCACTTTTTTACCTATAACACAAAATGTTTTGAAAGCTTTTCTACTTATTTCTACTTTTCTAAAACTAATGCAAAAATATCTGTTCAATATAAAATACCATTTACTTTAGTAGTCTAATGCTGTCAGTACCACCAGGATTTTACAGCGAACACAACCAAGTGATAACAGCCAGTACATGCTCTACCTCAGCTGAAATCTGGCACACAGGTGGCAGGTATAGATCAGGTATGAAAGTTTTAACAGCCACATATTACAAGTAACAGGGACTTTGATAACCATGGAGACTAAGATGCAAGTGTTGAAGGGATAGGGAGGTAACTCAGTAAGAACTATGCTGTCCTGCTTATGCCAGACAACTCTGTTGCTACCTAAATGGCAAGGTGGCTCTACACCAAATTTCCCAGGGGATATTGCTGACTGCACTCCCCTCTAGGTCCCAGCAGGAGCTCACTCTGAGCCAGGTCTGCAAGAGCAAGGCTCTGAACTGTTCAAATCAAGTATTAAGAAAAACATCAGGTCATGGAGGGCTCTACTTTTACAATCCATAAAAGTATCAATCTTGAAACAACAATCTTTTAAAGTTTTAGATCCTTAGTTGTAAAACGGCATTACTATCCAGGGCTGCTGTGAGGAAACATTTAATTATGTGCATCAAGGTTTCCACAATAGAGTGATCATTTCTACAGAAAAGCCCATCAGAATTATATATTGTCAAATTATGTTAGAAATATAACCTTTTGTTGGTCAGAATTATTGTTTGTTAAAACAGTCTGAAATAAATAATGAGTTGGAAACATCTGATTGTAGATTTCATCATACCACATATTTAAACAACATAGCCTGAATTTGAATAATCTGTAGTTTTCGAATGCTTGACTTTTAAACCCTAATAGCATTCTTCTGTTATATACCTCTGTTGCATGTGCAGTATACATTAGAATGACCTTCATCCATAGCATCCTTGTAGTAGAACAGAAGCATTTACTATAGATTTTATTATAAATGCCTTAATGAAATTCTAATCAATAATACTTCAGAGAATGGTAAAGAAATTGATTTCATAGATAAAAGGAGATGTTATTATCTCAGTTCAGTAACTATGAAATAGAAAGATGAAAAAGTCTGTTTTTCATATGAGAACTGAGCACAGCTGTACAGTTATATAATAAAGTATCACTTGTATCCATGGCAATAGGGAATAATTGATGCACCACAGTTATTTTTATAAACCCAAAGAAAAAAAAAATCAACTGGAAATTTCTTTGCCACTTTCTTGGCATTGTATGTTTTTTATCTGTACATAACGTACAAATTTATAGTCTGAATACACTCACTGATCTGACTCGTTGAATAAAACATGCTGGGTTTTGCTGCATATTAAAGAAGATGGGGATCTCATGCCCTACAACCAAGTCTTTCATGAGGGATTTAATGAAAAACATTTCTTGGAATAAGATATATTGTTACCTTAAATTCAGATTGCATTGAATTTGGGATCTATGTACCATAGGAATTTGTTTTAAATGATTAAAATGTTTTTTAGCTGTCTTACAGTGGCAAGTTTAGGGATATTTTAGTGAAAGTCAGTAGATGATTCTAATGTAAAAAACCTCATGGAGACCCAAAAGTTTAGTATATATTGTTTCTTGAACCTTCCCTGAGATGGTTATATCTCCTGGACCTTCTTGAGGAAAAAAAAAAATGTCAAAATAAATGCTGTTTTAAAGGAAGATCCCTACTTACTCCTTGAAGTTATATCAGGAAAGGATATTGCTAATGTTTGGGGTTATTTTAAAAATGAGATATGAATCCACTAGATGACTAAAAGAAGGTTCAGATGCTCCTGTTGGTCTATTAATAACAATCTTGTCTACAACAAAAAGGAAAGAAGTAATTTTAATTTCCTTTTCCCCCCCCCCCAAATGCAGATCCATTTATTCATAACAGGGTTTGCATTTGCAGTCATCTCTGTTTGCTTGTAAGACACTCCAGAGATAGCAGTGTTTTTCTGTAAAGACAAGTATTCCATCAAACCAAACCTCTCCTACTTTTTCCTTAGCTTGTTCTACTGCAGGATAATTTTCCAGTGGCAGTCAGATGACCATGATAACAAGAAATTTTGTGGTAAACCTTTTTGATGTCACTTTTTTTTTTCCAATTTGCTTAAGTCAGAATTATAATTGTTATTTCAAATGTAAGATGAACTATGCTTGTTTTCTCGTTTTATCCTTAGCTGACTTCTGAGGATGATTAAATAAATTGCATCTTCAAGACAATGGACAGGCAGGATCTCAGAACCTTTTGTTAAATGCTAAAGCATTATACATAATCCTTCACAAACATTCTCCAAAGTATATGGAACATTTAATTATGTATTCAGTACTGTATTTCCCTCCTTTATACACCAGGGCATCATCACCTTTTCTCATTTCTTTCAGTGCTTCTTTTCACTTTCCCCTTCCCTGGCATCTGTAGGAACCCTTTGCCTGAATTATCAGATGGATATGAACACGAGCTATTTGCTTTTCAGAGATTAAAAATGGATAGTCTCTTAGAAATACCAGCTGCAGTTGTTTATCAGGGATTCTATTATTTTGGAAAAGCTGCACCACCATTTGCTTGAGCAATAGTCCTGTTACAAAATTTTTCATGAGACCAGCCTGAGAGCACCTTTAAATACTTGGAATGGAAGGAGAAAAAGATGTTTCTAAAATTCACATATACACAAGTTTAGCTTCTTTACTCCATCCTAGAATTTTTATCTGTCAGTTCATGGTAAGTGGGCTTGACCCAGACCTTTATTGGACAGCAGCAGGAACGAGCTACAGCACACACATATAAGGCACACTTTTACCTCATGGAAACTAGCTTTAGCTATAACTTCCCTTCTGTCATTCAAAAATTGCAGCCACTTTTAATATAATCAGCTTCCTTATCAGCTAGTGACTCTTCTTAATTCTGTTTATATCTAATGACAGCATCTAAAAATAGCTCTTCTCCATTATTTTATCTTTTTGGGCTATTTCTTCTCCTTCCCTCCACTACTATATCACAATGCCTTTTTGTCTAGGGACACTGAACAGGGAATTAAAATGCATTAACAAAAGAAAGGTTATGGACTGTGAGTCAGCAAGGACAAAAGAAGCAAATACATCATGTGAAAGCTAATAATATTTAGATAGAAAGCCCAAAATTTAGCATTTTCATTATATTTTGCAGTTAGCATGAAAGTTTAATCTTCCACTAATCATTTAAAATGTAAAATAAACGGGGCTTGAGCATATCACAGTCTATACTCACATCCCCAGGAGAGCAAAATCACAAAAGAAACCTAACAATATGATGCTATATATTCTGAGATATTGCCATTCAATCTGATTTGCCACATGCCCATACATTTTAATGCTGACTTCATTATGAAATCTCTTCTTGATTAATCATTGGTGAACAATGACTAAATTGAACTCCAGCATCAACTTGAACTGGGACATTGTTAGGAGCAATATTCATTTGAAAAGCAAACCAGATGGGCCAAGGAGAGGTCAGTGTGGTACTACCACAGTCACAATGGACAAGCTCATAAACCACTGGCAGAAGTTGTTGAACTGAGACTACAGTAGCTTTAAGAACATTCTGTGAGACTGCATTCCAGTTCTTTCCTCCAGTGTGTGTTAGCTTCTTGCTTTTATGGTAAAGACTTTACAATCTCCAGCAGATGTTTCTTTTTAATTATCACATACATAACCCTCACTACTGTGAAACAAAAGGTGTACTACCATTTCCCCAATTTATAAATAGACAATCTATCTCTAAACACAACCAACCAAGAGATTTCCAAAACAAGGAATTCTGCTAAGGGCCTGGAGTACAAAACTATCCTAAAACCTTCCACAACTGCCATTTCAGCATTGAAAGTGCCACAGAGCAGTCCTGATCCACCTAAAAATTTTGACAGATCTCCCTTTGTTTCAACCTTATCTCACACTTCTGTTTGGTCACAGTTCTCTGGGACAGCTCTCCCAAGATCTCCAAGTGTCTTAATTTGCTCAGCATACTCAGAGGGCACCTCCTAAACCTCTTCCTGTGCACTGTCCAGGGCGCCTCATCAGGCTCAGCCAAACAGTAGGAGAATGCAAGGGAACGGAAAACCAGCACAAAATCCAAGGAGCCTCACACCAAGTCTCCTCAGCCCTGCTTTAAGCTCTCAGCAAGCCACTGCCGTGAGTGATAAGTGGTCAGAAGTCTTTAGCCCAGGCCTGCCATTTGTGCTCTTTTTTTAAGTGACCACCTACAACTGTTACGTTTAGCCATGCTAAAAATAGTATTATTACAATGCCTCTACATTTCCCTAAAGTGAAATACTGCTCAGTTATTGAAACTGATCTGTTATCTGAGCAAATTTAAAATTAAGAGATCACTTAATACTGGCTTATTTAACCACTATGAGAATTTGCATAACATTATGGTAGTCTATATACTTTACTACACAAGACCTCTGTCAAGCTTACTATGTTCTGGCAAATTGATATTTTAAAATTACTAGAGAAAACATCATAAAACAACCTTATACCCAATATACTAAGATGAGAGAAAAATTATCTCAGGAAAATTGCAATACATAGCTTCTAAACATCTTGTCTTTCTTCTAATATCAACTATAAGTAAATATATTCTTAACACTTAAGTTTCTCTTTCTTCTGCAGCTACCTTCACAACAAATTCTGCTTCATGAATGCATTACAAGTGGCTGGTAGACTGGATTTCTTTTTTTAATGCTTTGTGTTCAGTGGTACAATCTACATGTACACAGAAGTATAGTCTGAGATGTCTTAAGAGTCTTGATCTTGTTTCAGCAATACATGATAGAAAAACTTCATGTATACAACCAAATTAGCTACTGGAGCTGTACAAAACTAAGCAGAAACAATTGGAAAGATGTATTTTTCTACTAAACTCTGAAATTCTCACATCTGAATCATGGCAATTACAAGCCAGGAAAGATTAAAGTTGCCCATGCAATAGCTTGTAATTTAACCCAGTGTATCTATTTTTGCTACATATATTTATGGGTCTTAAAATAATGCAGAAAACAAAGTATTGGCATACCCCTTTCTTCCTTGCTCAAGGGTTTTTACAGTATCAGAAGCACACAATATAAAGCAATTGGGTTTGTTTATAATATGGTTGACATCCTTTCCTAAAAGATCACAAAAAGTCTAAGTCAGATCTTGAATTCATAAGCAATATCAAAGGGTCATCTGCAAGGCTGCAATCATCAAAATCTTATAAAAGAAAGTCACAGCTATGTGAACTTCATATCCAAGTGACATTCAAATTTTGCACATAGGAGTTTTCAATAATAAATAAAACCAGCAAATTACTTTTCAGGTCTATTTTATACTAAGGAAGTATTGCAGTAGGTGTGGCAAGTGCTATAACACAGAATTTCCACAAAACAGCCCCTAGGGCCCCTGTGCTCTCTCTAGTGCTGATCCTAACAGAGCCATGCTGTACCTGCTGGAGACCATCACATCCTGGTGGTAACAGAGGGAGCTACCACCTTCACCAATACTCATTTCACCCAGTAGTCATAAGGAAATAATTTGACCCTCCCTACACTGCTTACAAATGGATAAACTCACACTCCTCCACTGCAGACTAAAGAGTCATTTTCTGTGTCAGACTGAGCTGAAATTACAGAAAGAGAAAGAAATCCCTTCCCTGCAAGCTCCAAACCAAGGAAGAGAGCACTATACAACCTTCCTACACTCATTCAAAACAAGAGTAGTTATCAGAAGATATATATTTCTGTGAAATTCAGTTGATGATGGGGCCTCTGCTGCACATCAAATTACTTTCTTACTTCAGAGGAGGCACATGACACTCCTCAGTGGAATCTACCACAAGGACAAATTCTTGTAGTCCACACTTGGCGCTTTTAGTCTCTTTTAGCTGATGGATCAATTCTACAGAGTTGCTGTCTCCGGTTTCTGTGCTGGTTGTGCACTGCCAAATGGATTGTCTTCAAGGGCTACATCTTCATTCACTCCAAATGTTCAAAACATTCAGTTTGGGGCATTGCTTCCCTTTCCACAATTTAAATCCAATTTACAGCATGGCATCCTCCTGTCAGATAAGAGGATTCTGGTTGGGGTATGGCAACACCATGTTTATCCAGCCCTGCCAGTAAGGGCAGAAAAGGACAGTCCTTCAAATTTCCATTTACAAAAGAGCAAATGCTTATGGTTTAATTTGATATTATTGGCTTAAAAAACTGCTGACAGAAAAACATGTAAGGTACTTGAGCAGAGAGTATAAATTGGATGGGGGTTGCAGGAAAGAACAGGTTATAAAGTTATCAGAGAAGTGACTTGTTTGTCGGGAATTTTTCCATTAATAGGAACTTCTGCACTTCTATCTACATCTCACTAGCTCTGTTAGATGATTCTGGTGTGTAGTGACTGTTTCATATCATTGGGAAGTTTCACACAGTGCAAAAGTATAGAGTATTTCAGGGATTTTCACAGGTTTATGATGGCAGAGGCTACTTACTGTGGGCATAGTGGAATATGTCAACTATCTTTACAATTTTACTCCACTCTCATTTTAGAACCATTCAGTTGGTAAATCTTAGACTGCAGGGAATTTATTTCTCATTATGACTTGAAGAAAAGTGTGACTGGTGAAAGGCTAGATGAGAATATTATGAGAAGTTTCTTTCAAGGTGAAGTCTCACTAATATACACTTTTATACAAGATAAATTTTATAGAGATAAAAATCATTAACTGTTTAATGATTTTTCCATTTGGGTTCCTAAACTGTATGTTATAATGAGACTTACATAATCTGTAGAGTTTCTTCCTGCATAGAAGCAATTCCTTATAGGAACTTAGTTGACCTTTGAAAAATATATTTTGTTTTCCTAGGAGAAGAGTCTCACTGAATAAAAGTCTGAACATTAATACTCTGCTTGTGGCACAGGCACTGATGTCTGATGACTTGGCTGTATATTAAAAACAGTTTGGGATATGTAGATTGCTATTTCTACAGATTGCCTCTATGTACTGTAGTTTGTAGGCTATTACATTTATTTTTTTATTATTTCTGAAGATTTCACAGAGTACTTAGGAGAGCACTGTAGGTATAGAAGCATTTCAGAGAGAATTTGATGGCAGGATGAATGTTATTGAACTTGTAAAAACCGTGTGAGTCTAAGTTTTCCATTTCTGATAAGTATGTCATCTGCATGGCTTTGCAATAAGATTATTTAAAAACCTGTTCTGTGCAGAAGCTCTGTAAAAGATTGACTATGCAAAGCTATATGTGCTTGTAGTTTGAAAGTGTGGATTTTTGGAAGCAATACTTTTCTGTATAAAGATGAAAGGGGTGAATAACAAAACATCATTGGGACAACACGATAATTTAAATGTGAGCTTATGGCACTCACTAGCAGGCGGAAAAGAAGAGCTACACAAACTAAGTAGTAGTGACACACCTGGAAAAATGGGTTGGAAACAGTTTTCTACATAAAAAAAAAAAAACCAAAACAAACCACTAAATGAATATTGCTTAGTCAGCTAAAACAATCAAAAACTTTTTAATTACTGCCAACTTTTAGGCTCAACTCCGAGCCAAATAAATAATGATGGAAGACTATCTTCAGATCATTTATCTATTTTTAGTAACTCCTTTGATATCATACAATATTGTATTTTTCACTAACACTCCAGGATCCTACCACAGCACTTCTAAATAGAACCAGTATGTTCAGAGATACACCAACTAAAGACATTCCTCAATTTTATTTTTTTTATTTTTACCTTTAAGAGATTTGGTTTAAGTATAATCTTAGGGACAGCTGTCTACTTGCATTCTCAAATGCAAATATGTGTTTGGCCCATACCTTCCACAAGTCAACAAGAATAGCCCGGTCACCAGGCAAAGTCCTACCCAAACTATAGGGCTATCTTCAGGTGGAAAGAATGGCTCAAATAAATCTTTCTAGATATCACAATGGAAAAATTACACACAGGTGTCACACTAGCCAGTACAATTACATTCCTCTCACTTGTAATTCCAGCCAGGAAACAGCAAGCTTCACCCTTGGAGAGACTCATAAATAGTTAAGTACCCTCTATCAACAGACGATAAAAGGGAAAAATAACCAATAAAACTACATAATGAACAACTACTGAGCAAACAGAGCTATAGCACTCAAACACAGTGAAGTTATTGCCTAGGCTATTACAAGGATTTTACAGTAATATCATTTGATTTTCTAGCTTCACAGCAATTATATCAAAGGTCTTTTACTCTTCTGAGATGTGCATCATTGCTTTAAAATAAATTCTATTATGAAATTCAAGGTGGAAAGGAGAAAGAGCAAAAAGTTGTTCAAGGTCACAGACAGCCGTGTTCAATAGCTTATTTGTAATATTTTGTCATCTTTCTTTAACTCCTAGAAGTCAAGTGATGTTATATTCTCTTCCTACACATAGGATGTAGTACAGTAAAACTTTATTTTTGTTTCTTCGCCACCATATATATAAGGAAAGCTCAAATTCTTGATTTCAGATGCCAATTGGAATTTGCACAGTTCAGGTTAAATTGACTTTGGCTTCATCTCACAACATCTGAAATCATACTGCAGTTCTCTGGTGCTTTTAGGACATAATTAGATAAATTCATAGATTAAGCTGCTCCTGGCAGTACTTGCTCTTCTGTGAATAGTGAACCAATTCCACAGCACATTGAAATACAAACTGTAGTTGCAATACCAAGTTGGCAATGAATCTTTGCTGTTGATTGTTGTGTGCCATATGGACCCACTTAAGCCTCTTCCATTTTTGGCTCTGGAAGAGCAGGCAGCCATTGTGGCCAGTCATGAGGTCAGTTTGGAAACCAAACGGCCCAGGTGCAAAAACTTCAGCAGGGCCATCTGCATCCATGACTGGTTTTTTGGCTACATTTATCCCTGCCCATATTTAGACATGATATCTGCCTTCTTGCGTAATGCCACCATTTTCTGCCAAATAGAACCCAGTAAGTCTGTCCTAATTTGTGCTGTAAGTGATCACAAAATACACACAGTATATTGCTGATTTCTGTATCCTATTCTGCTCTTATACTTCAACTATGAAAAGAGCTAACATACTTTTTTTCAGACTATTTCTTCTATCAGATAAAGCACACAGAAGTTCAGATGAAGGTTCTTACAAACTCGAATGTGGATATTAATAATCACTTTTTTAAAAGTTTGATGCCAGCAACCAAGGAAAGTTGAGATACTCAGAGGAAAGATTAGAAGTGTAATTATAATGATATTGATATGGCTACAGCCTCTTACTTTGCACAAAATGCAAATGTTTTATCCTTTGATATACAATTCTTAAAAATAGAATTCTTAGATAGATGCACATTAATCAAGCATATTTTGTGCTCAACAGTATCATAGTTAACAAATATCTACTGGATTTTAAAATTATACTTACATTTCCTGCCACAATTCTCTGGGGCCAAAATAATTATACTGGTCTTTGATTTTTTCAGCTCAAAAAGTACTATATAACAAAAAGTGTAAATCGGACACTTATATTGCAAGGCTTTAACACTTTTTGAAGAGCAAGTAAAACACATTCTAAAATAATTCATTCATTTTACGTATGAATACCATTCTGTGGCTACATTTTCTGTTTGTCACTCTTAAAATATCATATTTAACCTTCAGTTTGGAGAAAGTACTGATAAAAGGTACTTGTGCAATATCTAAAGAGGGTCACCACTGTTGTCATTCAACTTCCATATTGTTCTAACAGCACACAATGCAAAAATCAAGGAACAGTGAATCAAGGTCACAATATTTAGCAAGGACTTTATAAAATTACTATTATAAAATCTCTCATGAAACATACAAAACTTATATGTAGAGATGTATTAAAGTCACATACTAGAATTCTTCTATTCTCATTAATATATTGTATACTTCCAGTTTCATATTATGCTTTGTTATAGCTTTCTCAGTTTTAAAATGGATTAAACAAATCCTCTTTATTCTGAGAAAAACACGTTTCAAATGCAATTCATCCTTGCCCTGCTTTCCTCTATCTTTTGTGCCAAACTGTCACACAAACCAGTTTTGTCACTCTGGTTAGTTTTGCTGGTACAACACGTGTGTACCAGACAGAGCATCTACAGCAAATTCTGCCTGGACTCAAAAGCAGATAACTACAGAACCAAGCAGCTTTGCATAATGCTTTGCAGGATGGTGTAAGCTGCACCAAAATGAAGTTCCGATAGAAATAAAAATGCCATTGGGGAGTTGCATCATGGTCAAAGTAGCTTTCCATTTTCAATCGCACTTCAGAAAAGTGTCTCACTCCCTGTTCAGGGTTAGCTTTGAATCTCTGCAGCAGTGGCCTTAACCTTATCCACAGGCCTTCAAGAAAGTTATGTTTTGTAGTCTGCTGCCTACAAAAAAAACCCTGCAAGAATCCTTTTCCTCAGAAATGCAGTAAAATGAAGGTGACAGTCTGGAATACTAGTGAACTGGCAGTTATTTCACACCGAGTCTTTGTCAAATGACTGACAACACACTTCAGAAATATGTGAACAGTGGCAAATACATACAAGTCTTTGGAGAGCCCTAGAATTTATTTGTACGTATTTTATACGAAGAGTATGGAATAAATGCATCCAGAAAATGATTTAGAATTCTAGACACACATACTGCACTCTGATTGGCATCTCAACAAAGCCTAGGAAACACAGGTTGCTTTGCTTGATTTTTATGCATGAATTCTGCCTCATATTAGTAATGAGCTGTTCCATTCCAGCCAGTGCATCTCAGGGCACTCCTTCAAAGATTACAGTGTTGCTGCATGAGCTTCATTCTTTACAATGTCATTTAAGTGCAGCAGTTACCTAATTCAGTGTCTGATATGGACTATATATGTGTTTGTGTAACTATGTGTTTCCTACTTAGATTCTTTTCCCTTTTGTACGAATAAACACAGAGAAACTCCAAACTATTTATCATTTCATGATCTTGAAGAATTTCTAAATGTCTTCCTTGAATTATGTCACAAAACCTAACAAAATTTTCAATGTAATTATCAATAGGTAATAATCCTGACGCAGAAACAGGGGGATCCAAGCCAGCACAATTTCTTCAGCACAGCATACAAATGTCAGAGACCCCTCCTGTGCTGCATCCATGAAGATGTGTGTGATGGCCACACCATCTCTGTAGTAGCAGTCCTGCCAAGAGATACTGCCTCAGAGCCAAAATCACAGCCTGTTCTCTAATGAAAAGAGATACGATAAGAGAAGCCATAATCAACACCGAGCATACTGACATAAATCTTTACAAATGCAAGTGCCTTAGACTTGTTCATTCTGTTTATTTCTAAAGTTTTCAAGTAAGCCTTCTTGAATCCACCAATTTCACACTGGCTTCAGGCACATCTGGAACTACTATATTGCATATTTGTAAAAGCAGAGCTCACCAAAGTACTACTGCTCCACTAACATTTCCTTGAAAACTAAACAAGTAAAACACCTTAGAGGATACCTGAAATAATGCATTTTAGTTACAGCCACGAGGCTACTCTTTTTTACTATTTTTCTCTTGTTACCAAGTTATCAGATGGAGTTTTTCAACAGCACACAGTCAAGCAATTGTAACTAGGAACTCTGCCTTCTCCTCCCCAGAGAATACGAACCTTTAGCTGGCTTAGCTGTATCAAGCTATTTAGAAAAACAAGATTTCTGTTCAAAGATACATAGGAAAGATCAACTTATATTACAAATAATTTATGTCATGTTTAATTATATGTTAAATTTGCATTTTTTAGGTCACTGCAATGCCCCTTTGAGTGTTTCAAGCTTACCTATAATTGGGGAAACATAGACAACCATCAAGTTCATCTTAATCTTCATAATCTCAGAATTAATATGGTGTATTTGCAAATGTTCTTGTGATAGATGAATTTTTCTATCTGAAAAGGAAACGTGGGAAAAATGACAATGAAACAACATGTAAATTTAGCTTTAGAACACTTACAAAGACAGGAACGGTTTTAATCACTTATATCAAAATAAAAGATTGTCATGTTCATAATCAGACCAAATATATAGCAAGCTTAAAGGAAATCTCTCTACATCAGACTCTACAAAAAGATATGTCAGCACAAATGTAAAGGACATGAGTTTTTGAGATAAACCAGCCTTGAACAATAATCTTCTGATAAATCTCAAATTCCAAATGGTCTTTGTGGTTTTCAGACAACAGCTGTATTCGTAGAGCATCATGATGAGTTTCTTTTTAAACAGTAAGTGTAGATAGCAGTACTGTTCTGATATTATTTAACATATTATCTAGCATATATATTTTTTAAGAGAATCACTTGGTCTCCTGTGAGAACATATCACAATATCCTTACCTAGCTCTCATTATTTGCATGTAGTTATTTGTTAAGCAATGCAACATTTTAAAAAGGATTTTGGAATTTATCTAGCCTTCCACAAATGCACAAGATACAATCTGGCACTTTACTACCTTTGTGTTAATGTTATGGCTGAACAGTTCTTTTAGTCCAAATGCAAATCTCCAAATATTCTTACACTAAAACTGGTTTTTATTTTGACACAAGTTCTTAATTAATTTGGCTTCTTGATATTATAAAGCTATAGAAGATCAACTACATAAAAATGAAGTGTCAGCTCTTCCCCATACATCAGGCATAATGCTATTTTCACTGTATCTTTACAAGACATCAGATATGTTAATATTTATGGAGTATACACGGAGGAATACTGCCAGAATTAATAAATAATAAAGCTAATATTTTTTTGAAAAATAAATCATCAGATATCTCATTATAAACTGGATGTCTTCAGTTGTAGATAATTTAGTACAGTAATAAATAACAGGAGAAAACAGTGCTGATGGAATTATATTTCATTATTAAAATATCTTGCTACTTATATAAGAATGCATTCTTTTGTATTCAAAATCATGTAAATAAAACTGGTTTAGAATTGTGGGTACTTTCAAACAAATAAAAATTATGTTGCCTCTAACATGCCAGGTAGACGTTACTGAATAGGTGTGTATAACTTACCATTTCTCAAAGTCACTTTGAAATCATACAGGGATGTGCCTTTAGCAAGATGTTGTTCAGAGAAGGTTAGCCCATTGTTCCTATTATCTAACAATAATAGGATTCTTCCAACTTGAAGAAGGTGTTGTCTGACAGGTTTTAACATTGCCACTTTGGAGCCTTACCTGCAGAAGGGAAATACAGAATCAATAATAGGCAAGGACGTGGTGGTGGGGTTTTGTGCAACAATTATTGGGCAAGACTTTATTAAGGTCTTGCATAAAATTTTGTGGCAGCCAATGACTCAGCAGAAACATCTAAGAATTTGGTGTATGTTGATACTTGAATTCATTAATAAGTTTGTGTCCATTCTGATGTATCCAGTCTTATGGTTCAGTTTTGTACAATCAATTGGATTTTGACCCAGGGAGTCTACATGCCATAGTCAGTATTCTGAGAAGTGCTGGAGGAGTGGTCCCTTCACTCTACAGCTGGGATTTTCCAAGTGTGCCAGAGGAATCAGGTTTTCTCATTGAAAGTTAGAGGGAACTGATTCTGAACTCCATTAGACCCTTTCATTTGTAAAGTCACAGCCTATTCTCCTTTACCTGAGACATGTCTTCATTCTCTTTCTGACCTATGCCTGTTATGGGTTGTACAAGTATTGATTAACTGATAGTGACTTAATTAAGAAAATGTTGCTATGCATCATTGTAATTCAGTTTCAGACACTGACAATGAAATACAAATATAACATTAAAACAGCAACTTGTTGCCAAGCATAATGAAAATAAGAATAACAATATGAGTTTATGATTAAAACTCCAGACCCTTCAAAAGTAACTCACAGCTCTATTGCTTTCTTGCAGCTCTCTTCTTCCTTCTATGCAATTCCTAATCTATATACAGTATATGAGATTTACATATGATTTTAGTAAATCACTAAGCCCATTCTGCTATTGAATTTCTCGGTAGGTGACTTAGTGAACTGGTTTTATGTCAAAAGCACATTAAAAAAAGATAAGCTCAGACAGCATTTTCAGCCTGCAACAGATAAGTTAACATTGTATTGTTTAGTTTTCTGTGTCTACACCTAAGTGACAAGGTGATGATTTGTTTAAACATGAGGAGTTTAGATATGTACTGATTAAATATTATCTAAGAAAAGCTTAAAGTGAAGTGGCATAAAAATTGATGTTTAATTGATTAATTTACTTTAAGTCAGGGACTTATGATACTAGAAGCTCAGATGAAGTGGAAAGCATAAACTGAATTATCCACCAGGTGGATTCCATTACAGTTCTACATCTGCAAACTTAAAACCCTGAAAACAGAAACAATAATGTTACAGACAGTAAGCCAGCACCAAGCCAGTAGGAAAGTAATAGAATGTTATTTACTTCAGTTGCCATTGTTTTCTGTAGTGCCATGATGATTTATCCAGTAAGGATGTGGTTCTCTGAAATCTACAGAATAACACCCTTTATCTTTTCATCATCATTTACTAGGTTAAGGTTTTGGTCTTCTTAGACTATTGTGATAACATCATTGAGAGGAAAAAAAACACATCACATTTACACTGAATTTTAATGATATTATTATACAAAGAATCCAAGCTTCTATATCTGAGAAACAAAATTCTAAGCCAAGTTTACATATAAGAGTAAAGGAATAAATCCTGATAGATTTTTAGTTCCAAGCTCCTAGAGGTGCCCGATAACCCTATTACTGCTCTACATAGACTTCTCAAGAATTCTCCCAGTATGGTCAGTGGGATGAGAATGACAGGGAGAACATCAGGGAAAAAAAAAGAAATGAGCAGAGTAAAAATAAAAATAAGCATTTTGTGTATTCTACTGATGCTTTAAGCTGCAAACAATGCAATCACAGGAACTTCCAGAAGTACTTTCAGTGCTCAGTAAGGTAACAAAAGGGGTCCATAAATACAGCTCAGAGCTGCTTTCTATTTTCATCTTTCCTTTATTTGCCATTGGACTCAATCCAGCAGAGTGATGATGTAAAATATTGATTCCCACATTCAGAAGCTGGATATGGCATTTGGGATGTATAGTTTCTACATCTCTCCACATTTGAGGTTCAGTGTTCTCTAGTGAAACAAAGTCCACAGGAGAAAGGCTCCTTATTTTGAGGGATACCTGCCTGTCCTGCAAGAGTCAAACAAAGCATTTGAACTCAATCCTGAAAACTTCCAGGTACCTAGGCACATGAAGAATCCTTCTGAAATTAACAGAACAGGCAAACCACAAAATTACAGGAGTAAATGTTGTGGGGCTGGGACTTTGTGCATTATACAACTGCTCCTTCCAAAAAGATAAGATGAAGTACATCTTTTTTCCCACCTGCACATTGTGTGAAAATGGAACTCAGGGGATCACACATCCTAAAAAGACAAATGACAACATCAACAATATGCCATTCCTGAGAAATATATCCTAAAGTTATTCAGAAGTTTCCCTATGGTCTCATGGCTAACACCTACAGATCACCAATATAGAACACAAAGAGAAATTGTACAAAAAAATGTGTTTCATATATACACAATGTTTATGGATATTACAGAAAAAATGACAATTTTTTCATTATTTTGTTATCAGAAAGAGGCTATTTTATGCATTTTAGGCTTGGGGTTTTTAATATAAAAATTCTGTGTGTTTATCCAAGGTAAATATGCAAACATTAATAACGTAAGAACACAGACATTGTTTGGGATTAAATTAAAACCATTTGCCTTATGCATGCTCATTTCCTTTTTTACTACTCAATTCCCCTATGATGCCATCTGAGCACTTCTTGAATGTCCCCTGTGCTTTTGCCTTAACAATCTTGCCTGGTAGGCCATTCCACACGTTTGTGATTCTCGGCATGAAAAAAATGCTTCCTGACATCTGTTCTGTATTTGTTTCTCTTTAATTTCCATTTATGCTTCCTTATCCTAACATCTGTGTCATTGTGAAAACGGTAATTCAGATTGACGTTATCTGTGCCATTTAAGATTTTACATTCCCCAGCTAAAAGCTACTCATAACCATGTAGTGGTTTTGTACTTCTTATTGATAGTTAGCATAGCAACATTGCCTAGTTCTAATTCATGTTTTAGGTTATACTTCAGCTTTGTTGTTGCTTTTTAGTCTGTTTTCATGCATGTTTGTTCCAAGTTGAGGGTTAGCACTGTACTCAGTGGGCCGTTTTCAGCCCATAGGTGTTTCCCACAGCTGTTGTATAAGAAAGGAAGTTGAATTTGGCCCAATAAACTTAATGGGGGTATCAAGAGGACTGTATATTATGCTAATTCCTGCCATGGGCTATGAGTGCACCTTCAGTAGCTCCACAAATCTAGGAGTTAGGAAACTTTTCAACTATTTTTATGTCTTACAAGGGCCAGAAAACTAAAGTATACTCAGTGAATATTACATTTTAATAATTTCTCCCCCATTTTACCAAGACAGAGAGGTAGAAAGGTTATTGAAATTACTCTTACAGTTTTCCCAGGTCTACAAAAAGATCTGGGACTACTTTTTCTACACTTTTAAATCACTAAGACTGGGACTCAAGTATGTCCTTTCACCTGTCCTTTATGAACAGATTAATTCCACAAGATGAACTGTCAGACCCCAGACTCAACAAGCAAAGCAATTAAAAGCATGTTTAACAGCAGATAGCAAAGAGCCCATTTTACATGCTTGGTATCTATGATTGAGCTAAAAATGGACTATGTCTAATATTAAAATATAAAGAGAAGTAAAGCGATATAGCAGCTGATTATGGAGCCTGGAGTAAGGGTTCATGCTGGAGAACATAAAATAACTATTGATCCCTTTTTCATGGTAATAAAGAGGGACAATTCATACAGAGCTGTCTCAACTCATAGCCAAGGTTTATTTTTTTGCTTCCAAAATACAAAAATTATGTTATATGTAATTATCAAAGAATCAGAAATACTTTAGATATTTATATACCTTACTTATTCTTGCCTGTTGAATTAGTATCTTGAGTACCATGAAAGCAGTACTGCCTAGAAAAGTTCAAACAATAATTGTTAGCACTTAATTGCCCTACATAAACTCCCCCAAGAGTATAATGTTTTAAAGGGAGTATTTCTGAAGAGATTGAAAAATTGTTCTATTTAATTCCGCCATGCTAACAGAGTGTTTTGGAAAATACACCCAGTTACCAAGAAGGTCTGAATAAATACATTTGAGGTTCTCTCAAGTTCATCATTTTATTTCTGCGTATGAGCAGATAATACATCTTAAAGTATTATTTAATAAATTTCTTATGCAGTAAGAAAATGAGAAAAGTCTGTTTCTCTATACTTCGAAAGAGTATGTGTTCTGCCTAACTAGGTTAGCTAGGTTTCTTTGAGTTAAAAACTCTGGGCCCATCATTCAAAAACTGTTCATTCTACAAGCTAAAAGAGAAGCTAAAGGTGACATTAATCTTGTTTCATAAAGGATTACCTTGATTCATTCATTTGGATGAAGTGGTGGGCTGTGAAATACCCAAATATGATCCAGCTTATATCTCTAGAATACATCCAATGAGAGTAAAAAAAAAACCAAACCAAAATCACAAGATACTGTGAGAGTAAACACGGTGGAGGCGTGTATGAATTCGTGTAGGAGGGGAGACTTATTTAAAAAATGAGGTATTCAAGAATAAATGTGTCACCTAAAACGTGTTTCATGTCAAAGAAGAAACCCTACTCCTTGTAGCCAGGAAAAAACTGCATATGGAGCACACTAACAGGGGAAAGGTGGAAAACAAACGAGCTGATATCAATATCTGTTTTAATTAAAGGTGAGGAGCAAAGAATTTTTGCATATTAGTTTCAGAGAGTGCAGATTCCTTTTGTTTAAACAGGGTTTGCCAGCAGTAAATATGGCATTCTAATGACTTCTGCTGAAAAGTGTAAAGGTTTTTAACAATATTCAATATTTTCTCAAGTAAAATGAGACAATTATTTTACATCATGTCTTTTAGGTTGCTTAATTTAGGCAGGAAAAGAGGTATTTTTTTTTAAATGCTTGATATTCTGGAACACAATAGCAATTCCTATACTTCCAAGTAATGTTTCCTGTCTTACAAAGCAGGCCTGGGTTACTGACCCTGCTCTAACTAAGCTTCTTCCCTGATTAAAAGGCAAGTTTCTTTCATGGTTATATCATTTTAAAACCTATTCAGATGTGATAACATTTTTGCTCCTGTATCTTGGCAACATGATTTATTCCGTTACCACCGAGTGTTACATTCTGAAAAAGCAGTACCATCTGGGTTGAATTAATAGCTTACCCAGAAAAATAAATGAGAATGGTCTGCTATAATTAACATGTAGGTAAAGTATATTTAACAGATTATTATAATTAATATATCAGTTACCGATTTCAAGCCAAACAGAATTGTGAACACAAGATATTAAGATTGTCTGTGCCTTTGTCTGTGCCTAGTAAAAATTCAATAGAAGGATAGATCCAAAGAATCAATAAAATTGACCTTATCATTAAAAAATTTCAATCAAAGAGAGACAACGTAGAGTATTATGAAATAACAGTGCAAAATTACAGAATTTTGAATTAATACCTGTAAAACTCAAATGTGACCTTAAAACCAACCACTTACCCAAATCCTTGAGAGATTAATTTAATCACTGTTAAAGGCATCCATCTATGTAGATGGACAGGGCAGACCTGTTCCTTAAAGCTCTCTTTGAATTACATAAAATGTAAGATACAGTAGAGAGTCAACAAAAGAGATGAGGATTTGATCAAAATGTCAGAGAGCATTGTCACCCACACAACAAGAACACGGTGCTGTGTTGGTAAGCTTTTCATAAGACATAAATGTTTGTTTGGTTTTCACAAGCTACCAAAGATCCAGTGGTTATTCAACAACTTCCTCAACCTTTGTGTTCCAAGAACAAAGTTCAACTTTTCTGCTACCTCACAAAAAGCATTTGCGTTTATTCAGTGTCTTAGATGTCTTTTCAGTTAAACTGATATGGTACTGCCAAGAGATATCAGATAAACAATTACACTTTCACAATTACTACTTGTGCATCTCTTTGCTTTTTACTGTGTAGTAACAAATCCAGAAACTCACATAGAATTGAAGATTAATACAGGAAACTGATGTTTCGCACAGAAATTAAATTTTTTTTTAAAGAATAGGTTTCCAACTGCCCACTCCTCAATCCTCCCCATCCCCCACCCCTTGCATAATTAGGGCTTTTGTGTCTCCAGATTATCTTTAAATTCATGTTATTATAAATCTTGTTTATTACTGAAAAGACTAAGGGTCATTTGACAACAGTGTGGGGCACATTACAAATGAAGTATGTAGGAGAATCCATTCCAAAGGCTTGCAATTTAAATAGAGAAGACAAAGAGAAGATGAAAGGGGGAAATTAAATTCAAATGCAGTTAGAGAGCCAGGGGAATTTCCTGCTTTTCTCCTGACTTTCACTTTATGCACAGACACAAAAGTTAAATGCAATACAATAGTAATATTTTTAAACACATTTGGGATTACAAAATCATGAAACACTTACAAACAAGGCTATAAATAACAACAGAAACCTAAACCAGACATCATTATTCAGCACATGGGTCTCATTGAATAATAACTTCAATGCTAATTCCTAATTAGGTTAAACTTGTTTTGATTTTTTTTTAAATTCAAATAGTGTTGTCAGGGGAGGGGAAACCCAAAACATTAATTGGCACAACTTTGTACTAGTGGAATTCCAAAATTCCTACTGCATATCAATAGGTTGTGGAAAGTGCTGGGAACAAGACTGGCACAAGGATCACAGGGAACGCTTGGAACTTGCAGGATTTCACAGTTACATAGCTGAACTAGAATACTAGTGTTCTACAGTAATTGTCACCACTTAAAATAATTACTTTAGCCGATTACTGTACAATAGGAAGTAAAAATCAGCCAAAGAAATAATTACAGTCATGGCAGAAAAAGTTGCAGAAGCTTCCACATTGAAATTAAGATGAAGGGCAACAATTTTGTATTCCTTTGCACATTCATGTCAACCACAGTGCTGCTGTTAACGTTCTCCAAGACTTTCATTTCCAACCCCAAGATATATTCCAAAGTAATTACATTCCCAGCGCAATCAAATTTGCATTCTAATGCAAAATGTTAGCAGTATTGTCACATGGCATTATGCCAATAGATTATGACATTTAAGTTCTGCAAATTTTGCCCTAACATTACCAAAGAAGCTATTAAGATTTTTGAGAAATCAAATATGTTTTAGGATTTATGTCTTACTCTGGAACATCTGGTATTAGTCTCTGACACAATTCTAAACTAGGTGGATCTCTGTTCTGTTCAAAAGCCCTAAGTCAATAATTCTGTAACCCACCCAGACTCTTACGAATTAGTAGATAATATACAGTGACACCTAAGTGAAAAGTAGCCTGGATCACCAGAAATTGTTCCTGCACACTCTAGAAGTATATCAGTGCCACTAACAACTAGCACTGGATTTCTCACTTTATCTACAGCAGATAAATGTATAGAAAGATTTAAAATAATGCTTTTAAATTCTTTTATTTTGTGTAAGTTTTCACAAAATCATTTTTGCAGAATTAGAACATAAAAGTTGGCATAAAGACCATAAATTACTGGTTTTAGTTGTCTTTATATATAAAAGCTGTCAGAAGGGTTTTATAGAAATACCACTTTGACACTGATGTGGACCCTAACAGGCTCTGACTACTGTGACCCAGAGTCACCATCACATGTCCCTTGCCATACACAGAACTGAAGGTAAGGGAAGAAAGGTCACATCTGACAGCAGTAAGATTCAAGGTTTTGAGTGAACAGTTATTATCAAAAAAACAGGCAAGGAGTGACTGATACAGAAGTCCACAGTAGCAAAGTGAAAATAGGATGAAAACAGACACACAGGCTTTTTTTACACAATCTGTCTTCCTTGGAGAATAGTCAAAAGGTAAAGAACAGCTATGTAAACATTCTTTGTAGTAAAAAGAAATGTAAAGGAAGTTCATAATATTGCACAATAGCATTATCAAATGCCTCAATATTCTCTTTTGGAAGTCAACTAGTTTACCTGTAAGAAAGATACGTGTGTATGAAATGACTTTCAGCAGCCCCACACAGTGTCTTTTTCACTTTATCATAAATTAGATACAGGCACTTAATTAGTCTTTATGAAACAAAAAGTATCATAACATGCTGCTACACAGGCAATGATCCACAAGTGAATAAAGCTGTATTTTGCCATTATGTGAATTCCCATTGTAAATAATTGATTTCTGCAACTAAAACTTTTCCAGAAATTAAGGGGTTTTTTCGATCAGTTCTTATTCTCCATTAGTAAGAAAAGGAATAGATAGGTAATATTTACAACAGTATTTTCTTTAAGAAAAAAAACCTGACAGTCATATTCCTGGTCTTAAAGAAATCATTAGCCAAAATTCAGCTATCTTAACCAGATAACTTTATATAGATCAGCTGTGTTTGTCCACAATCAATACCACCTAAAGAAGCATTATTCTAATTCAAGAACAGAAAGGCTGGCATTACATCATCCTTATAACACAGCTCCAGCATCACTAAAACAAGGTGTGATATAACTGTGGCATCCATAGTACAGGAGTCCCAATAGTCCCTATACAGGAACTGAAGCACTACTGGAGCGAGGGCAAAGCACATCTAATGAAAATAAGAGTTATTCTTTAAAAGACATCAATTTAAGTGAAAGATGAGAAGAGTATATGAACAAAATAAGGAAGCAAAATATAACAATGAAAGATAAGAGAAGCAGCATGATAAACTTAGTTCACAGCACAGAGCCTGAAGTACCACGAGCTTATCAAGAGCTTAGACAAGCTTTGGTTAAGGACCACCAAGTTTTACGGCATTATTTTGACCACTGGAGGACTCCTGTATTTTCCACAAATACCTTGGTAAAGAATCAACATAGTAAATGTTCTTGTTAACAGGGAGGCCCTAGTTGCTACATGACTAGCATGCCTGTACAATTTCACGCAAATCAAATTCAATTTACAGTGCTTTTACTTCATCTGCAATTAAAAGTTGAAAAAAAAGGAAGAAAAAGAATCCTCTCAAGTAGAGGCTATCTATTTCTTCATAAATAGGACACCTTTTCAGAGAGTCTCTTTTGTATGCAGCAGTAGAGATGAGATCTGTACAAAACACAAAAGGAATAAAGTATCAGTGCTCAGTATTGTGAGGGCATTGCCCAGATTCCCTGTCAAGTCTCAGCTCTGTACAGGCAATAATAACCATTACTGGGCTTTTTGGGTTTCAGGCACTGCTGTGACTCTCAATACAATGAATACAACACAAAAAAACATTTTAAAACTGCTGATAAAAACCCTTTCTTTTTTCACCTTTGAAAAAGTGTTGGGAGAGTTTCTGACAAAAGAAGGAAGTAATTTCAATGAAAGGGATAATGGGAAGTATATTGAATGAGAAAGAAGATGGAGGGCAGGAAATGCAACAATAAAGTTTAATTAAATTAAAGAACAAGCTCCAGCAGTGGAGTATGTGCTGGAATTTTTTTTTGTCTAAGAACTGAGAGAAAAAGTTTAATGTAGGCTATTGAAGATTAAAATATAACCATTAGATATAATATATTGATCTTTGATTCAAAAGATAATGTTCCACTGAATACCTCCTCTTTTTTTTAACAATTTACTTTCTGTAACATAGTTGAGAAAACCCAAAGCAGTGTGATACATGGAGGAACTAAACTAGCATCCTCAGAGAGACCCTTACTTCAGGTCATGGAAGCCAATCAATGCCAGAAAGAATAAGGAGGTACCATTATGAGTAACATAACCTGAAACGGGTTTGAAATGATAAATCCTGCTTAAATCAAAACCCATTGCAAACCATATCCTGCTTTTACAGCCAGAGACCTTATTAATCTGATAACATTTCTGTTCCTCCAGAACTAAGGGTGGGTGGGAAGCAAGGAGTTAAATACCCAGCATAACTGAGTGAAATCACTAGTCACCTTTCATATCAGAAATTCAAGTATATTCAAAATGATCACAAAGTTTAGGATCAAGGCCCCTACAGCATCCACCCAAAAACATTCCTCTTCCTTTGCAAGTCTCCTTAAACTTTAAGACCAATATCCACATGACATTTCAGTAGTAGCACAAGAGGATTTTGTCCTTAAATTCTGTTATCATGCACATTTTGGAGGGAGGCTGGAGCTACACATTTCTATGAAACTCATCAAGCTTCATACACTTTCCCCTTTTCAGTTGTGTGATTTTCCCCACATGGTGTGAAAGAAAAGTTCTTAAACTACTTGTGATTTTGCGATGACAGCATAACTTGCATTAGCCATGACAAAACCAACACATAATCCAACTGCAAGCAGAATCACACAGAAGTGATAGAAGAGGGGCTCGCTGGATGCTCTTTATGTTGTGGACTTGCCATCATAAAACAAAAAAAACCCAAACAAAATAAAAAAGTCATGAGTTCTCAGACCCCAGCCCTCCTGGGACTGAGACCCCCACTTAACACAGTCTAGTAGAGGAATAGGTACAAATCAGACTTGGTACCCTGGACTAAGAGGGACAGAAGTAAACATTAACCTCTGCCGGCTTTGCCTGTCTCCCCCAGGGATTTACAGCAGGAGGGCTGCATTGCCAGTTGCCTGGCAATAGCTCAGAAAGAGCTTGAGCTACAATTGGGTTTTGAAACTGACTGAAGAAAATATTTTTTTCTCATGTATTTTAACTCTCATAGTTACATAAGTTTATGCACCAAGACTATCAGTTATAAAAGGGGATGATTTTAAGATATGAGCATGGGCCTTCTTTCCTCTTCTTGACATTGCCCAAGTTTGATTATCTTCAGTAACACTTATCAATAAAGTATTTTAGCCAGCACTCTGGGACGAGCACTTAATGTACTGAACTGCCGGCCAAAAAAAAAAAAGGTACTTTATAATTGAGCTCTTCTCAACAGAGATCATCACAGACTATGTGCACAATGCACCTAACAGAGAAAATGAGTATTTTGAAGGAATAATGATTAATTCATATATATGATTGACTGTCACTGTTTCCAGCGCAACCAAAGCAGCTCTACTGACAAAGATTCCCATATTGTGGTTAAAAAAGGTTAAAAAAAAAAAACCCAAACAGCTGTTAAGAGAGTATTTCATACAGTAGATCAATCCTTCACACAGATTTTTTACAACTTCTTCATTACTTTTCTTCATAACAGAATTATAACACTAACAAAACCCTATAGAGCTATAGACTCCCTTTAGGAGCATATTGCCTGCACTTGCTATTTACAGATAGTAAAAATGTTTGGGGTATTTTTCAGTGTAGTTTACATTTGGGATGTTTTATATATATATATACAGACAAATATACATACTCTATGTAAGGTGTATGTGTGTGTGTATATATATATATATATATATCTTTTCTAGAATACTTTGCAGACAATTTTATATCAATGATAAATGGCACTAAAACTGAAAACAGCTTTTATCTTTAATTGTCAAACCATAAAGTTGTCCTATGCTAAGTATTTTACCTTGAAAGGAATAATGGAAAGTGACAGATTAATAGAAGTCTAACATGTTGCAATGGATATAAAAATTAGTCTATAGAAATTAAAGCATCTTGAACACTATAGCATCTAGGAACCATAAAGAAGTATGGGGACAACACAGTATAAGAAGTAAACAAAACATCCTGCCACAAACCTGATTTCACTGTTGAATTTAAAAAAAGGAAGAAATAAAGTATCTTTTCTGCACATCATTATCAGGTTTCTAAAAAAGTATATTTACTTATATTTCTGACTCTTATGAGAAAAACTAGAACAAGAATATCTGTATTTTTAAGCCTGTGGTACCAAGTTTGAATCATTGATCATGCTGACTTTTCTCTAGCCTCCCACACAACTTGAGAACAATGGCTGGTAGCTACATCATAGCCTTCAGCTGTGCTTTGAGTTAAGCACCACATACTGCTTATTTCTTTTGCTGGTTTTAGCTGAGGTAGAGTTAATTTTCTTCCCAGTGGCTGGTATGGGGCTGTGTTTTGGGTTTGGGCTGAACACAGGGTTGATAACATAGAGATGTGTTTGTTATTGCTGAGCTGGGCTCACCCAGAGCCAAGGCCTTTCCTGCTTCTTGTACAGCCGTGCTGGTGAGGAGACTGGGGGTGCAGGGGAGGTTGGGAGGAGACACAGCCAGGACAGGTGACCCAGGCTGACCAAAGGGGTACTCCAGATCATGTGACATCATGCTCAGTGTATAAAGTGGGAGGAAGAAGGAGGAAGGGGGATTATTTGGAGTGATGGCATTTATCTTTCCAAGTCACCATTCCGTGGGATGGGACCCTTCTCTCCTGGGGATGGGGGGACACCTGCCTGCCCGTGGGAAGCAGTGACTTAATTCTTTGTTTTGTTTTGTGTGCATGGCTTTTGCTTTCCCTATTCAACTGCCCTTATCTCAACCCACAAGTTTTCCAGCTCTTATCCTTCTGATTCTCCTCCCAATCTTGCTCGTGGGCGAGGGAGGGAGTGGCTGCCTGGGCCTTGGCTGCTGGCTGGGGTTCGACCAAGACGCTTCATTTGAAGACATTAACTCTACTTCTGCAAAGAGGCTGTTCTACTAAACTGTAGCAGTTGATTAATCTGTGTTGCATAAAAGTATCTGAAATCAGAGAGGATATCTTTTCTAGCAGAGCTGATCAGTGTTCCCCACTACTAACTCTAAGCTCTAACACCCAAAAAATTCACTTGTCACTGATAACTTCAATTCATGTGATTATAGCAACAATGTTAACCTCTAACATACAAAAGGAGTGCTTCATAGAAGGTCTAAGCACTATTTAATATAAAATTGATATATTCCAAGTTAACAGCTACTCTAAAGAGTTTTGGCTTTATGCTCAACAGTAGATGTCTTCTGCTGCTTCTCCTCAAGACAAAGGGAACCAAATGCAGATCTCCAAGCAAACTCTTATGACAAAGGTTAGTACCTCAATCAGGATTCTGAGATTTAAAAGCACTTTTTTTTTCCTGAAATAGAGTGCATGTACTACATGTCATAAGAAATTAAGGGTTTAAAGTTAGGAAAAAAATCTATGATCTTCATTAAGTTCTCTTAGCTCATTTCTACTTAACAGTACCAATGTCATCTCGTAAACAACAACAAAGTTCTGGAGCAACACTCTGGGTAAGTGCAGCATTTTAAAACAACATTTGACATTCTTAAAAGCTTCTGAAAACATACTTTCCAATTAGTATATAAAAGGCAAAGTGAATATCCTGTGTTCTCATGTTTTAGAATGATGTTTTCTGTCAGCAAACAGGTACACCCAAGAATACTCCAAACGTGTTTGAGGCTATGAGAAACTGTCCTATTCAAAACAATCAAAACATGCCAAACTTGTTCGCTTATGATTAAACTGTAATAAATACCTTTCCCTTTTTCTGGATGGAATTGCCATGATGCACTTCTAATTAGGAACCCTAGTTTCTTAAAGTAGATTAGGTATACATAGCATTGTGTGCTCTAGAAAAGCCTTTTTTACAGATATGCTAGATTAGGTCAAACAGAGCCCCTTCTAACTGTCAGGAGAAACATAAACAAGGGTCTCAAAAATAAATATTCTTTATCTAATCTTAATAAATATTATTGATACCTGTTAAACTTGAATAGAGCTCAAGCACACAAGAGCTGTGATAAAAAATTTGGTATTTTAATGTATATGAAAGTACAATATTTATATTTAATGATCTATTGTTATAAATTATAAATGTACTTTAAACATGCATATCAGTATAACCCATTATTAACTATAATTATTTTGTAGGCAGTAATTTGCACTTAATTTCAGTCATTATGTTATTCAGACTTTGTATTTTCCCTTTTGAGTTCTTTTACTCCTCTGTTCCTCTGAGCTTAGGTTACTTTTTCAATGCAGCAAACTGTTGGGATATAATGGTTAAATAATGTGAAATTGCACTGATGCCAGTGAAATAAAAGCGAGTTTTACAAAAGCAAGTTCCTTCCCTGAACATAATAACAGTAAATTTCTAGTGTCCTGTAGTGCAATATCCATTAGATTTATTATGTTGCAATTCCCAATCCCACTAGTTCTGCCTGAGGGTGAGTATATTACATTTCATCACAGTTTCATTTTCTCCTACAGATGAGAAATGGGAATGCTATTGCAGTTATGTAGAATGCATGTGTTAAATCTGATCTCTAATAAAATCAAACACATCACAACTCACAGCACTTTAGCACAGTGTCGGCAAAATGAAACACCATCTGTCATCATGTAGAGACTGCCTTATTGTAACACAAAATCAAACTGCTCAGTGTGAACATTGTTATTTAATAAATGGGTAAATGGAAACTGATCATTATGATCTTATTTATTTTAAATGACTGGTTAAAGCTACAAAAAAATGCATTATAACTTATCAATTAGATGTATGGACATTCCACTAACACCATCCATAAGCCAAGCCAAAATTTTAAATGCCTTTAGTGAAAGAGTGAGATAAATATGCGAGACACACACTTACAACAAAGACCTGCCAAAACGTAGGCTAAGGATAGAAACTGATGAAACAAAAATTCACTGTCTGCACTCATGAGACAAAACCAGCTGAATGCTGTGTTGTTAAACAATAGCTACTTGTAGCAAGCAGGTTTAAAAGAAAGCAAACATCATGCTCTGGTCGGAATGAATTGCAATGATAAAGGTTAGTCATCATCCCAACATAAGCTGCATTTCTAAGAGCTTCTACTTTAGCCATTTTAACACATATCGGAGTGAAGAATGATGCAACATATTTGCTGTTAACATGAATTAATTGCCTTACAGAAAAAAATCCATTTGTCAACTAAACTGTTCCTATCTATTGACAACAACAGATAAAACAAGATTTCAGGTTTATAATTACAGGAACCTAGATCTGACAATTTAAATGCCAGTTTTTAGTTCTATCATTTTCTTTTGCCATTATAACAAAAACCCAAGTCATTTATCTTCAGAAAGGATCTTCACACACCGAATATGTAGTTTTCAAAGAGCTATTACGGTATCTGCAGAGACAATAACATGTGCTGACAAAATCTTAATAGTCCCATTGCCCTCATATCATATTTAAAGGACCCTTGAGCCTGGTAAGATGTCAACAGAAGTATCCAACGCAACAGCACTGACACTCTGTGATGTTTAAGGAAGCAAAGAGAATGCCAGTAAAATCTCATATGTTTATGAACGTGAGAATTTTCTCCATTCCACTGATATTGTATCATTACTTGAACAACCACTAGCAGTTCAGCAGAAATACCCCACGCTATGAATGCATTTATGATTATTTTGCTGGTATTAGCCTCAGAAGTCATTACATAAAACTTAAATATATCATAGAAGCTATCTAGCTATCTGTTCGGTTTCAGATTTGCCTCTTCGAGGCTTTTTTTTTTTAAACATTTTTTAAAAGTGCTTGCCTTAAAAAAAAAAAAAATCACTGTTCCAAATGTTGGGGTTTTGGTTTTTTTTTCCCATATGGGTATTTTACAAACCTAGTAGGTAAAACAAGTGCAAACAATGCATAAAACCTCATTATTTTTACAGTAAAAATTGGGTCTATATGCAGGGTTATATATTATGTTCCATTGATTTTGGATGGCACATACAATTTTTTTTAAAAATGACAGACCAATATATAGTCTTAAATCAAAATCTGAAAATTTAGGACATTAAACACTGAGGCACTTTCTTCTTTGGTTTGCCCTGTTGTTCTTGGGCCTTGAAACACAAATGTTTGTCATAGAGAAATACCTACCAGGCAAGACCCCAATAAAACTTAGTCACTGAGTGGTAAAATCAGAACAGTAAGAGTCCTTTATCCTGCTAATTCTCAAGGCACTGTACGAGAGAGTCATTTACCTACCACGGAAGTGCAGCCACTTGCAGTGAGAAGCACAGCAGCTGTTTAAGAGCCGCATTAACGCTGCACAGCAGCGCGGGACAGGCGGCGAGGAGAACACCCCATTGAGATGAAAGTGGAAAGAGAAATTACAAAATCTAACCATAATTACCAGGGCTGGATTAGGGCCAGAAAACAGTCACTACACCATCTTGAATAACCACAATAATTCTGCAGCTTGGTTTTATGGCTCAGCCAGGAGATGGCATCTCAATCAGCATCGAGCTCTCTAAGGCCATATTGGGACACTGCTTTTAGTGTAGAGCAAAAGGGAAATTAAGGATGGAGTACCAGCTTTATGCAGAGTTGTGATGGCTCTTGTTGCCTGAAATTAGATCTTGAACATTAATTTAACACAGAGTTTTTGTGTTGATTATATCAGATGAGGAAGTTATACAATCCTATATGAGGCTTTTGAGAACACTGAAATATTCTGCACACAGGGAACACTGATATACTTTCCGTATGTGCTTCATTTATTAAAGCACTTATACAAGGGAGCCCGTAGAGAAGGAGCATCTTTCCAGGGAGACTCTGGAGGTTTGGTTGCTAGGAAGTTACATATGCTTCTGTTTTTAATGAGATTTAAAGTACCAGGCATTATATATTATTTTCTAAATTAAGGATGTTCACCATTTTTTGCCTTATTTTGTATATTTCATTTTGCATTTCTGGCATGTAATCTCCGAGTACAAAACAGCTTTTTTAAAGAATTCCCCGAGAAACTCCAGAGAGGGTACCTTTCACATTTTTTCCTAAAAAAAAAAAAAAAAAAAAGAAGCTCATATAGGTTTTTCCTTTATTGACATGCCTGCTGCAGGCATTCATCAAAAATTTGTTTGTATCAACTGAAAAAAGAACTAATCTTGACCTGTACCACTCTAACTATCAGCGTGGATACCTCTATTCGCTTTTAGTTTTTATAATAAGAATCCTGCTAGCTTTATTTTCAGAAGAGATGTTTAAAAGTCTGCAGCTTTTATTTTCCTGAAAATTACAGAAGTAGTGTTTAAAGTGAAATTCTGTAAGAACAAATCAGTCAACTCCTCTCACCTTTAAACATGAAAGGGACAGCCATTATACAAAAGAAATTCTAAACTGATTTAGATTTAACTGCCCATCTTACAAAAGCAAATTATTATGTAAATGCCCAGCAGAGCCAGCTTTTTACATGGCCTTTTTTTCATTTACATAATAAGAGATGCTAATCAAAGGTCAAAAAATGGTAGTAAACATTTCTGGTGAAATTAGAGACTGATAAGGCAAATTATGACATTAGTTTTAGTTTAAGGAACTGCTTTGAACTGCAAATAGTTTTCAGAACCACATACTTAATATACATGAAAAATGATGGGATGTGCTTTTCACCAGCTCCTTGTACCAATATTTAATTTCTACTGTGCTTGCATTGCAAATAGAAATAAAACCAGCTATTTTAGTATTAAAACTCTAAACACAACTTGAGAAGTATGAAGATGGTAGTTGAGTTGTAGTACAAGTTGTACAGATATCCAAAGTGCAGTAGTAGATCTCCACATCTCTGTAGTATGGCCATAACTATTATCAGTGAAATCCTGTTCTCTGTGCAGTAGAGTTCCTATCCTTCTCTAGATTTCCCAAAGAAATTGCAGTTTCTCCCTTCTCTCTATTTCCTACTGAGGCTATAATATATCTGTGTTGCTAAACTATAATTCATGTCTAGTTATCTAGATCTAAAAGTCAAGTGAAATTTCTGCAACAGGGGTTCAGCATGGCTAAATTTGTGTGTGTCTGTACAATGTGTATGTCTGTACCTTTGCAAGCTCCCAATAAATTGGACTCTTGAGCAAAGTACTGCAAAGTGGGCAAGCCTTGGACCTTGCAGCTTAGCACATGTGGCCACATCTTTAAACTGTCAGGTTTATCCCTAATAAAGATGCAGGTATGAACCAATGTGGCAAAAGGAAATGGTCAGAATACTGTGACCATATTTTGTCTTTAGAAGACAAATCCAGAATATAAGCTCAGTGCCACCTTACTGTAGAAATACTCAGCAAAACACAATGAGAATGCAAAAGCACTGTATTCTACAGTCCTTCAAACTGGAATTAACCATAGCATTTATAAAACTATTCATTCCCTACTCCCCATAATCTCTCTTCCATGCCTTCCTTCTCTACATCTTTCACCTACTTGCATGGACAAAGTCTTCCCTGATGTGGACAAAATAGATCATGTAACATATGGAACTGTTACCAAGAATAAGCTTTTGTATAAAGACGGACACTGCAACATTGACTAAACTGTGGAATCTATCTGATGTCAAGAGGGTGAGATTTTCTGAGGTGTGTCCCAGAGCTGTAAAGCTTGGCTGAACAGTACCATCATCCTACCTCTGGCATGGTGGACTCCGGTTGTTCCTGATCAAGCAGACTTGTCAGCTGTTGTCAGTACAGGAAAAACTACACAAGACATAGAGAATAACTCAAGCCTTGAGGATCAAGACTTAGCTACGTCAGTACTCTGGGATCAGGAGAGAATAAGAGCATTTAAAAACAGGTAATAAATCTGGCTGTGGAGAACGTAAGCATGGATTCCAATCACTGGGCAAGTCTGAAAATCTCAATTTCCTTCACAGTAGGTCTGCTTAACTTCATCAGCAGAATGATGGCCCCTGATGAAAGAGTACGAGCTACAAATCACTTAAGAGCAACCATACACATTGTTCTAATTTAGAAGAAAAAAAAGTCTCAGTGATAACAGTGATGAGAGTTTGTTAGGTTTGGGGAGATGGGGCTTTCCCCACACACACAAAAGTCCTCAACTTTCCTTTCAACTTCGTGGCACTGCAATGTGCTTGGGTACAGCTGCTGTCTAAAGCACAACATCCCTCCAATAGCAAACTAAGGTATGAAATATTATATGAGCAATACAAACTAAAATGTTTCTCATGATATTAGAACCGTTAAAATTTAAAGGAAATGTTGCCACTCTAATATCCAGCCTTGGCATGTGATTATGTTGCTACTTTCTGATTACAATGCAAACACAAGGAAAACTTATTTATGGCTCCTGCCATCACAAACTTTCCTATTTAGAACCTTCCAGTGGCAGTAGGAGACAATTCAAATTCTATAAGCATTCATAGAAACATCAATCAACCACCATATGATGTATACAAATGACACTTTTTCTTTGTGTAATCCAGTTTCTTTTTAATTTTGAACTATAAGGTTAGAATAAAATTTAAATGACAATAGCAACAGCTGTAATCGCTTCTTGTCCTGTTAATGTTTCCAAAGCTCACTCTCAGTAACTTTGGTACTGGCTCCATTATCTATTTCTCCTGTAAACTGACAAATACGAACTTCTCAGTCCTGATAAGCTCTAACATAGGGAAATAGTCTCCAAATTTAAATACTGGTATACCGAAGCTGAAAGATTTTTAATTCAAGTCACTCTGAAAAACTACATTAACACCAGAAATTAAACACAAAGCTCAGAAAGCATAGTATGGAGATAATATCAAACAGATAAATAAAAGGATAACTCCACAAACATAACACCATCCTAGCTGCAGGTAGAATATTTACTGTTTGACCTGCAATTCTCACACTCCACTGTCATACATAAATCAGACTTCTGCAATATAGGGAGATTTCACTTGCAACTGCAGCAAAATCTCATTAAAATGAATTGGCAGACAGAATATTTCTATCTTACAGAAAATTGGTGAAAAGCCAATAAAAAATTCCTTGCCTACACTTTATATTCAAGAATTTTCAGCCACTCTAGCTGTAATATTTATGCTGTCCATGTGGATAGATATATTCCAGCTGAAGAACACAGTCAATATCTTTCCCACATATAACAAAATAAGCCATGTCTTCAGATGCCTACATACACTTTTGCCCACTGATTTACCATTAAACTGCCACCACAGAACTCTGAAATAATACCTCCTGAAGCACAGCTTACATTTCTCTAACCAGTTTCTTGAAGGTCAGCTTTTAATTCCCCTTAGAATATATTTGATGAAAAGCAAACTGGTTATTTTTTATAAGTCAACAAACTCATGGTAATCGTTTCTCAGTTCCCACTAACACTGTACGTTCAGCTTGGTTCTTTGTTTAGAACAGAGTTAAGGAAGAGCCTTCTCACATAAATTTATTACTCAGCAAAACTATTCAGTTTCCTGTGGCACCATAATCCCAGTAAATTTCACACGCAGTAAGTTTTAATTAAAACAAAGTTGATTATTTCAGCAAGGAATGCCTTTTTAACTGAAGTGCTCAGCTTCAGTTTCCTGCAGAAAAGACCCTCCAAATGAGGGTGTGAAGGGGAGAGAATAAAATATTTTGGTATAGGTACAAGAAAAGTTAAAATATTCTGTTAAGGAAAGAAGCTTTTTCTCTCCCCTAGTGTTAAGTTGTGCTATACAATCTAGGAAAGGGAGGGAGTTGTCTTTCAGAGAGGGTTTTAAAAATATTGTACTGATACCACTTTTCTCTTTTATACAATTTGAAGTTGACTTCTCAAGGGACAAATTATTCAACATTACAATTTTCTTAGATTCTCAAGTGCAATATGACATTCTGCCCCAGAAAGAAAATGAACTGGTGACAGAAGCAAAATAGATTTCTTCTTTCTGGACATTCAGGCCTATCAGGAATCTTTCCTAATTTTTGTTAAAAGTAAACTAGAACATCATATACTCAGTTTAGACATAAAAGTGAATGGAAATTTGGCTATAGCTTGCATGAAAGAGATTGTACAGCCTTCAGAAGAAACAATTTATTCAGGAGCTTGGCTATGAATCAGGGAGATCAAAGACCGAGGATCTTGCAAACTCTGGATATGGCTCACACCAGCCAGGTCCTCTTCCTGTTCTTATGATCCTTGTTTTTGAGGTGACAGAGTGGGAAAGATGGGTTGTTCCCTGTTCAGTGTTCCCAGGCAGGATTCACCCAAGTTCATCACTGGCATAAGCAACCTTGCATGTCAGCCTTCCCAGGTCAGCCATCCACCTTAAAACCAAACTGGTCTCAGAGATGGTAAAATGAGTCTTTCTGCCTTGGGATCATTGACTCATTTCCCGATCCCTAGGCCAGCCTTGACACTGGCACAGAAGTTAATGATCCCCACCACCGATACTAATCAGAATTCAGTTTCCCTTAAACCACACATTGTAATTCTTCAATGAATTTAATTACACACTAATGTAACTCATTCTAATCCTGCAGGTAAGAGATGGAGATATGTTATTTACTGGACATGTAAAAACCCTCACAGTGACGAGTCATCTGCTCCCTTCAAACTTAACACTCAGACCATTTTCATCCCAAGGTCCTCTAAAGACTGACTCACCATGCCTAAGAATTACAGGACATATACAGTAATCCATGGCTTGAGATGAGACAAGGTAAAAAACAGAACTGTTTCCATCATTCTTGTCTTTCTACAGGATCCCAGTGACCCATTTAGTGCATAGTGTGTTCAGCAATCAGAAAAAAGAGAAACCTGTTGCAACATTTTCTTCTCATTCTCTTGGAGGCAATGGGAATATTTGAATTCTACTGAAAGGCATTAGTGAGCAATTGTGATCAGATTTTGGCCATGAATTACTTGAATTGATTGTACTTAATAAGCAGAACTTGGAAATAAGCTGTATATAGTAAGGACCTAAACAATATGAATTCAACCATGCTTGAGTGAGATAAAATCTAATTAAGTTTCATGAGAACAAAGTGTGAAAGAATGCAAACAGGGCTGGGCCAATTATAATCAAATATAGTACTGAACAATGGGCACAATAAGGAGAAAAAAGTTATCCAAGAACACACTTTCTAGTAATAAATGTGCTTGTAATTAAAATATCCAAACAAAGTAAACAATAAAACAAACTATAACAGGAAAAGGCAGCACTTATTAGCTACAAAGACCAGCATGAATCCTAAGGAAAAAAAAAAAAAAAAGAGGGTGCACACAATAAGCTGAAAGATAACTGTGTATAAGAAAACAGAATTCAGGAATGAAGAAGCCAACAGTATAAACAGTTAAGACTAAGAACAAAATACCATCCAGTTACTGCACGTGAAAACCAAGAGATCAGCCCAGGAGATTAAACTACCACAGGCCCTTCATAGGAAAGAAAAGAGTAATTTATTGAAATAATTACCATACATTACTGAAAACCTCAAATTAATTCTTTATTCATTGTCTAAAAAGAGCTTCACAAAAGAAACTGTCAAACACACATGACTTACAGAAAACAACCTGATAGACCAGAGGTCTTAAAACCTTTTTTGGAAAACAAGCGGCAGAACTTAGAAAAGAGAAAAGTCAACTCAAACATACACAACAAACTAAGCTACAAGGATAGAAAAGAACTTTTTTAAGTATCTGGTATAAAAATTGTCTTTGATTAGGTTATAACTGGTTGTAACATAAGAAACGTTTTTACTGTATATTGTGTCCTCTTTTCAACATAAATTCCAAGAAATCTGACAGTTCTGTTCTTGCCTTAGTAATGAGGGTTAACTTACATGCTTTCAGGACAGATGGTTTAAAAAGCAGAAGTGAAATAGTAACAAAAATCATGACATCAAAGTAGTATGTCTAAACAAATAATTAAATTGTAATCTTGAGCCAACAGTCTGAAAGTTTGCATTCAGGAGTAAAAGCAAAAAGGGAAGCACCACCTGGAAAACCCCTAGATTTTAATTGAGGAGACACAAAAGAAAGAATTGAAGTTGCATGGCTTTTAGAAACGTCACAAAGTCTCTGCTTCCACCTTCATTCCTTCCTGTCCTTCTTTCAGTCTTTTATTTCCCTCTGCACCACACAATTGAAAAGAGCATTTGGTCCAAAGTCATTAAGCAGGGTATTGGGGTGAGCCACTTATGTGCATAGGGAACTGGCTTAAATGTCACAGAGAGAAGCTGTGTATGAGACAGAGCAGTTTGGGAGAGAGGGATTAGTGGAACACCACAAGAATCAGCATTATGCCCATTTTTGTTCACTTTATATATCACTGACCCAGAAGATGAAATATGCATGAAGGTGAAGAAATTTGCTGATGAAACAAAACCGGAGAATAGAGCTTGTAAAGACAAAAGGAAAAAGGCAATAAAATTCTGAATGACAAATAGACCAGGATCACAGGCTGATACTGTTAGTGGTTTCACTGGCATCTGCAATTCATTGTAAAGAAAGGTAAGGTTATGAGATGACAATATAAAAAATAAAAAGTAGTTCTCTCTCCATGGCCATATGCCACAAAACATTTAACAGGAGTTGGATATGGTCCTAGTACTGGGAGGAACTTTAAAACCAGCTACACAAGCATTAACTGTATTTAAGTTAATAAGAGAGATTCTAGGATAGATATAGTAAACAAGACTAAGACTTGGAATAAAGCATACTAATACTACAGAGGGGAGGTGAAGTCATGTTTGGAATGCAGCCGTAGTTCTTGTCCCTTCAGTATGAAACGACTATTTGAGAAGTGAAGATAATAAAAGGGTAATCAGAATGAAACAAATTCTAGAAGTTTAGTTCACAAGGAGTGAGCAGCCAGTATTCTTTGAAAAACATCCTGGAGTATGAAAACCTTTCTGAAATATGCAGAATATTGAGGAGAATATAAGCAAGAGGATACATCCACTTAGAGTGAATGGAATACTGTGACTCAAAGGGTATTTAGAAAAATTATTTTTCTCAACTAATGTATTTCCTAATTACACAAAGTGGAGAGAGAGAAAGGAAGTACCATGACCACCAGCATCACCAGAATGGCTCTGTGAAGTGATGGTCAAAAGCGCTGGGTGTCATACAGCAGTACTGCTGTAGCAAAAGTAGTTTCACATCATGCTACATGGGTGACTGGGCAGAGGTTGGTCAGCATCACAGTTACCCAGAGAAAAAAAGAGAGATGTAATAATTACCAACATCAACTCCTACTGCATGCTTGTTCAAGCCCATATTAATACCATAGATAGTCCATGAACAAGGACTTATTAATTAGTTTTTGAAATGGCAAAGAATTACTTATGGCTCGGATAGCACACTTTGCCACAGCACATCCTTTGAAATCATACACTATTTCACAAGGGCTGCAAAATATGCCAGGCTGTGACTCATTCCCTCATCTTACACTGACTTTCTTTTCAAAATAGCCTTGGTTGTTTTATCCAGGTCTGATCAAACTCCTCTCAAATATCAAAGATCCTACAAGCTTCAGAGAAAAGTAGATCCACCCTCAGTTGTTCACGTGTATTCTCAATATATGCAATACCTTCAGAATTACCTTCAGAATTACTACATGGCACAAGTGTTTAGTGACCAGATCTATAAAACATTATATGATTTTTGTTGCAATGCTGTTAAATTGTGGGGTTTTCTTAACATGTACTATTTTCTTAGCCTGAATAATCTTCATACCAGCCTTACTAACTACCAAATCCAGTCTAATATTATTAGAATATTATCAACTTTCATTATATTTAATTTGAGAATCTGACAAGAGATAATTTTAAATACATTTTCACTGAAATTAAAATCACAAATTGTAAAATTAATCCTAGAAGTGTCAGTTGTAATGTAATGTAATTTCACTCTCCTTGAAGTGACTCTTTATTAACTACTACAGACTGGAGTCCCAGCCAAAAAAAAAAAAAACAAACCCAAAATTAAATACCACACTAGCTACCACCAACAAGATAAAGTGAATTGGGAGAGATGAGTTCACTTGATTTGATAACCACCTGCAAATATACGGGTTGTGTTCCTGTCATCTCTACAGTAATTAGCCAAACACAACTGGCACCCATTAGCTAACAGGGTTTTAGCTGTTAACTCTCTAAGGCGTGCAGCAGCACTTCCTTAGGCTGAAGACAGAGATGGAAAGAAGAGGTGAAGTGAAAGAGTTATTGCTTGAACGTCTTGTCAACTTTGAGGGGGTTTTTTAACCCTTTACTGGAAAAGTATCAAGTGCTACAACAAGTGGTGTTAAGAATTAAGAGGGTGCCACTCTTCCCTTAAAGGTCTTATTGGCCAGGCAGAACAACTGTAGAGAACATGTCTTCAAGCGGAATCTCCTGTTAAGAAGGCTCTCCTGCATTTGATCTACCACCTCTGCCAGCAACAGGTCACCCAAAGGACCTCAAAACAGGGAGAGGCACCAGACACCTCCATCAGAGCAGGCAGTGCTCTATCACCTTGCAAGTAAGGAAATTATTTGGACAATTTCTTTAACTTCTATCATTTGTTCTTCTGTCATTTCCTAGTCAGATCATAAGTAGCTTATGATATAAACCTGTATTTTACATACTTTAAAATCAAGATTAAAAGAAGCACATGAATTTGGATTTTTGGAGGGAGAGAGTGCATGCATGTGATTATCAATCATTATGTTAAACAGCTACAGAAGCCTTTTAAAACCCAAATCAACTGACCAATCATAGTTACTGGGTAAAATACAAAGGTAGACTGCTTATGTATGGGGCCTGTTTAGAGAGAGAACAATTCTTTCAGAAACAGGATAGTAAAAAATTTAATATCCAAAACCAAGGCAAAATATGATAAAACCAAGTCAATGGCCCTATATAAGGCCTAGAAATATTTGCTATGTAAAAATTGTACAGCAGTGGTAAGCTGAACTTGCTAAATGCTATTGCTCACTTTGGAGGATAATTATATTCCCTAAATAAGCTATTTAGTGGTACTCAGATGGAACAACAAATATTTTGCTACTGCTTATTCTCATTTATATTGCAATTCTGTTACATATCTTGCATAATTACAGTGTTAATTAAAAAGTTACTTACCACAATGTTGTCTTTTCTATATCAAGTTTGAATTTCCAAGTGAGACTTATAAATATTATGTATGTGATAAACAGAATGATGTGGTGCTATCCTGTATCTTGGCTTTGTAGGAAAATAATTTCAATTGGTAGAGGATAGGTCAGGGCTCCCATTTGTGGAATGAGGTCCTTCTACAGAGTGCACTTACTGGGCATTTATGCTCTTTATTATGGCCACTACATTTGCACCTAAACCAGCAACTACAAGAGGACTTCCTTACTGTTTAGAGTGACGTCCACTCTATTTGTACGGACATAAATGAACCCAAAAGGGGCAAAGGACTGGAGGTTCAGCATTTAAATTTACTGAGATTTATCCACATGTAACTTAGAAAAACGCTACCTCCTGTGACAGCAGGGAGAAGGCATCACTGCTGATTGCAAATAATTTTATACAGATGTTTGCTTACAGGCAAGCAAGCCTAGGAGAATAGAGCACAGGATAATGATAGAGACCAGGCCTGCCAAAAACTAATTCACCAGGTTTTGATCAGAAAGTAGATGACAACTGATGACTTTACACAAGCTGTTCTCAAATGTATCAGGAGATGCCAAATAAAGTACAAAAGGCATGTTTCAAAAGAAACACAGTACATGCCCTGAAAGCCTTCACATTTTTAACACAGATGTTTAGTATTTTCAGGTTCCCTTACAGTTTACTTACCATTCCTGCAAAACAACAAAAAGCTTCTCATTCTCTTGCAACAGATCCTCAAGTGCAAAAGCCATTTCCTGGCACCCTGTCTGTATATATCATCACATATTTTATATCATCAACAGTGATATCAAATTCAAAATATTCATTATCTGATTCATTTCTAAATTGACAAAGTTACCTTCATATGTGTCTTGAGTCTTTAAAAAACACCCTAATATCTGCCTGTAAGTTGCTCCTATTAACTTCTGTTCCTTCTCTCTCATTTTATCTCTGTCCATAAGCTATAACTTCTTAGTTAACCCTAACCCTACACTTTTTCCCTGTCCCATGCAAGCCTTGGGGGGTTGGGAGCCACAGAGAAAGATCACAAAAGAAGCTGCCCTCTTTATGTGCAGCATCAGCCTGCTGAGAGAGACATTTGCCTTCACTCTTCTCAGACCACAAGACTTGGTCTGGACTGAAGGACAGAGAAGTTCACTGCTCCACGGCCTTATTTTTCTTTCCACAGAAATCCCAGTAGCACTTCCTTCTTCCCTGACCTCATACTGCTGCTGGCTTATCCCACAGAGTGTTTTCCTTCAATTTCTTTAAGAGACTTCTCTGAATGCCAAACCAGCAAATCCCTGATGGTGCAGCTGTTTCCTTTCCCTCCTTAAAGCATCCACGAGTTCTACAGATAACTCTCATGTCACATGTCCTCACAACAAATTGCACACAACCAAGAAAAGTTTCATCACCTCTCATATGAAAACTCTTAAGTAAATCAAAGGGTGATTGGGTTCGGGTTTTTTCTTTATAGGGAGTAAAAATATATTTTGTCAGCTTAAGGATAGCTTTGTAAGATACTATTTAATCCTCTAGAGAGAAGTAGCAAAAATCTGTTCCATATTACAAGACTGTCACCACTTAACAGAAATTCAGTTTTTACCTAGAATTCACTAAATAGTACAAGAATAATCTGCCAATTTCAAAATTACTTGCCCTAGAAATATGGTCCACAGTGCTGCATGACTGAAAAACAGCCCCAAACAACATTGACCCCAATGCTAGAAGTGACACCACAGAAAAGAGAGGGAAAGAGAAAATAAACCCACTGAAACATGTCCATTTACTGAATATGTTGCACCATTTCCAGAGATAATCTTGATGTCAGAGTTAACTAGTCAACTAGATAATTGTAAGCTGGAAGGAATTTTAGCTACTTTCAGTATCCTTGATAAACTTGTGATTCAATATGCCAGTGTGAGTGATGAATTTCAGTGGTTTCAGGATGAATCTTACAGTATATTATACATGTCATAACAATCCCACACTCTCCAGAAGTTAGTAGTCATGGAATACATCACACAGTTTGACAAGCAAATCTCTCAACAAGATCTACGTTTATCTCCTATGACCTACAAAGCAACTCTTATCACAAAAAATGGAGCAAGCCCAGCACATCTCAACATAAAGACAGATTGAGACAAATCTATCTACTTTACAGAACAGCCCCAGAGGACTATCAAAGTAAGCTAAAGATATATGTGCTCTCCCACAGCAAGATTTTTAAATCTATCTTAACTCAAACTAGTGTGTTCACAGCTTGGGGGGGAAAGAAAGAAAAAAAAAAAAAACAGAAAAAGGAAAGAAAAAAGGCTGTGAAATGCCAGGAACTAATAAGGAAACAGATAAGATCCAAGGTCTTATATTTCTTGTATTGTACTAAATAGCATCCTAATAATGGGTTAGGATCAACTGTAATTTCTGCCAGAAGTAACCAAGGAAACCACTCATCTAAAAGTGCAGACATGGCGGGGGAGGTAGGAAAGGAAATGGACTCAAATCCAAACTCTGAAAACTTGGAGAGCTATCTGTAGCAAGCCTCCAAAAGATGCAGCTGTTTGGAGAAACAGCTTATACATATTTATTGAAACATTTCTTTGGTCTAAAAAGCACAGTGAAGATGGAGCAGATTCTCATACAGTGCTAAGAACAGACATCATGCACTCTGAGGCAGCAATGCTGTGGCTACAAGTCAAGATCCATGTTTTGGTAAGTCTTGTTCACAAGGTCTGAAAGACTTGACGACACTTAGGCAGTTCATAGAATCACAGGATGGTTTGGCTTGGAAGAAACCTTAAAACTTGTGTAATTCCAGCCCCCTGCATTGGGCAGGGACACCTCCCACCTTTTCAATAGCCTCAGTCAGAATCTATATCTACACCACTGACAGTTAAGAGACTAAGTGGAGCAAACATCTGGTTTTCATCCACCTAAAGGAGGCACAAAACCAGCCCGTTCAATCTTGTCTGAAAGCCCAGTTACCCAATGAATATGCACTCTCTCACATAGTGGGTACAGCCTTCACCATAAAAGATTTCTGCCATTTCTGCCTCAGTGAGTGTGATGCTGAGAGCAGCCTCGAGATGTTTTAAGTATGGGTCTGCAACTGGTCAGAAAACCATAGAAATTGATAGAACTACTCTTTGTTTCTTTGCAGCACTGCACTACAAGCTTTCTTTGCAGGTCTCTGAGTGGCAACACATTTTTTTAATAACCTCAAAAATTAACACGATAGATGGCTCTTTAGAGCTAACCCTGACCACTTCCCAGAAACTTTTTTGTTACAGAGCACATCAGTAGAACATGATCCAAAGTTTTGAAATTCAAGACCTGCATAACTCTCTGCAGTATTTTGTCTACATATTTACAGAGCATTAATTGCTACCAGTTCACTTGCAAGATGTAAATTACTAATTTTAATTTACCGACCTGCATATAGTACCAATCTCCATCCATGCTCCAATAGCACTACTGGCAATTGAAAATACAGACTGTTTTGCATAGTCAAATCTCTATGTCTAGATGGTCATGCACTCATTTCTGGCTAAAAATCAATGAGAATTTAGCATCTACCTGCCTTTGAAAATACCATGATTGTCTTGAATATCAGGAATTGTTTAATACTCAAATGTAACGACTGTTAATTGGTGGCCAGGACAGACCCCACAGAAAGAGCTGTTAGATTGTGTCTTAATGTTAACTACAGAACTTATTTGGTCAGTTCTTCCTTAGATTATCATTGTTACTTTACTGTTTATTTACTCTACAAAACTATTTAAAGCCTTCGGAGTACTCTGATTTAATTTCTATGTCTATCAATAATAAATACACTAGTGGCAGAATATAGTCTGGAATATTATTTGAGTGTTCTGATGCCTGTCTTTTAACGAGTAGTTAAAATTAGCCCCTATATTATTGGTTGCATCATAATTAATTTTTGGTTAATTCTTCTCTTTTTCTTCCTATAGGTTTGAGGGGGGTTTTTTTGTTGGGTGAATTTTTTTTTAAACTTCAAACCAGTTAGAAATAGATTACAGCACTGCAGCTGTATTAGAATAGAGAAGAGGAATGCCCTCCATGCAAATTCACAAGAGGGAACACTTTTCAACAACTTAAAAACCAGCTGCACAGTTAATTAGCCAAAATATTGGGGTTTTTTCCTCTTGAAAAAGTAAATAAAAAGTACTCTGCTTCACAGCCATATGTGCCCATCTCCCAAATTCTATGTGTGTTATAATTTGGAATGGGATGCTACTGTCTGTGCATTTAACTACTTAGATGAAGCGGGAAAAAGACAAATAACAAAGATGGAGTGGTAATCTGTATGGATCTATGAGTAGTTGAAGAAGCAAGGCCTCAGACAGGAAAGGAAAAAGAAATACTGACGTAGCAGAAGTAAAATCAAGGAAGATAGTTGCAAATATATTTCTGGAGAGTAAGGGGAAAGACAGAGATTGCTCATTTTTTGGCCTAATGAATAAATCATTTTCGTTTCCTCCCTCTTATGCACCTGCTGCTTTGAAAAGCCCCTTCCACAACCAACAACTGAACAGCAAATGCTGCACAATGACTCAAATGTTGCTGGAGCCATGCCAGCAAAAATTACCACTCTTCAACCAAGATAAACATCATATTACTTCATTACCCTTTTAAAACATATGCAAATTAAATCCATTATTCTTTTTTCTTACAGAAATGAAGTTCCTTTGGCTGGAATTCAACAGCTCCCTTTGTCATCATTGACCATGAATGGATGAACTTCATGTAGATGATGCCCATTTCCCATCTTTGAATCAAACATTAATACCATTTGACAGTAATAAATAACATTTATCACAATAGGGATCTACTAATGATTTTCCCACTAAGCTGGCTCATCAGAACCTATCAGCTGACAACTGCATAAATGAGATTAGCATAACAGCTGCCTATGACAAATGTATCTAAATCATTTTAATGCCAGCTAGCTCTTTGATCTCCCTATCACGTTGTTGCCAAAACTAAATCCATTTCTTCAAGATACATGTTGTTTATTACAGATACATGTGTATATTCCACACCATTATGTACTCTAGAGAGTTCAGTAATTAAAAGAATTAAAAATACTGATTGGGTACTGCCGCTATAATGTAAACTCACAACACTGCACGTCAGAGTAGCATTCCACTGCCTACTTAATTCCCCCTCTCGCACCCCGAATTGTAGGATTTAGTGTTTAATAGCTGTTTGTTTCTCTGAAACAAAATACATGTTTTAATGTAAATAAGTGTATTAGCTTCTCTCTGTGAGAATTGCTTACAGAAGCATCATTTTCATACAATTTAAACTAATTCCCAATAATATGGGACTTGGTTCCATGCACATATCAAAGCAGCAATTCATTGTGTTTGTATAAATACAAAACTGACAGGGAAAGAAGAATTTGCTGGTAGAGGAACGTGTTTCTGTTTTAATTAGTACTACAAGCAAGACCTATAAGACTGTCATGGCAAGCTCATGAAAACAGATTTCAGCCTAAACCCAAGGCCAACAGCTCTTTTTGCACCTCTATAACAACATTCTTAAAAGCACTCTAACTTCCAAGCACTTCTTCAGTTGACAGTCAATGAGAACTCCTCTACCTGAATTCCAATTGAGATATTTAGGTGCTTAAGGACACAGAAGGCTTTCTTGATGTCTCAAACACAAGGGAAAAGATGCCCTCAGGGGCTTCAAAATCAGTCAGATTCACAATTATGACTTCTCTTTCCCCAAGATATTTTTCAAAATTTTTTCCTTACTTAAACATGCTAAAGGTATTAAAAACTATGTCTATTTGGGTATATTGGCACCTAGACATTTTCAGAGTGTCACTCCTCCCCAGTTTCGAATAATTTTGAAGCTACCAATCTGAAATCTGCAAAAGAATTACCACTGATTTACTTAAGCTTAGATTAAGCTTTTGATGACTCGACATATGAATTAGCATCAGCCATGCCTACGCTTGAGTGCCTTTGATTAAAATCTGTCTTCACACCTTTCATGGACTATGTAGCTTTACGTGCACTTATTTCTTAGCTTTATAGAGATTTGCATTTGTTTTCCCATCAGTGTTTTCAGGTGAGTCCTAAACAGAAATATTCATAATTATTTATACTGGAATCATCTTAAGGGCTATTCTGTGAACAGATAAAAGACATGTGTGGTCTGCATTTAAAATTAAAACACACATATCCATTTACCCTATCAGCTAAGTAAATTCTGGAACATGAATCTTTTGACTTCCACTGAGAACCAATATTGAGTGGCATCAGAGCTCAGTTCTCCTGGGAGGAGCACCAGTTCATGGTGGAAAAGGTTTCTAAATGAGAAGTTGGAAGGGTTTTGCAAAAGCACAGAAAATGCGCTAATATGAGTACTAATGAGAGTGCAGGCTGAGAACTGTTAGACTATTCAAGTTAAAATGCTTTGTAGCAAATATCTTGTTTTCAATGCTGTTACGTTCACAGACACTTTATTCTTTCTTGCATTTCAATTAAAATTCATGGGATGTTTTCCCCACATATTTTTCAAGTCTGCCTGCATTTTTCATATCTTTGAAAAATTTCTGGCCATTATTTTTCATGTAAAATGGACAGAATCTATGGTCTTTTGTCCAAGGCTTTTGTTTTGTGAAGCAGGCCATTTTTCATGGATGAAACTGAGGCACACACTTTCCGTTTTGACAGCATTTCTTATCATTCCCCACAGTTAGCATTGTCACCTTTCATTATTTAATTCTGAAGTACAAGGAAGGCTGATTTATACCCATGATGTATAATTACAGGCAGATGGAGTGCTTGGAAAGTAGAAACACTGAATTAGGGCTGTAGTAAATGCCTTTGAGCTTCCTGTAAAAAGTCCCCCTCTATGCCACCAGCTAAAAACAAAAGCCAAACAATTTAAATTAAATGAATTCATGCTGTTGTAAGCACTGAGTTAATGAAAGTGAATACAAAACTAATAAAGTACATTGGTTGTGGTTGCAAGGTAATTTGAAATGTTTTTAAGTTCAAATGATAGAATGTGTTTGTATTAATCAAAATCATCTTTGAATGTGCCCATGGTCAAAAGGCTTTTTTTTTTTTCTAACCTCCACTTCACTTGAAATCATTTTGACACAAGTCCACTCTGCATTTTGAAGAGAGAAGCGCTTTCTGCAGTTCTTTCATATGATAATATACAGTATATTTTCAGCTGCCTTTTTAAAGTTTAAACAAATGGAAGGCTTATTAAGAAGATATCATAATTACATGCAGCTATTTTACTAGCTCTTATCTGAAGCAAAAGCAAGCAATTAGTTGAGAACATAAATTCATTCAAGACACTTACTGAGCATGAGGGAGTAGATCAGCAGGAGAAAATAGGCCCATTTTACTGTTTCATCTTCCCTGCAGAAGTACAGTAAACTTATTCGAGTAGGTTTAATGCCACCTCCAAAATAGCTCTTTTATTTGGAAAATGAACCAGTAGCTCAGAAGGTTTTGAGACTCTAGCAAACACACAAAAAAAAAAAAAATCACCACAATAGCCTTAGATTGAGGACAGCTACTTTGACAAGCAGAAAAGAGTTACTCTTTCAATAGACACAGAAAACATCACTGGTGCAAGTGGTCACCAGTTCCAGCAGCAGAAACCTAAGATGCTGTATTACTTTCAGATTATGGCTCACTGAAAAGTAATCACTAATAAATACAAAGAAAATATTTATTCTTAAAGCTCAATGCAGACAACCAAATGGAAAATACTAGGAACAGTATAAGAATTTAGTGATTTGATTTTTCTCTGCTTTTTAAGTGTTCTACTCCTTAAGTGCTGGTCACTACATCCCCCAGCACCAAGCGTTCAAAACATTTCACATATGTTTAACATTAAGTAAATGAATAGATGTATAGAAGACTATAGAAACATTTATAAGCTTTAAAACCAAGAGATCTGGCTAAAAGTGACAGCAAAGGAGGGAGAAAGGACTTCAGGCCTTGAGCTGCCACTTGAGTTGTCACAGTGATGGTGGTGACATGCACCAAAACATGATTCCCAAACACAGCAATTGCTCTCAGCATGTCAGAAACATCTACCCAGATGAAACTCCTGAGAGGACACAGCTGCCCAGATTTAAGGGGGACAAACTGCTGACCTCCATGGGGCAGGAGTGGATGAGGGCAGAAGGGACCAGACCACACAGCAGCACAGGAGATGAACAGGTTCTTCATGGACACAAGACTCCTCCATTTCGAACTTTGCGTTAAAGACATCAACATTTCTGTCATAAGAAAAAGCTTCAGTTAAGGGAAGGAAGTCCAAGGTTCTTAACAGTTACTCCATTATAGTTAGGATTCCAGAATTATTATAATCTTTCACTGGACTTCTTCCCAGAACATCTGAGACAGTTCTTCATGTTCAGAAAATTATCATTTTGTTAATACAGAGCTCAGAGTGTTCATTTTTAAGTCCTGATAATCCAAAATGCAGTCAATATGTAATGGTTACTTCAATCCTAAATTTACTTTACATATTCCTATTTGATGATTTGTTAAAAGCCAAATAAAAATAACTTAAGACATAGATACTGCAAGTATTCCCTCCTCTGATTTTGTTTCGGCAGTAAGCAAGAAAAAAAAAAAGGAGAAGAGTATTGAAAACAAGATTTTTTTTCCACTCTTACTGGGAATACGTGCATAAAAATTTCCCACATATCTAAGATAACACCTCCATGAAAGTCTTTCTCTAAAAAAATAAAGAACATTTGTGCTGGAATTTCTCAATGTTTTCTAAACTAGTAGAAAAACAACTGTTTTTCTAGCAGAAGCATTTGTCAGACACATAGGCAGAGTACTATTTCATCTTTCTGGCATTGTCTTCACTGACAAATCTCAGTAATATTAATTCATTTTTGAGAAACACTCTAAAGATATTTTTTTTCTTCATGTCATCAATTGGGCTCTGAATGTTTCTTTTAATGAATGCAACTTAATTCATGCATAGCCACTACTGAACCCAGCAAATGCATAATTAGTGACAATTTTGCACCTGCTGTTATGGGTAGATGTTATTCACTTTAATTTGATACCTGGATTATTCATTGGAAACTTCAGGAGACTCCAATTATCTTAGATATTTCCTGAAAAGAACACAGCAGTCACAATTGAATAAATACCAGAAAAAAAGCATTTTGAGAACTTTCTAGTAATCAAGACCCCAAGCCAGCAATACACCCCCATAGTGGGTACATATACACACACATTGCGTTGATGAAAATCACCCACAAGATGATGGGAATTTTTCATATGCTTAAAAATAAACATGATGGTAGAGTCAATCATATTTTTAAGTTAAGCTATTAGCTAAAGCTGGAAGTATTATGGATAATTTTATGCAAGAATTGATCCTATTGGATTTTATGTGTGCCTGACTGCCTGCTATATAAACCCAACTGGACCTACTGGAATTTGGAACAAGAAATGTCATATGATAGCTGGGAAAGTTCTTTGTGGTTGAAAGGAGGAACACACTGCATATGGAATTGAGCACAGACACACTGGTTGCATATGAATTTATGGCTGTATTCATTTTCCTGCTCCTCCATATCTTACCATGCTCAACAGTATTATAGATATTTCACCACTTAAACATGTTTTTGTTTCTAAACCTATCTCCCAATAGACTCACCATATTTTTTTTCTAGAAGCCTAAGAACCAGCAGCACTTTCAAAAAGAAGAGGGAGAAAAGGAAACCTGCCTGTATGGACACACAAACCTTAACACACCAAAAGTGAAACCACTCCTCTGCTAGCCTTTCAGGTGTTTCACAAAGCAAGAAAGTCAGAACATAACAGAATTTCTGTACTACAGAAACAGGTACTACAAAACAGGAACAGAGTATATTTGGCACAGTATTGATGAGCAGGCTTATCTTCTAGGCAGAGCTGAAAAGGCACCAGATACTGTTCCCAAGAACATGTGGCGAGTTCTAGATTCAATCCTGGATCAGCCATAAAACTGTGGTACAGCCTAACACACAACTCTCAAGATATTTTTAATTATGCCTTACCCTCCAGCATTCAAAAAACTAAACACACACAGGCCACTGCATCAATAATCAAGGTAAATAAATTGCTCTGTTGTTTTGGGTGTTTTTAACATCAGTAAAATTGGTGTTTCCTACCTCATTGAAGTTTATCTTTTCCTCTAAAAAGGAATGACATTGCATGGTATTACTAAAGAGAATCACCCTTCCCTCTCCCATCTCACATTAAAAAAAAAAAAAAAAAATTCGAAGTGCTGGTGCCCTTGCTTGGTCCTGATGCAAAGTTTTCTCAACTCAGCTTATATCCTTAATAAGCAGTCTAATGGCTCTCTAGACGAATGACATTACAGTTATAAACTGAGTTCACAATTAGAATATTCATGGAAAATGCTATTATTTTACAGTTGCAGAGATATAATGGGAATAGACAGTAAGGAACTGCATAATCAAGAATTTCCTCCAGTACTAAAGAAATCAATTTAAGCAGACACAGAATGGTCAGCACACACGAACACTGCATAAACTTTTTCATTTATTTTCAATATTATGGGATCTCCAAATTAGGAAGATTATATAGTTCATGAATAGACACTGGTGTCAGTGTCAATGAAAGACATTGCTATGGATCACTGACTCCCAGTAAACTGGTACCAGCTACTTAACAGAGGCCAAAAAAATTCACCTGGTGTGTTTTCTCACCACAAGCGATCCTTTCTGGAACGATACAGTCAAAGACAAGCTGAATTTGCCCCACACAGCTGCCTGTGTCTTACAGGCAGCTAATAAAGCCCTCATACACCTCCAGATACACCCTGAGCACATTACATAGTAACACAAGGGCACATTGCCCTGTGGGGTTCTCGCAGCCCGGCTGAAGTTGGGTTGGCCATGCAAGCCAAGAGCCCTCAGCAGCTCATGACATCTTGTTTCCATCGACCCTTGCCCAAACCTCACCCTCCTGCCACCTGCAAAGCACAGCATAAGGCTTACTTTACAACATATATTCCAGAGATAAAGCTAAGTCAAAAACCCCAAATTAGCCATCCCCACAACTACAGTACTAATCTGTGAAAATAATTTCTTCTACAGGACAGAGGTTTCAAGAAGTCAATTCACAGGTTCTGCAGTCACACTTTTCAGCCAGTTGTGATATCCATTATACTAACTGTGCTTAAAATGTTAAGGCTTTTCTCCATCCAGAACAGTATCTGGGACCTTAAAACAGCAGAGTTAAAACTTGATGAAACCAGAAAATAGGTATATAAATATCAATCGAGCGTAGCAGGTTGTGCTTGTATGCTGGCTCAACATTAGGAATTCAAGTGTCACATAGAAAATACATTTGCATTCTTGAATATTTTTGTTTCAACGGGTGACTATAGTGAAAACAGACTCACTGAATACAAAAGAAAACACTGGAAATGAGGAAACTTGCTCTTCAAGCTTCTAATAAATCCATTTAAAAGTGTTTTCTGCTGACTCAAAGATTGATGATATGGATTAAAACTCAGTTTCAGCACACATCAAAAAGGCCATGAATGTCACGTCTTAAATTCTGTCAAGATGCTAGAATTTAAGATCACTTTATTTCTGATCTGAACTATAAAAGATTATAAAAGATTAAGAAACTCCTCAGGACATAGAGAAATCACCATCTTTGTCTTTGTTGTTATAATATAGCCATGGATATGTCCTTGGGAGAAACATCTCCGTCCATTTTCAGTCACGTAAACGTGTTCAAAACTATGGGAGAAAGACAAGCTGCTTCTCCCACTTCATCTGTTGTACAGAAAGATGCTGCTTTGTCTTCAGAGCTCTGCTGATGCTGCTTTTAGCAAGCCACTGCTGCATTGTTATTGCTGTCTTTTCATATGCCTCTAGGGACAGAAAGGATGGTGCAGATGGCAAACAAATATGTTTTATGGTCTTGGAGCTTAGACTAAGAAATTCAGATTTGCTTTTCATTTCTGGGATGCAACTAAGCACAGAAATTACTCAAAATTATTATCAAGCTGCTTCTCAGTCCTGTGCAACTCCTCTAAGATTGTACTACCAAGGAGAGATGCCTCCGCTCAGTCTCACAAAGTGACTGACAAGTATAAAAAAAATTCTTTATGCACCAGAGTGTTTCATTCTGCTTACATGGTATTGATACAAGCCACTGTTCTAAGGAATTTAATTTTTAAAACCTGAAGCCTTATATCATATACATATACTATTATTCACATAAGTTGCATGGTGCTGGATTTGCATCTATCAGTCCAGTTTACAACTTGAATAAAGACAAAGTAGACATGCCCTCCCTTCAGTGCATCCTATAGGCAGCTGTTCTCAGTTCTACCAGAAGCCTTGATCACCCTGAAAAGAAAATAGTTTGAATACCACCAACAAATTGATACCTCTGACCAACAGGGATCTAAGCAGCAGTGTGTGTACAGACATCACTTGAGAACACACTTCCCTAATTAAGGATCCTGCAAGACAGAAAACAAGGCATTAAAATGTGGTTCAGTGGTGGTAATGAAGAAGAAAACTAAACCACCTACTATCCTTCATTTTTACAGAAGGATTTACTCAGTCAGCATATAACCCATCACATCTGCAAATGTGCAGCTCTGGATGAGGTCCCAACATAACTCCAAGACAGGCAGGTGTAACAGCAAGTGCCAGACACGGTGCAATAGCAGCTCTTCCAGCCAGGTATCCCACACTTGCAGCTCACCCACAAACATCAGGATCTGGCAGTTTCTGCCTAATCAGACTGTACATCCCACCATCAGGCCTGTCTTAGTCTCTTTCCACTTTATATATATATTTTAAAAATATAAATACACACACACTAGATATATAAAACTTCCACCAAAGATGGGGCAAGACTATTTACAAGAGCATGCAGGGACAGGACAAGGGAGGACGGCTTCAAATTGAAAGAGAGTAGATTCATATTAGATAAGGAAATTCTNTGTGAGGGTGGTGAGGGGCTCTGGCACAGGCTGCCTAGGGAAGTCATGGATGCCCCATCCCTGGAAGTGTTCAAAGACCAGGTTGGGTGGGACAACCTGGTCTAGTGGAAGGTGTCCCTGCCAGGGCAGGGGTTGGAACTATGTGACTTTCAAGGCCACTTTCAAACCAAACCATTCTATGATTCTGGGGTGTTTTTTCTTTGTATATATAAACAAAATCCACATATCCACACACTGTCCTTAACACAACCACCTTCCTTCCCAACCCCTACAACCTCTTCACCTCATGATGGTGGCTTTTTCCTCTGTGTTTCCCCTTATATTGTAATCTCAAAGTTTCACTCGTCAAAATTTCCACTCTCTCTTTGGGAACTGAGGAAGGAGCAGTTTTCCCTCAAAATTCACCTTCATACACAACTTGAGTGCTGCCACCCAGTCCCACCACACAAATAACAAGGCTACACCCAATGCCACTTCACCCTCTGCACAATCAGCAGCTCAACTTTTCTCTATACAGAACCGTAAGGCTGAAATTCATGTTTTGTGTGATGTCTGTGGTTGGTGATACTGTGGAAAATTAAAGGAATTTGAAGAGGGCAGAGATCTGCAATTAGGTTTAGGTATCATTAGCATCTGATTAAAAGTCAGTGAACAAAAAGTAGATTAGTTGAAAACGTTATCAAAACTGCATTACTAAGATCCAAACTTAAAAATGGTTTTGGGCACATGAAGGGTTTTATTCAAGTATTGCCTCACACACACACACACAGACATACAGTAAACAAACAAAAATAGACATTTTTCTTTTGTAACACAACACTAAGAAAACAAAATAGGAACATTTCAAAAGCATAATTAGATCTTCCGAAAACCACCCTCTAAAGCCCTATAAAAAATCCACAGCCATATAAATTTGTAACTCATGAAACAGTTTACTCAGTGTCTGGTTTTCTCTCCTCCCACTCAAGTTATTTTCTTTAAAGACAATTTTTGCATAATACAATAATTTCTTGCTCACCATTACTTCTTAAGTAAATCTAATCAGATATTTATTTGCACCAGGTAAATTTCTGAACATGTACCCTTTTAATAGTCTTTTAATAGTTATGTAAAATAGCACAAGTAGCCATCTTAAGGGAGCTTCTGTATAATATATGGACCCATGATGGACACAACTTGTCACTGATGTCCATCAGGACTCTGAGTCATTGACCACCACCCTCTTGATGTGATCTCCAATCACTTTGTTATCCATCATCTTATCTACTTATCAAATCCATCTCTCTACAATTTAGAGAGAAGCAGGTTGTGGGGGGGACCATGTCAAAGGCTTTACAGAAGTGCAGTTAAATGACATCTTTCCTTGTCTGCTGATGCAGCCCCTCCATCATAGAAGGCCACTAAGTTGGTTATTCCCATAGAAGACTTAGCAGCAATTATTTTAGGTCCAGCTTACCTTTAATACTAATCCCATGTGTTAAAGAAGGACAAATGTAATTTGCAAAAGGCTATCTCCATAACAAAACATTTCCTGATTGATCATTATACATGCCATACTGCAGCACGGGACCATAAACAATATCAGCACGAGAGAATCTGTAGTAGGAATATGAGGACACTGCTCAGGGGTTTAGTGAGTAGAGGGGATAACTAATGAAAAAGGTGGGGGAAGAATATCACAGAATAAAAGGCCACAATTAGGGATAACTTTTGGAATGAAAGAATAAAGACTCAGGAAGTGGTATGTTTAAAGTACATTTTAAAGTGTTTGAAACATTTTTATCCTGCTCAATTCCCAGTTTTTAATGAGACACTGCAGATTAAGAGGGGACAAAAATTTTTGAATGAACAATCAGGGGAGTACTTGAAAATTGGGAATATTTGAGGGGATTTAGGAAAAAGCATTTAACAGAAATCTTGGCTACAAAGATTGAAAATAGCTTTCATATTTAATATCACTGTTGAATGCCTGTAACTTCAGCTGTACCTTTCATAAAAAACCCATGCAAAAAAGAGGCACTACTGATCTAATAACTAAAATATATACATCTCCCTAGAAATATAAACACAATATTTGCTTAAGCTCATGTAATATCATAAGAAAGTGCCATAATTACTCGTAGAAATTATAGAAGAGATGCACTGCAATTTCAAATTACAGTGAAACAATATGTACCTTATTTATCAATTCAGCTTCAAATGTCATCCCACTTATTTGCTCCATGAAAAATATAGTTTAGATATTGTGTGTGCACATATTTTTCGACAGGTATTTCATTTGAAATGTGCCTTGCCTTCATTAGAATACAGCAGAGGCATGAAGTGCATAATCTACAATTCTTATAAGGCAAAGGGCATCTCAGAAAGAGATATTTCAATACAAAATTGAGCTGGAAGAAATTGTGTCAGTTCAATTCACCAAATATTGAAGAGATTTCATTTTACCCTACTTATCTCAATGCTCCATGAGAAAGATTTAAGAACAGATACAACAATAAACCCACCAGTAAAAAATTAGATTCTCAGATGCTAAGCGTTCAAAACCTACACTCATGGTATTATTTATCAGTAATTTTAAAAGATCTGCACTCTTTGAAATTGTTCTCTACTGTAAATCATAAAATCTTAAAGGAAACTCCTCCCCAGACCTCAAGATCTTGGAGATACTTGATATCAGAGTTGAAAGCTTTACCAGTAAAGCCAGCAGCAATTTCCAGTCATGATATCCAGCATTTTTCATGGTATCACTTCCAAGCTCTCTTCAGGCAGTGTATTGAAAGCTTATTTACTATACAGGCTACTTTAAAAATCTGCATGTGTCATACTTGAATCAGACATCATTCCCATTCCCAGCACTGCAGAATGAAACATAACCCCACGTAATTTGGCAAATGCATTCAAAGCTCTAACAAATATGGTCAGTGGCTGAAAACTCCACACTGCTCCTCTCAGGGTGGCCTAGGTTGGGAAGCAATGGATTTTCTTGCTTGGCAGTATGTACAATTCTGTGAGAGGAAGTCCTGCCAACACTGTCTGAAGAGAGTTTGGACGACACAAAAGCCAGAGAAAACTTGGACATATACAAGTTTCACAATTAAAGATGTTAAATTTTTGCCTTATTTTTGGTAAATAAGTAAAAAATATAGAAGTTATGCGAACAAATTTTTACAATGTGTGGCCAAAGGTGGAAAGAGGTTCTCAAATGCTCATTGGAAAAAGCATGTTAAAGAGGGATTAAAAGATAAGAGATTTAAAGATGAGGGAGCCTGGAGCAAAAGTACAAAACATTACAACTGTAACACTAACTCTGCCAGTATTATCATGTTACCTTTTTAAAGTCATTTAACCCCTACTTGGAGAAGCATCTCCACTCTCTGTGGGTTCTCTTGCTGCTCCCCAACAGAAGTTCTAAACTCCGCCTGAATTTCTGTGAAGTCCACACAATGCATTCAGTATGCTGATATACTGTCCTAGAGTTTACAGCAATGTTATTTGGTGCACCTTTTAACTGTTGAAAGAATGCAAGGAAAAAAAGCAGTCCCAGAAGACTGAAATTTTAAATGCATGTTTAACACTGCTAGATACACATTATAAAAAACATCCCACAGGGATCAGCTCTATTGAAATTCTAGTCACAGCTCACATTAAGCCAGCTTATTATTTTCTATTTAATAAAGAAATTACTTGAACTCAGAAACTATTTGTAAATTTAAATATTATACCTCTACAGAAGCTTTTTTATTATTACTACAAGCATTGGTCTTGACAAAGACTAAATTGCAGTGTTTGGTAGGTTTTTTTCCCCTCTTTGCATTGGCAACAATAGAAACAGCTAAGGAAAAGGGAGAGACAGCTATTAGAGAAGTCTGTTATTGTGTCACTCCACAAATTGTTTTTGTCTCTGTTCTCCAAGCTGTGCCTTTTATAAAATAACATTAATTATATGGCTGTATGATCATGATAACAAGGTATGGCATTTTCTTCCAACAGATCAACCACAGAGCTCACTGAAGACACCTGTATAATCTATGGATTGCTTATGAAAACCAGACTTTGCTTGCCAGTGCTGCCAGGTTATTGAAAATAGGTACAGATTTAACAAAAAACAAGAATTAATTCTCTTCACAGAAATAAAAATCGTGAACTCATCAAGTATAATGAATACTGGAGTAGATTTAGTTCCTTCTACAGCTTAAACAACAATTATGATACCACCTCTGCACAGATTAGTGAAGGTATTTCAAGACCAGTAGAGAGCCATGACACAAACATCCGATTAGGCAAAGCCTGGTAGATAAACTTTCACCTCCCTGGAGCTGAACAGGTTAATACAGTGCATCACATATGTGCATCATCTTGATTCATTGAAGAATTAAAAGCGGAAGGATAGGTACAAAAAACTCCTGTGTAATTCACAAGTCTTGAAACACAAGTATACATTGTCCATCCCTCCATGAAGAACATATTTCAACACAACAATTGTATAACATATTGCAAGAAATATGAAGCACTGAATTACCTTTCCTAAGTTATATCTTTATTTATGAAAATGTAGATTCATATTTTATTACTTGAAAGAAAACTGTAGCTCAAAAAGGTGACAGGAAAGAGAACACATCTAGGAATAAGGGAATCACCTGCCAAAGATGCTACTGGTTCATCACCACAGAATAAATTAGTAAATTATCTTCAGTAAAATCATCCTCTACAATTTCAACTCACTACAAACTAAATACAGCATACCAAGGGAATCAGAGGAAAAATCCTACTGACTTTGATAAGAATCTTGTATTTTCCATAGTATTCTCTGAAAACTGTAGTCAGTAACACTATCACGTAACACAGCATTTAGCAATAATGCCAACCAACAGAAAACAGTATAAAAACATTGAAGCACACAAAAGTTAAAACAATTTTTTCTCTTAACAGCTTTTATAGATTTTCACACATATGCTTAATCAGAGACGTACAACAGACTCTAAAAAAGGGGTATCAAGTGAAAAACGGAACACATAAGCACATGCTGGTATCTTTTTGCATTTAGTTGTGGGGGTGTGTAGTATGCTTGGTTTTTTAAAGATTCAACAAAGGATAAAGTTTAAATACAGCATCTTTGTTCAAAAATACAACTGCTATTGCAGTAACACAATGCAAATATGCTGGCTGGCACCAGCAGCAAAGGTTTCCCCAAACCTGCAGCTTTCCCATACCTCATTCAAATGTACGTTCTTAGTTCCACAGGCAGAGGTCTTTTGAAAACTGTATTTAAAGTTCCATGTGAAATACAGCCTTATTATGAAATCCTTCTTGTTCTCAAGATATAGAGCATTGTGCCCACACAAACATTCAGAATTATAGACCACAATTTCATTCTGCTTGTAGTACAGACTTTCTGGCACATTCAATTTTTATTTTAATTATTTTATTCCGGGGAACAGAATGCTCAGATTTATTACTAAGGTGGACTCCAAAAGCAATGTTATTATAGGTCTAACAGGTGAATAAACCAATACATTTCTTCAATCCATAAAGCAACTAACTGCTCCTGGAGAAAATAGATTTGAAAAGATGAAGCAGATGATTTCAGAGCCTCATTCCACAAGTAAAATGTAATAACTATTTTTAACTGTCTGCTCTGGTTGTAGAACATACCAGTAACCTGAATTGGGTAAGATTATGTTATAGTCTTGAACAATCACATAATTTTTGTACTCTTATACTCAACCTTTTTTTTTAAACATTAAACTTGGCATTTTTTTGTTTTCCCCCAGTGAAATAGGGGTACAACCTCAAAGAGCAAGTCAAAAGGGTTAAATTGATCAAAATTATAAATTATAGCAAATATTCTTTGCCCAAATAATTGACTATATCAAGTGAAAAAGGAGTAGGATAATAAATTGGTAAAATTTACGTGGTTTTATCACACCCATGTATGATTTAATCAAAAGCAAAGGTATCATCAGAAAAAAAAAACCAGCACGAAATCCATGTTTCACGTTACATCTCAACACTTTATACATCACAAATTCAAAATATGCTCTCAGAACCCCAAAAGAAGTAGATATAATATGATTCCAAACATGAATAAAATGGAGCTACTTCTGGATTGAAATACAGCAGCAATTCAAGAACACACATCAGTTTTTATGACAGGACATTAAAGATTACTGTTATTCATTTCAAATTGTTGTAGATAATTACAGAACTTAATTGCAGAGCTGGAAATACTCCAGACATGAAAGGTGTTAATACCTTCCATCTTACAAAAAATTCTGTTCTCTCTAATGATTCTAAGTATTATCCACAAGGTTTTCATTCTGTACCTTCCAGCACTATGATAAGGAACAAATTTACAGCCAATTGGAAGAACAAGGCACCTTATGAAATATCATTAGCAACTGTGAGGAGAATTTCCTGAAAGGTGTCCCACCTAAGCAGGTGGAACATCTAAATGCTCGTGTGGACACCAGCAATCCAGAGTGCATGGCTGGGTTACACTGCCTTTCTTCATAAGATAGATAAGTAAATATAACTTTTAGTTGACCACAAAAAATGCTATCAGCATCATGGAATTATAAGGCAGCTTTTCTTGTTTGCTTGTGTTTTGGTTTTTTTGAACTGAATTAATCCCACAGATTTCTAAATCACTCGATAGAATAGAGAACATCACTAAAATACAATATTGAACACTGTCAAAAGAATAGATCACTCTAATTACTGTAAAATATTAATAAAAAACCAAACACATTCTCTCTCACAGTCCTACCTGCATGACCCCCGCAAAGCTACTCAGCCTATGCTGGAAATAGTCTTTACACACACTGTCATGAAGGAAAATCATTTGTCTACTTAGTCTCAAAAAAAAACCCCAAACCCAAACAACCCGCTAAGTACTAAAAGTCATTATTCCCTCAGTGCTTGCTCCAGATTTGTATCAAAACTCTGAACAACATCATCCAAACAGTAGCACACTGGTGTGTTACACTAACACAGTCTCTGGGCACGCTTTTGTGATCTATAAGAGCAGTGAATCGCTACACAGATATTCTGATGATAAATAAAAAAAAAAAAAAATAAAACCCCCACACACAAACCTGCCAAAAGAAGCAATGCAGTGAAACCAAACCATGACAGAAAAATTCTTTCACTGTCATATTATTTTGGAATTTAAGTCAGCTGTTTCATGAGTAAGAAAAATTAAATTTTGTACTTAAGAGTAGTCAAATTCATCAGGCGATATGTCAAATTTAATCAAAAAGGTTATTCCAACAAGAAAAAACAAACAAAAAAACCAACCCCCACAAAAAACCCACAAAAAAATTAACAAAAGCAAAAAATTTCAAACATGTTTGAGGCAGAACATCAAATATCTAGCATAGCTCAAAAGTAGACAACACACACAAAAATGTAAGACATGATAGGTTGCAAACTCAAGCCTCTAAATTAGTAAACAACTGAGTTAATTAATATTCCACCTCATTCAGTGCAGAGAATGGCAGTTTATGTATCAAGCAGACCTTCAATATTTTGGTTCATTGACACTAAACCCAAATGACTCCTACTTCCTTTATTGCACACTATTTAAAACAGTACCCTAGCAGCAGTTAATTTTTCATTTAATTTTTCTTTAGCATTCATCAGTATTCTGTCATACAATTCTATAAGTGTGGATTGATATTGAATTCTCAATTTTCCCATGAGGCATGGGTTTGGAATTTAACACGAGAATATTCTTTGTTTTCCCATCCCATTCATTAGAACTTTGGGTAAGATTTCAAAGCAAAAACCCTTTCGAAGTACCCAGCCCTGCCTGATCACCAAAGGAGATGTCCTGGGAGTGTGGCACAGGTCTCAAAGAAGAGTGGGACAATGTAATTAGAGCAGACCTTGCTGCAGCATCGCTCCAACACCCAACTGGGCTGTTAGCAAGGATGGGGTTCTGAAACCAAAGAACAGCACTAGCAAACCATCACAGCAGAGAGTCACAACACACCTCAGGGGATTTCACAGGCTTGACTTGCACCATTTTTCTTCCACCAACGATACCAAAGCTTTTACTTATCCCCCAGTTCTCCCCATCTTTTTCCCTGTGGCTCTGATTACAGGTTTCTCTTGTTAGCCTTCTCTAATCTCAGTTTGCAGTCCCAACAGCCAGGACTGATAACACCCTTTAAAACTTTTTATCATGTAGAAGAAAAGCCACAGGTTTAGCTACCTTCCATAGTATTTCCCATTCCTCCAGAGACTGAAACTCTTGTATTTAATACAGAATTATGTGTGCATATACTAGTGAATTAATTTTGGAAATCACTGTAGAAACAATGAGATTGCTACAACATTTCAGTGTGTTTTAACAATTCCATATTCCTTTTCCAGAGATAAGGAGTCAGGCTAACAGAACAGAGACTGCCTCCAACTATTCCCTTAAACAGGACTAGTTGTGCACTGAAACAGTTAAAAAGAGTTTAAAAAGTAAGAATAAGAACAAAAGAAAAAGGATAAATAGGAGTTTCACCTTTCAGATACCAATTGAAATTTAATTATACTCCAGTGATACCAAAGTTAATTCAGCAACTTTTAAGAAAACCATATTACTCTAACTTTGCAAATAGATACATGTAGCTTTTCTACTGAAATCAATGAAAGTTATATTGATCTAAGGGCAGATGTAAGCTCTTAATACTTCAAAATATTGGTGTTAATGAAACAACATGCAAATAGATGTCAGAATTAGGCACACCATAAGCACTCTTTGCCAGAGAGGTACCTTTTAACAGTGTTAGTAATAGTTAGATAATGCCCTACTAAATCAGTGTTGTAAAGATTATTTAACAACTCTCTGACAATGACTCAGCCAATATTCTTTTAGAATTCTCAGGCAGTAAATCCACAATACTCAGACATGCCTTTCTACTAAAAAACTGTAAAGTTAGTAAAGGGACTGGAACAAATCATAATGTTTTTTGCTCAATCACTGTACAAATTAAAAGCTTATGTAACACATCAGGTAGAAATCTGGAAGTCTAATGTGAGAGTAATAGTTTCCTTTCCAGTTTCAAAACATGAAAACTCATCTCTGACAGAGCAGGAAGTGACATAGACAGCAGAGTAACTTTTCAAACATCTAGCTATAAAAATTGAATGGTCAACTATATTTCCAATTTAATTATTACAAATGCAGTTTGAATTACTTTGTTCCAAAAAGCCTATTTTCACACTTTGTGAAGTCCCACCTAGAGGTCTCACCAGGTGTTCTCTATCAAATGACAGGATGTTTGAGGCCATGTAGTATACACACTTCTCTGCTCAGTATACCACACATTTAGCATTACATACATCAACATTACACACAGATTTCTACAGAGTAGCTGATTTAATGCTATATTATTTTTCTCCCAGTATTTTCTTGTATACTATAGGAAACAAACTTCTAGCTATTCAACATTTACATCTTCACAAGACACTGACTGTAATCCCTGGATAAATAGATAGGCAGATAAACGTAGGTTTCTGGAAACATTCTAGTAAATATGAAACAAGTCCATTTTTGCTGATTATTTATCATTATAAAGGAAAGAATGACAATATACAGCTCTACTGTATATTGATTTAATGATTTGTTGAGCATTATTATTGCCAACCTTTACACAATCATTAAAAAGATTATTCATAAAACACTTTTTGCAAAGCCTAAAGTATGAAATACTCTAGCTAAAGAAAAGAATGTATATTCCGTATATCCACAAAATACATGCAACAGGATAAATGCGTTTACACTGAGGGAGGGGAGTGGATTAATCAAAGACCAAGCTGGAGTGTGGACTCTGATCAATGAGCAATTCAAACTCTATAAACCAGGTTTACAATAACAATTATCATTTTATCACCCACAGCCTGCATTGGTCACGTGCTATATTCCTGTTTTCTGGCAAAGGAAATAAATGTATTCTTTAGATTCACATTGCTATTAGGGGACAATGCACAAGGGCAGATGTTTTGTGGTGGGGCTTATTGACATCCATAAGGCGACCTGGTTTGCTGAGGTGTAAAAGACCACAAGTTTCAGGTGGAAACTCCTCCAGAAGCTGTGTAGCCGAAGTTCTGTGATCCACACATGATAAAGACAAAGTGTGTTTTGTGGGCTGTATTTCATATTATTGATCTGATTTGTCTGAGTAAACAACCTTGAGGCTGGATGCAGATCGAGAAAAGGAAACAAGGATCATAAAGTGCAACCCCAGTTTCTCTCTGCTGCTTAGACAAGCCCTCCCAGGATGAATCAAGCCAAGCGCTTGGATCAAGCACACTATTCACACTTGGACATCCATTCACATTCTCCCTGTAAAGCTTCAGAAAAGAGACACTGTTCCAAAAAAAGTTGTCTGTCTATCAGCCAACAGAAATGGTATAATCTTGAACAGGTAAAATCAACTTTTTTTAAAATTCAAGAAATAATTCATACAATAAAATCCCACATACATTTCTGTGTACCAGTTCAACTCATTGAATAGTAATGGTGAGCTCCAAACAGTCCAAGTAGAGAAAACCAGCTCTGGTATTGAGTCTGCCACTCTTTTATGTTGAAATAAGTGGTCAATATCTTAACTTCACTGACATGAGTAGAAAAGCTCCTATTGACCTATGCAGAGCATGGATTTTACCCAATGAGTCAAATAGTGCATTAAGTCTCATTTGTCTTGAAGAACTTCACTGAAAGGATTATCAAAAACAATTAAAGCAGCCCAGCAACAGGCACGTTAAGGATCAAGTGTAGATGTAGCTGACATGTCTGCAAAGCCAGATAAAGCCTAGTATTGCAAAAACCCAAACCAGCACAACTGAGCAAGAGTATCACCGAGATAAGAGCACAATTTGAGTATCAATACTTTCAGGGAAGAAGCAATTAAGTAAAACCCCAAAGTGCTCAAGAAACAGCTTTGTGAATTGTTACATAGGACATTAAAAAAGAGAGAAAAAAATGGCTTTTACTGTGCACAGACAGGATCAGTTATGGTAAGAAATCAGAAATTAAAATATGACATCATCTTCAACATCTAAATACTGCTCCAGATAGTATTTCAGAAAACGAATCCAACCTATGCTCTTTAGCATACAAAACACTGAGTTCTCAAAAACTGAAACATATCCCACTCCTTTTAACTGTTACTCTTTTTTGTTTGAATGACCACATGTCAGTTATTTATAGCAAAGTATATACTCTTTTCATTGCTTCTCAAAGTATGACTAGCTGAGTGCTGGCAGAAAAAAGGAAATAATTACATCAATGAAATTAAAGTTTTCAATTCATTCAAAACAATGTACTGTGCCACTTTCTCAGGCTTGTTCCCTGCAAAAATAAAAGTTTCTTAGTTTTGGTTTGGGTGGTTTGTTTTGCTGGTTTGTGGGGCTTTTCAAAATTAGTCACCTCTATCTTCTTGAGAACAGTATCATGAGCAATTCCCTATTTTAAAAAAAAACTATTTTTAGATATAGTACATTATTGTGAGTTTCTTGTGAAGAATCAAAATATTTCTAATTGCCTCAATGGACTGTAGTTGCTTCCTTAAGTACTCCTATTTCTATTTGTCTATGAGTATGCTCAAATGAAAATATTATACTGCAGTTGGATAACAAAAAGCTGCAACTACATCATTTACCTACAGCAATTTATTCAAGGTTTCATCATCATGCTGCTTTGAAGATGAAAATGAAGGAGTTTACATTTAATGAAGACCATCTGAAGTGTCTCCACTGCAGCTGCAGGCTCTGTAGAGTCTGTCGTGCAGGAGGCAATATGCTGTATTGTAATGCAGATTTTCTTAAGAGTGCATCTGCAGCAACAAGATCATTTCCCATGGTCTTCACTGTATTTCTTCTATTATTCATAGGACACAATGTAAATGAAGCTATAAATTTTACCACATACTAAATGTAGAAAGAAGATAATGGCAATTGTGAATTATGAATGAATCACTGTTACTGTGAGTCCTCAAGGATTCTGATGTAGATGATTACATGCATGCAAAGACACTGTAGCTAAACTTCTTTATATTGATCTTGAAAAATGATTCTAAGAATATTATCATTAATATACAGAATTCATAGATTTGTTTTTCATGACAATGCCAAATACAACTAACTGTCAAAGGCAATTACATATCAATGCTACCTAGGGGCAGGCAAACATACTTGTACTTGGAATTACTGAATTGGGGAGGGAAAGATAATAGCTTGCAAAAATATGTTTCCCAGCTACCCACATGTGTTCTTTCACATTTAAATAAGCCACAGGCAAACTTTGTGGAGTATTCTGTAGTGAGCACATTCAAATGCCAAGTAATAAGCAGTGAGATAGAGGCTTTTCTTTTTTGTAGGGTAGCTGAAAATGAAATAGTTTCTCTAAATGAAAGAAGTATTCTTCTACAAATTGCACAATCAAAAAACTCTACAAGTCTGAACCTGTCTCTGCCAGTTTTATCATGATAGCAAGAGGTGGATTATTACTCTCTTACCCATTAAGAATAATTCTCTTAGTGATATGATCAAAGTCAGGAACTGTTCTGGTTTGATAATGTTTATAAATTAGTAAAATTATTCACTGGAATTGCTCTAGCTACAATTAACATCAGCAAAATACTTATTAAATCCCACAAGATATAAAGAGTAGCAAATGTATATTAAAATTAATTGGATACAGAAATTCTCACCCACTGTGAAACCTCTGGAAGTTTGTTCATTTCTCATGACCACCTTTGGTCTGTTTGCAGCTACACAGCAATCAAGTGGCTCTGTCACTCCCAGACTTGTTGACTTAAATACTCATCTAGGAAAAGGATGAAAAAGACATTTCCAAAACAGGCATCTCAGATGTTTCTGAGTTCATTATTTGGGCATCATAGGCAGGGCCCCCAAGTCCTTGTCCATTTTTTCCACATTAGAATCTGCAGCAAAAGAGTCAATTTTGAAGCAGTGAAAGTGATGGATAATAATGGAATTTGCACACCCTCTTTATATTCAATGCAGCCTCTAAGTTGGCACCAAGGTATATGGTTTCAGCAAGAAAAAAAGACTTGGACATATTCTTCTCTCCTATGGAAAAAAAGTAGGATACGAAATAATGAGGGTTCTTAACCTGAGTTCATTTCAAATTACAGAAAAAAAAAATCCACCATAAGAACAGAATAAACAACTAACAGTACTCTATTTCTAACTAACTTGAAAACGCTTAAATGGACAAGACAGAAAATCTTGAAAATGATCTAGTGAGTCCTAGGATACATTTTGGGCACATTCTGTATTTTCATACAGGACTGCATCTACCTACCATAATTAGGGGTTTGAGGGTACAAGCAGTTTTTTATAATTTCTGTGATTTCTAACTTATATTATTCATCCACTAGAACACCATGCTACCCATGTGTTTATGTTCCTGTTGCAATTTTGTTCCACTTTACACCAACATAGATGAACTTACTTGTATTCATTCCTGTTTTGATGACGTTCACTACTGCAATAATTTGAAAAAACCAAACCTACATTAACACACAATATCACAAGTTACTACAAAAGTCTAAAAAAACTGAAACAAGCAGAATTTCAGGATGATTTATTATGGGATTATTGCTGCAGCATGAGAGATTGCAGAAAAAGAAAAAAGCTTATGTTTGTTAGGGTAGTACCATTAAACTGAAAAATAAAAGAGATTAAATAGATTTAAAAGCCTTATATATAACAATATAGAACCCCCAGTTACCACTCTGCTGCAGGATCTCACTCAAACATGTTATAAAATTCACTCCTCCAGATGCAATATGTGGAGTCCACAGGCTTTCACTATAATGGATTTTCTAAAAAAATCAAAAACTCAAGCCCTAAAACCACTAAAACCCCCCAACAATAAAAGAAACCAACCCAAAGCATAAGAGGCATCAGCTCTAAACTGCCCTGTTCCCCTTGGCATGCAGAATTTGTAAAGCACATTAGCTACAGATGTAAATTCATTCAAAACCACCCACAGTGTTCAGGACATGCTTTAAACTGCTATGCAAAAACTGCACAATTATGGTTCAACACAACAGCAGTTTATATATTATTTTCATTTCACATATGAAAAAACTGAGAGGTGAATGAAGCTACAGGTAACAGGAAAAGAACACCCTAAAAGACCAGGAAATGAGAGGTTCCTGAGCTCCCAGTGGTACCATCCCCCAGAAGAAGTCTTTTTAAGGCAGATCCCAGATGAGGATTCGTTTAGCATAGGTATAAACAGGACTATCCTAAATTCATTAGAGCACAAACTGCCATGAACTACATAATCATATAAACAGGCATTACATGATAGCTCATTATTCGTAAGGGTTAAATATAAATCTAAATTATTATTAATTTACCAGTTAAAATATGTGCATCTTACACAATTAATTATACAATATGTAATTTAAGCTTCGAGAATTAAAAGTAAGCCTAAAGTTTTAATGAACAGGTAACAAAGTGACTTGAATATCAATTCTTTTTAATATTTGGAGTGATAAATATTTTTATCGACTGTTTATTTGCATTTATTAATAATTGTTTCATTCATATTAAATAATATTTGAAAGCTACATTTTATTTATAAAGTCAGTTTCACTATTCTTTTGCATCACAGTTTTGGAATAAGCCCCCTAGTAGCATTGAGTGTAATTGCCTATTTTTACACCTCAAAAATAGCTACTTTTGATCAGAGTTGCTGCACGGTTATAACAACCTGCAATACGCCATGTGCAGCTCCAGGTCCTCAGTTTCTGCCCACCTCACGACTGTGAGGTCAGACATCAAGGGCTAATTGCCAGGGTGCCAGGCAGAAGAACACACACAGAGAATTAAAAATGGACACCACCAAAGGCAAAATAAAATGGAGCCAATACACCCAAATCCTCTCCGAAGAATTTGGAAGTCTGCTCAGACCTGTGGACATCCACCCAATTCTGCCACCCATCTGAAGCCCCTGGCTCTGCTGTGGGCACACCTGCATCTTCCCCCGACCTCGGCCGCTCTACCAGGCCCTTGGAGGGCACGGCTGCAGGAGCCCCCTCAGCTGGCCCAGCTCAGACAGCCCCAAGCACGCAGGAGGGGTCGCTGCCAGCTCGACAGGCTCGCAGCGCGGGTCTGAGCGCACCAGCCTCACCCCGCACTGGAACTCGCCTCCCCTGCTAAGAAATGCGGCCTGGTTTATATCCCTTCTGCACGAGGTTCCAACAATCTGTACCGTTTGAAAAAGGGACTAGCACACTGAAGAAACTTAAGTTATGGCTTCCAAGCAGCTTGAATAGCATTTGATTGATCAGAGTGGAGCTTCTGAGATAGTAAAATAAGAGAAGTCTACATTATTTCCTCCCCACGATATTCATTACAGTTATAGAGGAAAAAACTACATAGAACAGGGATTCTGCATCACTGTACAAATGTGTGCTTTGATCTGGTGTAGATGTACATACGTTAACTTTCACAAGAAACATTTAAAGAAAATATTTGTTTACTTACAAGGGCTCTTCTGAAGTTAAATTGGGATGAATAGGCAATTAAAGTTCAGAAACACTAGATGTAATCAAAAACATTTCCAAGTAGTTCTGTACATGGTTACGTTTCTCTAACCATATGAACTTTAATACTGTTGGGCAGAATAAAGAGAAACTAATTCTCTCTTTAAAAGAAACACTGGGTTTCTTGCATCTCTATCAAATAGAGGTTTTGTTAATTTATACTTCTCAAACACTCCTAATAGCACAGTTGCTTTTGATTTCCATGCACTTAAGACAGGATTTAGAGAAACATTTAACTTCATTTGAAAAAAGAATATTTATGAAGTAAATATTTATGACATATATGACATATTTATGAAGTCAACGTTACATTAATGTTATTTTTAAAAGTCAGAATCCTAGGACTAAACAGTGAACTTAGTTTTGATTCTCAAGTGACAGTCAACAACCAGATGGACCAAATCCTCACATCCAGACACTGTTCAGCTCTGGCAAAACTCTTGTTTTCTCTCAATTTTGTTACTCTTGCTGTTGCTCTGCGCACCTGATCAATAGCAAGCTTCAACACAGAAACCAGGTTTCAATTTCAGACTCACAGGAGGTCAGAAGTGTCTGCAGGTTTAAAACAAACCACCCACAAGCCAATACTCAGCCTGGTACTTGTCAGGGTATACAGAAGCATCTAAAACCTAATCTCTGAAAGAATTTGATTTACCCTTCTGTTTCTTTAAGTGTGTCAATTAACATTCATTCAAACAGATCACATGCATATGGCTTTTTTTTTTTAAAGAAATCACATCAGCAATATATGTAACTCTAATAACACTTACTACTACTCTTTCAGAAGTTTTTCATTTGAGCTCCAATTTATGAAGATAAAAAAGTTTCATAGAACTACAGCCGGGTATTTGAATCTGAAGTGCTACTGCCAAAAACATTCCCTGATAACATCAAGATTGATGATGTTTGCACAACAATTGCGTTTAAGTCAGATAAGTGAAATGCCAAAAAATTAAATCCAAAAAAAAGAGTTACACATCTCTCACCCATTAAATAGTCACAAGGAGACCACACATTGGATAACGTTCTGAACATCCAGTAATGTTAATTTTTTGTTATAGTATCTGTAAGAGCACAGCTTCCAAAGAAGTCTGAAGTTACTGTTTGGTTACTCCATACTTCAGAATGTTTGAATTCCCCTCCTGAGGAATCATGGTGAAGACAGTGCTCTCCAGAAGTCCATATAACAGGCATGACCTTCTCCCATGGCTTTTCAGGACACCTAAAGACAACTCAGCCATAAGTCAAAAAATAAATGACACACCAGTGACTACAGTAGGCGTATGAGACCTGATTAAACACCACTTTTCACCTGTTGGTCTTAGACTGAAACTAAAGAAGATGGCACATCCCTCTAATGAGGCTTCAAAACTAGCCTTCAAAACTTCAACTCTGGTCCAGCAATAATCTGTATTTTATGACTGCAACTATGTGTTTACAAATAGTGAGTTTCCAGTGATGATTAAAAGCTTTGTTTTGCTGAGGCAAAAACCTATTTCTATCAAAATATGTCTTAAAAGCAGATTTATTTTTACTAGAATCAAAAATTTACTAAAAAGTGCCAAGCCCACAACCCCAAACATGCAGTTCTGTATCACAGACCTGCTGCTACCAGACCTTCATTTTATAGTTCTGTCAAAACGAAGTTACCCCACATACTGCTGTAAAGATGCTGTTCTATTTCTGCCACTTTCACAGTATGTTCCTTTATTCTAAAATTTTTCTCCATTTGTCCATAGAAATCCATTTTGTAGAACATATCGGCAATCTTTTAAAATGTGATTTATGGTACCACTTAAGCACTTATCACTTGCTATTTGGTCTTTGAGCTACATTACTCTTCTGGGCTAAAAAACACTAAATACCTCAGCAAAGCAGCATTTTTCAATTTATGTTTTTATATTATTGTTCAGACAAAAGGCAATATTTTTTCTGGCCTATTTATTAATCATAAAACTAAATAAATCTATTCACGATTTAGATGTCAAAACTCCTTGTTATTCATCAGCATGATGAAGCCTCTTGATATTGAAAAAAATACAGCCACATCCTTAACTTGAAACATGAAAGTAGCCTCAGTTTTCTCTGAAGACTTCATAGAACTGTAAACTAATTATGCTCTTTTTCCCCCTCCTTCATAATGAAAAGTGATAGTTATTACTACATAAACTAGTACAGTTAGAAACATCAGACGCGTTTTTGGAAACAACCCTTCCCTAGGCTCCAGCAAGAGCTCTGTACTCCAAAGGGCAATTTTGTTTTTTCTACCTGCAGCCTAATTTAAAATATTCTCTCTTTTCAAGCTTTTACTAATTTTTTATGCACAGACCATCACATCTGAAACAAGACAAACATAACTTTTCTACAGCATAATCAACCAGACAAATTCCATTGATTCCAATGGTGCTAACCAGGCAAAGTGACAAACCAGACTGCACCCCCCAGCATAACCATTCTAAAATGAAAGCAGATAATAATTATTTGAAAATCATGATTACACATGCTAAGCTCTGAAGTCAATATTAGAAGTTCTTCAAAGTGCACAACACAGGTTTCTCAAGTACTTCCAAGCCTACTGACATCTAGAAAAATGAAGACACCAACCCACTACAGCAAGATCCACTGTACATACAGAGAATTCTGTTCCACCCTGCATTATTACACAGCACCCTCTGAAAGCACAGCACATGACCTGCTCTGTGAAACACAGGACCTAAAGAGGTAAATGGGTGAAAACAAAGTGGAACCTGCCCAACAAGGAGCTACACACTGGAACTGGAGATAGCATAAGGTTTCCATTCAAATTATGGGAGTTGATTCCCATAACTGAGCGTGCTCGTCTGCCATCATCACAGACACATCAGTGACACAAGACAGTTTTGAACTGTACTGGCAAGAAAATCAGTTTGGTTTATAGGAAAAACCAACGAACAAACCCCCAAATGTCTCTCTACTGATTTTTTATGTGTCACACAGGCATGAAGTTGAATAAGCAAAGACATTTCAACAATTATTTGAGGTTCCTGAGTTGCAACACATGAAACTAGCACATCCTTGAACAATTTCTACTTGAAAGCAAGGAAATGAATAAGGTAGGGACATGAATCATTAACTGTCAAGGTGTTACACTAGTCAGAGTGAATGTACATATCAAAAAACTTTTCAAAAATACATAAATCAGAGGTTTTTAAGTCTTTGTCTAAGAAAACACTACTTTTCACATAAAAGATAATCAATATGCAAATCAACCAGCAATAAACAATCACAATGGTCACCAGTTAGCAATGACTTTGTTTTAATAATTTTAAATTGACAGAGTGTGTAGAAGGGGGCAGAACTTACTGAAACCTGCTGTCAGTTGAGCACATCATCTGTTTTGTACCTGCAATCAGCAGCCCCTCAGTAACTAACCCTTTCTCCTTGGCATAGAATGAAATGACCATAACAACCTTTAAATATCTTATATTGCAGTACTTCATCATCAAATGCAAATTGAGTTTTCAAAGATAAAGACTGGAAGGTTTGGATGAAAAGTGACAAGATAAAAAAAATATATAAAAGTACAGAAGCAAAAAGAAATTACATGGATAAACTTGGACAGAGAAAGTATTTTTAGCAGCTTGTAATAGAAGCCAGTTCCCAAGATCCTTCTTGTCTGTGTGATAAGTCTTCAAAAGTTCTCTATTTTGAAGCCAAATAAATCTCCAGTCCAGGACGAATCCAGAGAATAAATACAAAAACTGGAAAGGCAAAAGTCTAAGTGTACAGAACACTATTTTTAAAAATTTTATTTTAAAGTAGTTTCAACTTTATATTGTCATGAAGATGAACATCTCAAAAAAAAGTATTCCCTTTAGAGCTCTGAATTGAAGCAGAAAGATGGTGTAACACTTATTTTTTCACATTGATGGACAAAACATGAGCAACTGGAATTTCTGAGAAACAATCAACTGTCTGAAGAGTTTGTTTCTGACAATCCAGTACTTGCAGCTCTCAGTTTAGGAGGAAAAGCCTGAAAAGAAAATATCTTCTCATGAACCCCTCTGTCTTCTATACACTACTTTAATGAACCCTGTTCCTCTGACTTCAGCAAAGGCAGCTTAATAATGGCTCTGCTCAGGTTTCCCATTGTCCCACACGTTGTAGGTCTCTTAATGAGTTAATAACATTTAGGTTACATCCTGCACCACCAGCGTTAAAACACCAAAACTCGCATGTTATTCTTTAGTGAGGCACCAGATGTCTTTCTCCTTCCCCCACCCGTAACTCCTGTACCAGCTTCTTGCTTCATGATTGGTACTTCCCTATTTGACCAAACTCATTTCTGACCCCATTTCTGGCTTTCCTGGAAATTAAGCTAGTCTGGTTTTATGACTAACACAGGGTGTGGAATATGTCTGTGATGTGGAAACTCTAGAGAATACATACAAGAAAAAAATCTTATGTGCCTTTTCAGTGTTGTATATGTGAAATAGCAGTAAGAGTGCAGACTCTCCAGCTTGGCAATTATTGCAGAGTGACTGAATGACTGCTAGAAAACTTCAATAGCACTGTGACATCTTGTTAAAAACTTACAGTCTCTAACTGGCAAACATCTTCCATAAGCTTTACAACTTTTTCTGTCCTATGGGATACTATACAAAGTAGTTACAACTCTATGCTATCACACCATCCAATGCACTCTCTGTGAAAAAGATATTTTCTGCTTCAACTGGTTTAAAATCTAGTCTCAGCAAAGATATTCTAATATCTGGTTCAAAATAACTTTTTGTTATGTTACTCATTGCTGACAAATTACTTAGTTGGGAAGATTAGAAAAATCCTTCATTTCCATTTTTTGGTCTACCTATCCTTGAGAAACATTGGCAGGCTAAGAAATAGCTATGGGAAGTCCCCTGTTAAAATGCTAGCAGTGATAATGCACATTAATTTTCACCACTGTCTCATGAGTGTCTTCATGCTGAGAAGGGAATCATTGTTTATATACTGATGAGAACAGCAGAAGGATATTTCCCTGTAGTTTCACATAGGCAGTACACAAGAATGGGACTGCAGGGTTCTCAAGCTCTCACCTGAAGTTTCTCTACAAAAAGGGACACATTTATAATCCCCTACTGCTAGACAAAGAAGAAGATAATCTGTTCTTCATGCCCATCGTGAGCAGGACTAGTAATGGGTTTAAATTACAATGAGAAAGCTTGAGTTTAAACACAAAACCCCTTCTATTAGCAGAGACTGGAAGAGATTGCCTGGGGAGACTGCAGAGTTTCTTTCATTTCAAAACTTGAACAGTAGCTTAGACAAACACCTGTTCTAAATCTTGAGCTTGCTGAGCTTAAACTGTCCAGCACATTAAGCATGGCAAGGTTCCACATGAGCTCTCCAGCAATTCACAGGTGCAATGCTATTCAGTTTACATTAAGAGCTACTTAGCAGCAGGTACAACATCAAAAACCACACTTCATTTTACTCCCATCCCAAAGAAGTGAGAAATACATTAAAATAATGCTGTGGGTTTGATTAAAACCATGCAGTAAAGCAATCCATCAATACTTCCTTTAATTTCCAAAATTCTACCTACAGATTCAGTATCTGTAACTGTGCCTATAAACTCCATAGATGAAGGCAGGATTTGGTCTCAGTTTACAAAGTTGACCTATGACAATATCATAACTGTCATAGGTCTCAGTTGACCTATGACAATATCATAATTATTATGATCTCACCATGTATTAACCAATGAACACATTGGATAAGAAAAACATCATCAACTCACAATCTTTGTTTTAAGGAAAACACAAATATATACAGATTTCCTTTTTCACATGTACTTCTGAACACCTGTTTTCTACCTTATGCTCTGCAGCTGAGTAGAGCAATTATTCAGACAAGTACACAGAGCACAAGAGAAATTTGGAAGAGTATAAAGTAAACTTCTGGGTGGAACCTGGAATTATTAATAAAGTAATACTGGAGTTTCTTTTGGATAAGAAAGATGTAAGAGACATTAATTTAAAAGCCATATTTCCCAGCTATTCATAGCACTTCTGACAATTGTCCAATTCACCAAAATCCTTTTTAGTCTTAACATCAGAACCAGACACCAGTATCCCTATTTTGGTTTCAGTAATGCCATCTAGAAGGGTAATATTAACTAGGTACTTTTCAGTACCTTTGCTGAAAACACATTCAAGAACATTATTCACTTCCTTAATATGCTGATGTATTCATTGTTTAAGAACATCCAAGACCAAATTGCTACCTCCCCTCACATTTTCTCCCTTTCTATTCCCACCAGCACTGGCATTTTTGACATGAGCAATGTAATCTGACTAAAAATTTTTTTCTTGAGAAGCTGGGAAGGACACAGCCAGAGAAGGACAGAACATTTTAGGCAAAAGTGCAGCCTTTGTATGGTTTATGTTAGTGCTGACAGTGCACCTTTCACAACAGGATATTGGCTCATTCCATTGCCAATAGTATCAGTCTGCTACAGAATTTAAATACAAACAAGAAGTATTACTTCACTTGATTATTGTAGCACATGCATATACACAAAATATTTGCAACTTATTGCTTGATCTTTAAGAGAAAAAAGGCATTTTAGCTGGTTTTGCATTAGTATTACAGTCAAATTCTACCACCATCATGCTTTTACTTAAACTTTCTGAACAAAGGGCCACAGCAACCTGATAAATGATAAAGCTAGCAAACAGTAGAGGAAGTCAGTCACAGAAAACAAACAAGATGGATATTCAGGACTGTTCCAAAAGACTTCATAAAGACTTACTAACATCACGTTCTGTGGTTCCCTTTGGCCATTCAGTTTTGCTCAGGGTTGGTTTAATTTGCAAAGATGCCTAGGGACATCTCTTACCATTATGTGTTTGCTCCTAAGCAAGCAGTAAGAGACTGAGACACAATCTAGTCCCTTCTATTGAAACAATATTTTCTCATCAATTAAAATTGAAAATTCTGTTCAACCAACACTGTAGACACTGACTGTTCAAATAAATTATTACAGTTCACCACCACATTGCATCCTTTTGGAAAAACTGATAGCAGTCTTAATAAGTAAAGCACAAGTGTTGTAAGATTACTTCTATCTTAGTTGTTACACAATGTTTGAAACGGCCTTCTTCCTAAAATGGGCTTTTTCCCCAGCTATGCTCTAGATGCAGCTCTCATTCTGCATTTAAACAGGGTTTCAGGTGAATTAAAAAGGACAGATATGGCAGCCCTAAAGTAATATATGAAAGTCTTATTGTATTAGTCATTTTTCCTGTCATTTTGTATTAGTGTCATATTAGTCTAATGCAATACTAACATGATACTGAAATGTCAGCATATCACAGATTACTCAGTGTGTCAAGCTTGAGTCTGATCATATTACTTTACTGTGTGTATTCCAGTGATGAAACTTTTCCTTTCCATGCCCTAAAACTGTGCAGGAACAACAGAAAACACGAGCCACAGGCTGTGCAAGAGTCTAAGACTTGCATAACAGGTATAAACACCTCTAGTGCCAAAGGAAAGAACCCATCTGTAACAGTCTTGATTATTGATTCAGTCTAGGATTTTGTTAACACAAGTAAGTTAATTCCTTTTCATTTCAAAAAGATTTAAATTTTCTTCATACAAACTGAAGAACTACCATTAAAACAGCAGCACTTGCAAGAGCTATTATGATAGGGCATAGCCCCCTTTGAGTCTTCCTTGCAGAACCAAGTACTGTTAAATTTTGGTAATTAAAAAAAAAAAAAATCTATGTTGTCTTCAGGTGTATTTTGCTCTAGTGGCCTATCATCCAACAGGAAGTCAATCACATAATTGAGGACTAGGAACTGTGGCTGGCTTTTCCTGGTCAGGTCTAGAAAAAACAGCAGAAATATAGAGAGTCATTTCTGGCCTAGACAATAATCATACTCAGGAAACAGTATGTTAACAAAACCGGAGAATTAAAATCCCATCCAATCCATCTATTATATTCTCTTTGGTGATAATTTGTTTGTTGAACCGCTAATTGAATGTTTCTAATCTAGGTGAATACCACAGCCATTACAGGGTGCTGTATTTCCCCTTCAGATGAAGAGGTGCAATCTGTGTTTCTGTTTCAGGGGTCCCCATGATTCTATAATTTAAGTAACTAAAGCATTTTAAATAAATAAGTAAAATACTTCAATAAGATGTTTATTGCAAACAGAACCCAATAAAACAGACTAAAGTCACATCCTAAAGGCCTTTGGAAATTAAGTTTCATAGATATTTACAGAGGAACGAGAAACTTCCAGAATTTGAACTGCTCCTATGTGTAAACAAATGTTCCTGAAAATGGGAAACAGTTTGGCCAAAATAAAATCCATTTATTTAGGTGTGCATATCAACTACTTTGATTTATTCCAAAGCTGCAGTTAACTAAGGAAGCTTTCAGAAAAAAACCCTAATTCTTTTCATAGTCTTTGCCTAGTGATTACCCTGCACTGCTTTTACAATAATTACTATGCATTACATTTCAGTGAGGTTACACAGCTTCCCTGTCTCATTAAGTTTCTTCATTATTTTCTTCTACATATCCTCAGCAACCACCACATGATCACAAATATAACAAGTAGAACTCTGTCTGCTAAATGACCACAAAGAACTCTTATGAGAGGCTTACATACGCACATGCACCCTGACAAGAGGCACAAGAGCAAGCAGTATTTCTGATTCTTTCTTGAATTAGTGGAAAATGATGGATAGAAAAACTGTAAGTAATAACAATTACAAACAGCAGAGCCAGAACAACCCACACATGCCAAGTTCTGGTACAATAACTACATGTGGCAGTTGAATTTTTTTGTATTTTCAAGTTTACATGCACATACCACATTCACCTCTGTTCAACTCTAGTAGAATGGTATAGAAATTTCTCTTCACATTACACCAGGGAGGTACAGGCACAGGCCAACTTACTGCTGTAATACCATCACTTGTGCTTTTTGTACTTGTCTACATGCACAAGCATGCAGTTATCTGTATATATGCGAGAATGAACGCCTCACACATCACTTCCCAGCTAACCCAAAAACAGACAGGGTTTTCTACAAAAATACATTATTCACAAATATTGAGTACAACACAAGACAAAACTGTGCCATTTAGTCTTTCAAGGTTTTTAAAAATTATTTTAGACTCTCTAAGTTTACTGCAAGGATGGGTAAAGTTTCAGCCTAATTTTACAGGTTTAAGTCAAGACTCAAAACATCAGTTTTTAAATAAACAAGCACTATAGAAAGCTAGACTACCAGTTTAATGCATTTCAATGTACTGAAAAACTGTAAGCATGTGATTTGATTAACAGAGTTTTATTGAATTTGGATAAATATTTAAAGCTTTTTAGAGTCCTATGTAAATCCAGCAAACACACATTTGATCAAACTGCCATCTGCTGGGTATTCCCGGGATTTAAGTGATTTGGTTAAACACACACACACACAATGTCTGAAAATATTTTAATAAGAACTATAAGAAATGTTTACACTTTCATAATGTTTTTTGGAGTTGAGTTGGCAATAACCAATTGCCCTTGCTGCAGCAGAAACTCTGACAGCAGTAGCCACGTTACAGACATCCTGTGACCCTGCAACCTAATTTATCCTGCTCACACCAACATTCACCTTCAACTTGCTGAGCACAGCTCAGGGAACTTCACCTGGGCAGCCCTTGAAAAGAAGAGAGCACACGGGTAAATCTACACTGCCTGAGCTACCACAGAACTTAGCAGAGGTGCTGACTGCTTGTTCAGCCAAAAAAAAAAGTGACAAGAATAAAAATAATAAAGGATAAATAATAAAGGAATAGTAGCAAATTACACAAATTACTCCCATAAAATCAAGCTCTATATTACAGAGGGACAAATTTTCAATAACTCACTTTTCAGCACATTAAGGAAATATTTCTCCTTGGAACCATCCAAGGTTTTATGCATCAAGAAGCCAGGCCACTCTGTCAAGTTCAATTTGTCTGGTATACCAGTTCTAGTACAATCCAGTGCAAACAAAGCACTCCCAGAAAATTATCACGATGAAAACTCATGGTGGTATGTAGAACTTACAAGTGAATTATCAAATTACTTAGGCCCTGAAGACAAAAGCAAAACCAAAACCTGGGGGCTTCCAAAACCCTCTAACGAAGTAGGTGCATTGTACAGAAGAACCATCTATTGTATCCATCTTCACTCTGAAAAGAGGGTAAAGTTATGAAATGCAAGCCCAGAATCATCAATGGGGCATTGGGCTAATCTGAGAAGCTGTTACAGAGATGTTCATTGAGATGTGCCTTGCAACTTCTCCAAAGCATCTTTATTGTAGGCCCACCAGCTTATCTGTTTTGCAAACCCAGTATATCACCAGCTGCTTCTTTCCTTGAGTCCCTGATTATGTTTTGAAAATCCTAAGTCACCTTCCCAAACACCTTAACTTCTAGGACATTCAGAAGAAAAATTCAAGTACCACAGTTTTTTCTAAAAGTGAAAAATCACTTCTAGGACATGGGAAGATAATAGTACATTGCTGTATAAACAGAAGAATTGCTTGGAGATGCAGTTTAGAAGCTCTGCTTGGGAGATATGCCTGCAGCTCAAACAGTTTAACCTCCCACTCAAAGCAGCACTACTCAACTGGGTTCACCTTGCAGATAAACCTGAGGTTCAAAAGGTCCATGTGCACACAAGTGTACAAAAAAACATCACAGACAAGAAATACAGAGCGCCGTGGTATTTGTTGCGGTCTTTCAAAGGCAACTGCTCTAATGTTCAAAAGGCCATGCCAAGATGGCGTGTACTTCAAAAGTACTGCCAAGATGAAGTACTTGGGATAGGACAATGATGAAAATCATCAGCTGCAAATTTATTTTAAACCCATCCATAGAAAACCCTGGTTTCTATCAACTGTAAGGTTCCTTTGGGTGTTTGGGTGGATTACCAGGAAAAGAGATACAAATTCCCCTCACAAGAACACTTACAGAAACAAAGTGATAACTGGCATGCACAGACTGGGATGGCAGGGTGGGGCCTCAAACTTCAGAGATTTTTCTTAAGGCTCATCTTCCATATTAAAGAGGCTGTTGGAAGCAGGGAAGCAAAAGGAACATGAACTCAATTGTGTCTCATCATTTCCTTCTGGATGGAGCACAGGCAGGACTCAGCTACGTGAGAGGAATGCTGATGCAAAACTGGGCTCAGGCAGGTAGCCCGTGCTCTTAAGACAGAAGGATGCTGTCCTTCCTTGTCTAGGCCTTAAAATTATACTGCTTTAACTACATTTGGACCATGTAAGTCTAAATGAAGCTAGAGTTCACTGTTATTTTAAAAACAAAAACAAAAAACAAACCAAGTCATGCCTTTATCTTACCTGTTCAGGGAAATATACAGGAAGAACTATAATCTTGCTTGTCACACTTTCCTACTGATGAAACTCTTCACAATAACTTGGAGCAATCAAAGTCTATTACATTAGAAAAACCAGCCCCATAGTCTAAGTCAAGAATAACACACATATTACTACAATATAGAAATCAGTGTAAACTAGGCCAAACCAATTTAGCAGAATTCAGAATGTAAGATCGGGTGACACTACACTCTAATCATATTCAGAACCAAGTCAGCTATGCATAATTGCTGTTTTTTAATGAGAATGACACAATCTCATGGTGATTTAGACAACATTCACAAATGTTTGGGGATCCTGATGGGGGAAAGTTACTATACAGAGACATTACTGTAATTTTACATTTATTTCTATAGTATTTGTATTTTAAATCCACATATCCCACAAAATTTAAATAAATGAGTGGGCTACATTCAGAGATATGCTGCCTAATTTTAGACCTTACTCCCACTAACAATAGCTAACTAAGGAATGGTTTGCAAGGTGCAGTGTCGGATTGTTAGTCCTATGATATTTTGCACCCTGTCTGAACTGCAGACTCTGGCATTTCCTAACAATTACAAGATCATCATCTTATGACAGATGCTTGGAAAAGCTGCAGCCAGTTTAGTCAGTAAGGGCCCATTAAGTTCTTTGGGAACTGCAGCAGGAGAAAATGCACAAATTGCAACTAAAAATGCTCACTCAAGAAAATCAGTGCACAACAAGTCAGCCATGCATTCATGCACCATATTTCAGAGGGCAGATGTATAGTGGTGTTTTGGCTTCGTAGGAATGAGGTTTATTAAGTACCTGGGTCAAAATTAGTTATTCCTTAGGGAGGGTTGCCTGTGCTGTCAAGGAAGCAATGCTGGAACCAGCCAAACCTACCAGACTGCTACAAAAATAGGATGGTGTCATACCTGCGTTATGGTATGGAGAATTAGAGTTCACTTATTAACCACAATTTCTCAGTCTGAAGACCAATTCACCTGGATGAGATGCATGATAATTATCCCAAATTTTGAATGCCCAGGCAAAGCACTGACCAGGGCTACTAAAAGTTCCCTGCAGGTCCACAGGTGGCAGGTACTGGCTCCTATCAAAACCTCACGTGAAGACACATTACACAACCAGAAACGGACCTTTTCCAAACTCAGGAAATTTCCATCTGGAGTTTTACATCAGCCCCAAAACAGAGATAACCACAAGGCACAACAGCTGCTTCTACTGATTTCTTTGATTCTCTTAAAACATTCAGACTCCTTGGCAGGAGCACATTCTAGAAAAGAGTCTACGTTTATATTACTTGTTTATATACACTTCAGTCACTTACTTTTCACCTGAAACCTTGACTGCTACACAACTGCAACCTCTATATTTGGAGCAGAGAAATTTGGTTTATTAGGGAGTTTCAGGCTTTTTTTAAAGTGTTCCACCCAAAGATCTTCTGAAATTTTAGGATGAGATTACGACATGATTACCCTGTGTGAGGTAAATTATTATTTAATAATAATCTAGGTTAAAGACATTGTTATTCTGTATTAAGTACTAGGGGTAGTTTACACAAAATATTCTATTAATGTTCATATTACAAGGAGAAAATATTTTTAAAAGACGATACTTAACACCTTAATTAAAAGGTTATTTATGCAAAAGTATACAAAATAGGCATTCACAGCCTGAGTTACACAAACATAGCAACCAAAAAAAAATTAAAACATTGATAAACTCAATTCTAACTCACTAGGGGTCCAAAAATGAAAATGTATTGTAAATAGCAGCATATGTTTGATCATGCATGCATGACCTTAAGATCTCATTTTATCCACTTTAATACAAAGAAGATTTCTCAAGATATCAAATAACATATATAAAAGAGTACATAATTTTTATTCCATTTATATTTTTCATATATCACACATACATGTGAGTACTACACATTCCATAGAAACACTTTTTATATATATGGAAGTGTTGAAACAAAAAGCACAAAATACTTGCACGGTCATGCCTGAAACAAACTACAGTAAAGTTGGGGGTAAGTGGGGTTGTCAAATGCTTTTAGAACCCTTATATAAAGTCTAGTCCACCATCAAGGAAAGTTTACAGAGCAGATTTTTCCACTATAGTTTCTTAATAAGCAGCATGCAGGGATTACGCACAAAAATCATCCATATGGAAATCTGCCACTGCACAAAAAAATAAGATTACCTCTGGCCCCAATCCTGACAATGAAGGGCTGGCACAAATAATTCCACTGCTGAATTAAGTAAATGCTCCTCAAGCTGTACTAATACTTTATACTTTCACATTACTTTTCATCCTTGTCAAACTATTGCATTTCTAGACCAATTCTGCTTCTTTGTGCTGTAACTTCATACAATTAACAGTGAGCATTTCACATAAAAATTATTTTCTCTATGCTCTGACATTATTATATTCACATAAATGTAGCAAAATATACTTGATTCATTCTTGGGTGCTGGGGAATTGAAATATTCAAAATATTTGAGAGTTACTTTTGTTGATAATTCGGGGTTTAGTACTTAATATTGCACATCCTCAGTGCTTATGCTTACATGATATGGATGGAATGGTTGGAATGGAATGGAATTGAATGGTTGTTTTCCCTCCACTTGTGCCACAGAACTCTGATACAACAGTCAATAAGCAATTTAACCCTATTTTGCACATCTGTTCCTTGTACACTGTACTCACCTAAAACAAAGCAATTAATTTCCTTTTGTAAAGACTTGCTCACTTAGCTGGGAAAAAAGCATGAAAAGCGTAAAGCACAAGTCACATAGGAAGCAACACAGATTGATCCATGAAGTACAGAAATATACCTAAGTGTGAACAAATATGTTCTAACACTGGAGCCAGCCATTCTGACATAAGATCTTGTAAAACTCATTTTAAGCAACTGTTGAAATATTTCACAGAATACATAGGGCAACACTTGAAATAGTTGTGTTTTCTGTGTACTGCAAGTCATTCTTATATCATGATGATCATGTTGGTAGATACTCTTCTCCATTAAGCTGCTGAAGCATCAAAAGCATATATGGACAGAGCACAGAGTACTATAGCACAAAGAAAGAAAATACATTTGCATTACCAAAACTCCCAAAGCTACATTTATGGGAATTTTTACTCAAATATTAAATATGTTCCATCCTGAAAAGAGAAACAGTCTTCTTCAGAGAGTTTTTCACATCCTGACTTTTGCTTCCATCATTCAAGTTTTCCAAATGTGGCCTCATGTATCTCTAGCTAATCAGTAACATAACCTGAAAGGCAGTACTGGTAAGTTGTACCAGCTACTGCCATGAAAACATTTATTTTTATATCTATAAAGACTTAAACGTTGACTCACAACAGTAACAGGCAAGAGCAGAAGTGATTTCCAATCTGTGATACTTTTCTTTATCTTGTAACGTTGAAGAAAAAAAATGCATGTAAGAAACGTAAAAAAACCTCTAAAGCTCTGAAGATGTACAAGCTACTTATGAATACACAGCAAATTGCATGAATCTTCAAATTACTGGCAAATCTATGCCTGACTTTTCTGACTCTCATCAGAAAAGGCAAGGTTATAACAAAGGAACCTAGAAAAGGAGATCTGCAGAACATCAAGTAGAGATGCATTACTTTAATATTACTCTCTGATATAATATTCTGTGCAGAAAACACCAATCTTATACAAGATTTTCCAAGAGATATGAATATTACAACAATACCCTAGATATGATCCTTTGTTTATGACTGTTTGTGTAACAACACAGAACAAGAGTTATCAGTTTACCTCTGTAGACAGTGAAGGTTTTGTGCTTGGCCCTCAAATCATCCACATTGGATTAGCATCCAGCCATCTACACAGTACAGTTCAGAGTATTATATACTGTTAAACATGTTATATCTCACAATACTATACCAGCGCTAGATTACAAAGTGCAAGTTTAAGATGTATAAAATATCAGTGTTCCTAAACACTGATTTTAATGTCACTGTATTTTTTCTCAGTTTGAATGAGAAGAGACAGCTCATTACTGTATAGATATCAGCCCATGTAACATTCAAGAATCTGAAAGCTGAGACTCTTGAATTTGAAAATTACTAAAGCTTGAAAAACTGAAAATTTAACAGCTGATGTTTATTAGAAGGTTGTCATGCATCCATTTTAGATGTTTTAATACACACTAATCTGAACTCAGTGTTACATCAGTTAAATAGGTTCCTTCAAGTCTATCAAATAGCATCTCTGATAAAATTGGCCAGGAACAACTTCAAAACACTACAAAATAGCATTCTCCTACTCTGTGTCATTTTTACTGTCTGTCAGTTTTCCTCAGATCAGCATCTTAGTGCACATTTTTCTTCAATTATTACAACAAAAGCTCCTTTCAAGTCATATCAAGTGATGCTATTTTCTTCTTGCAGCAAGTAGCACTAACAGAAAATAGCAGTGATACTAAACATTGTCTACAATTGTTATGGAAATATATTTATCTGTATCCTGTTGTCATGGAAGCCAAAGATCAAGGCATACAAGCTACATGCAATAATTTATACTGATTTGAAAGAACGTTTCAAGGAAACATTCAAATGTGTAACTCGATAAAAATCAGACTAGTTTCAAAGGCACTAGTTACCCAAGGCATGATTCTGAGACAGTGGTATTTCAATCAATATTAAATTCATTACGTACATCCTCTAGGTCCTATTAATATCCACAGTACATCCAATTTAACAGCTCAAGCACTCTTAAATTTCTAGCACTTTTTAACCTGGCATTAGACCAATTTTAGCAATGCTCCAAACTACAGAAAAGGACACTTGCTGACATTCCACATTTGTTTCTTTTTCAGAAGGCAAGGCTGTTTACTTAAGTCTGATGTTTTGCAGCTGACCAATTTTCTAAAGTGGCAAACTTGTGTGCAAGTTTGATTTCCCACAATGTGAAGTTACTGTTCTTTTATAAGTTTTCCATTATTTGTTCCATTTTTAATTCTACAGAAAGGAACACTACAACAATGTTTTATATAGTGATCAGGTCTGAGCACTTCTTTACAAAGAATTTGTCTTTTTCTATATAGATGTGAAACATGATTTTACCTGTGCATATGCATAACTGCTGTCCCTGGAGAAATATTGAGTGCCATGTAGCCTTTATTTTAGAATCATTATGCAGAGCAAAACATGATGCAAATGTTGTTTTGTGAAGTAATAATACGTTAATTTTGTTTCATCTGCTATTCAAGAAAAAAGAAAAAGTTTCCTAAACCAACTCTAAGATTAAGAAAATTTTACCAACAGTTACTTTTATATGATGGTCTGATTGTCTATATTAAACTAACTCCTTAGGGCCACTAATAAACTAGAAATTATTTTGTCTTTTCTATTATGATTACTATGTCATCATCCAAATGAGAAATTGTGCTATTACACAGACCTGCATTATAATGGCATTAACACTTCAGATAAGTCTACCTGTCACTCTGACTACACCTGATAATTGGAGAGATATTATAATTAGTTGATCACCTACATCTGTAGACTACAAAGTAATTTTAGAATCTTTAATGTCAATTGTAATTAATCAAAATGGCAATGCAACAAGTTCCACACTCCATACAGGTGACCTGAAATTGTTTTGGCATTGTAATATGATGGAGGGGTAATGGACTCACATTAGAGTCTGTTCTATCTTTAAATGCTTCTGCCAACACACTATTGCATCACAATAGCACTGCAACAGAGTAGCAGCATAGTTTTCCTTAAAACAGGATGGAATCTCTTTCCTATACCACAATAACACAAGTTAATAATATATGCACAGTATTAAACTAGCAGGATCCTGAGCAAGTACAGGATGTTGGCAAGTTAAAAAAATTTGCACTATTTGACAACAGTACTAGCTTGGATTTTCACAGAGGTTCAAGGTGTTAGCACTCAATTATACCTCTCCTAGCAAAGTCCCTTTCCTCAAAAAGCTACCTAAACAATGACAGGAACAGACAGACTACAAGTATAAAAATATTTCAACATACTCTACATTGGTTTTGTGTAAATCTGGTCAACAGTGCTCTGGCAAAATAAGCATGAAGGCAGCTCTACAAATAAACTTTAAAGACACCCCTCCCATCTCAACTTAGTAAAGGAGTAGAAAAATGGTACTAATTACAAAACTACAGAAGAGAAACAGGATGATAATCAAAGTATGAATCACAGGATTGTGCCTGATATTACATATACCAAAAAAAAAAAAAATCTGTATACTTAACAGTTGTACATCAGCCAGAAGTCTGTCCTCAGAGACTTTGAATTTAGTTATTCAAACAAAAGCAATTTTAGGCCTTCTATCCATGTATTTTATCTCATTCTATTTTTTGGTTTTGGTTGGGCCACTATTGTCAAGTCCATTAAAGTACAGCAATGTTCCCACTGAATAGACTTTCCCCTAAAGTGTTAATAATGGCCATATAAATTTACTCAAAAGCATAACATGCTTTTTATAACAATAATAAAAGGCAAAATGCCAATCAAATGAAAGCAGTCCCTCACTCCAACAATAACTGTTTCAAGTGTACAAAGACAGCAAAAATTAATTTTAGAGTGATCTATTCCTGAATTTAAGTGAATATAATTATGTAATCATTAAATTACTTAATGGATTTCATTAGGCTTATTTCTGGGTTTCATGAAGTACAAATTCACTATATCCTTACAGCAATAACAGCAATTCTTATAAAGTAGCATTGTTTTCAAATTGTTTAAATGAAGTCTAATATTATGCCCTTCATTTAGAGTCATCTTATGGTTTAAGTGTACTTCAGTCACATTGTTTAAATGTCATGCTGTCAGATATTAAGATAATAGGTGGCACCTTGGGTAGTTGATAAACCTATACCATTAATACCAGTGAAAAATATAGCATGAATCTGTCACAGAACTCTCAGAAATACCACAAGAAGAGTATGAATTTTCTCTTCCAAAACCTCAATTTGGACCAAAACAAACCATGTACAAAACTCAAGCTGAAAATTGGCAAGATTTGACTCTAGAATAGCCTAATGCTGCAAAGTTCTGAGCATATTCAACTTGCTTTCAAATCAAGGAAGATTAGGGTGAAGTTGGAGTATTAGGTGTGGGATTAAAAAATTAAGTCCACTTAAAAATGAATGTGTTATCCACAAGGAAGGCAAATATAAGTGGATCCAAGGTATTTTACCCTACACCTCCCATCCTCTCCCCTCAATTAAAATTTTCAAAACCATGAAGACGCTTACATTCAGTGCCTCAGATGAGACAGGTATCTGTACTATACAGAGCAATAGGATAGTTTTAGTTTCTATTCTCACATGACTTCAAATACTACCTGTCCTGGTTTAAAAGAACCCTTACAGTAAGCAACACACAGGTAAAACATTACATTAACATCTGCCACAACTGGGGAAAAATAAATTCCTTCTATTTCTGAACCATGTGGTTTTGAATCCTATTTTCCAAGTAGGATTTATAAACCATCAGGATGATACAGCTAGTATTATACATGGATACAGCAGTGTCTTAGTTTGAAAGAC
>WBMZ01013544.1:16951-120100 GCA_013400975.1 Atrichornis clamosus | reverse complement strand
CCCCTCGCCACCGCCTCCCGCCCGGCGCCGGGAGCGCGGCGCGGGGCTCCAAGATGGCTTTGGCCGGGCTGTGCTCGCTGCTGGCCGGGTGCTGCCTGGCCGCGGGCAGCGGCCCCGCCGAGGCGGCGGCGGAGGCGGCGGCCAAGGAGCTGGAGTGCAAACTGAAGAGCATCACGGTGTCGGCGCTGCCCTTCCTGCGGGAGAACGACCTCAGCATCATGCACGGCCCCTCGGCCGCCGAGCCCAAGCTGCTCTTCTCGGTTCGCAACGATTTCCCCGGCGAGATGGTGGTGGTGGATGACCTGGAGAACACGGAGCTGCCCTACTTCGTGCTGGGTGAGCCTGCGGGAGCGCGGCGGGGCCCCGAGCATCCCCGGCGGCGGGGCTCCTCCCTGCCGCACCGGTGGGCAGGCGCCCTGCGGCTGCTCGGCCCCGGGGCCGGTACACCCCGCTGCAGCGTCTCAGCCCCGGCCCCGGTGCTGTTTCTCCCCGCTGCAGCACCTCAGTCCTGGTGCCGTTTCACCCCGCCGCAGCATCTCAGCCCCGGGGCTGGTTCACCCCGGGGCCGGTTCACCCCACTGCAGCATCTCTGCCCCGGTGCCAGTTCACCCACTGCAGTATCACGGCTGGAGGTGCTGCAGGCCTGGGGTGCTCGATGCACGCCCAGGTTTTCATCCGCGGGGCTCGTCCGCAGCTCGATCAATGACCACCGGCGGCTCGTGCTGGCAGGGGGCCCGCAGCCTGCTCCCAGCGTGCCCGGCTGGAGGTGAGGGTTTCTGCTTTGTTCGTCCCTGAGCAGAGTCAGCTTTCCTGCAGCCTGATGGAAAAATACTCAGCTGCCCAGTATATCCTGTGCTGCCTCCAGTGCTCCTGCCCTCAGGTTTTAGGCTTTGGCCTGCTCACATGGCCTGGGTGGTTCCCACCTGCTCTTCATCCACTGCATGAGGCTCATCTGCCCTATCTCATGAGCTCTTTAAGTTTTCCTTCACCAGAAAAAGCCAACAATTTGCTGCTTTGTTTATGCAGAGTGAGGCCTCCACCCCTCGTGCACAGGGACCCACTTACCTCCTCACCACCTGGAACAAGTCACTGAGATGTTTAATTTTTGGAGACATTGGTGTAGAATGTCAGTTCCCCGCCCACACATAACCTCCTGCCCTGGGCAAATGCCACCATCACTTTCCTAGCAGGGCCACGATGGCTGTGCCACCTCCTGCAAGCCTTGTCCATCTGTTGCTGCTCCAGCAGCACCTTGGGTGTCCTGTGAAGTTTTTAAAATGTCACCCTTGTTTGGATGATGGCCCAAAAATGAGGCACTGGTGTGTTGCTTGATGTGGCATTGCCCCTCTGTTACCACCCTTATGTATAGTGGTGACCCCAGACTGGATTTTCTTCCCAGCAATTCATCACTTCCTTGGCGTCTGGACCCCTCCATGTGCTAAAGCTCCCCAGTCCTGGATGCTGGGTGGGCTTGTGGTAGTGCTGGCTGCTGTGTGGGCATCCCCCTTCTCCTGGGAGAAAGGCAGAGGCAGGTGTGGGGCTGCTGATGCCACGAGGGGAGTGGTATGTGGGGACAGCCAGGGTGGTTTGCTGGAGTCCAGGGGCCGTGTGGGGAGTGGGCAGTAGGCTGGGTTGCCCCCCTGCCTCCCGGTCCAAGCCCTGTGCTGCGGGATGCTGCAGCGGAGGCCGGAGAGCGTTGCTGTGGCAACAAGGCGGCAGCGCTGCGGATGCAGGGGGACGCAGGCATGGCCGCCAGTCCCGCGCCACCTTGGTGCCCCACAGGCCACCCCAGCGCTTGTCCCCTGGCCCCCTCGGACCCCATCCTGTGCAGCCTGACCCCGATGTGCCCCAGGGCCTGGGGTGCTGCCGGCTCGGAGCACCTGGATGGGCATCAGGAGGGTGTCCCTGGGCATGACCTCGGCTCATACTGTGGGGTTTTCCTCAGGGATTTTTCAAATTCATGAGGTGCCATACACTGGGCAGCACAGGGAAGAACCTGCCTGCCCTGACAGCCCCTGCTACAACCAGAGCTTGCATTGATGATGCTTGGCAGGAGTTTGCTTTTGCCTCCTTCTGTTTTCTGCTGCCAGACAAATACAAGGATGACTGGGCCCATGTCAGTGCACACTGATGTCCTGGTGGTGGCCGGGCTCTCTGGGGCGTTGCTGCCTGGGACATTGGGCCCCAAGAACAGGAGGGTGCATGGGGTTGTGCCAGCACCCCACATGCAGGGATTTGGGCTGTGGAGACACAGAAATGATCTCGGTGCAAGTCTTCCTGCCTGGAATGCTGGGGCTGGGCTGGCAGGAGGGGGCACCTTGTGGTGCTCCTGCTTGCCAGGGGTTTGGCTTGGTGACTTCTGGGAAATGCCATGTCACATCTCCCTCTCTCCTGTGAGAGAAGGGCTTGCTTTGAAGCTGGCATGGCCACTTTGCCACGTGTGGGTGTTACTGTTTTGTGTTGCTTTACCATTTGTGGATGTTTTTTCTATTATTATTATTATTACTACTACTATTAGCCTGGACACTGCTTTTGCATGCCAGAAGCCTTGATATGCAGAGAACCAAGACCCAGACTGGGTGACTCAGAGGCTGCAGCCTCTGGGTCTGGAGATCCCCCCGCCCAAAAAACCCAAGAGCATCAGTGCTGTCACTGTGCACTTGCCGGGGACATGGCCACGTCAGGTTGATGCATGGAACTGGTGTGGGTGGCTGTTTGTGTTTATGCAAGCCTTCATGTGCTGGCTGGAGGGGGTTTGAGCATCTTTCCAGGAAAGTGGCTTCACACAGTGCTGCTTGCACCGTCCCTGGCAAACACCAGACTCATTAATTGTGCCCACCTCGTTGAGTTTGAATGTGTGATAATGTGTTGGAGTGGTGGATGATCCACACACACTCGCCGAGCCTGGTCTGGTTGAGTGTCTGAACTGGGGGCACCTGCGCAGCTGCTCCTTCTGCTCTGCTGATTTCCAGATCCAGGACTTGTCCACAGGGAAGGGAAGGTGAGCTGCCCCCTGGTTGGCAGAGTCTTGGACCAGATCCAGGTGCTGCCCCAATCAGGGAGGGTCTGGATTTGGGGGCTGTGAGCCCCATGAAGTGCTGCACAGAGGCTCTTGGCAGTGGCACCTAGCCTCTGCCATGGAGGGTCTCGATCAACTCCCTCAGGGGGTTCTCTCTGTGCCTCAGTTTCCCTGCAGAGAGGATGGGAGTGTGCAGGAGGTGGCTGTGACAGGCTGGGACCGTGGCAGGGTGAGGGGAGCTGGAAAAGGGAGATCAAGGATGGTGGGTTGTCATCCCCTCTGGTCCTGGGTGTCCCCCTCAAACTTCCTCTGAATAATTCAAGGGCTTTCAAGCTCGGCTGGTGTTCGTGGACAGTGGTGTGCGTGGTTCCCCTGCCTTGGTCACACCTCCCTGCCACGGTGGCCAAACCAGGCATTTCACTGACAGACACAGGGATTTTTCTCCCAACTAAAGATGTGCTGGGATTTTTGGAGAACGGGGTCTTTGGAGAGCCATGTGTGGTGCTGGTTAAAACTAAAGTGCTGGGAGGGTGCATTAAACTGGGCATCCCAAAAAAGGATGTGACTCCTGACCCCTTACAGCCCCTGATGAGAAGCTCCAGTAACATCAATTAATGATGAGCTTTAACTTTATTTTTTTCTTTACGCAAGAGGGTGAGGCATTGCTTGGTGCCTGCTTTCCATGCACCTTTTTTGTGTCTCATCCTCCTGCTGTGTCCAGCCAGTACCAGAGACAGGTGTGTTGAGCGTGTTGGTTCTCAGATCTCCCAAACACGGGGGCCCCTGTGTCTGCTCCTGTGTTCCTCCAAAAGCAGGGTGGGTTATTCCCTGTCTGTGGGGTTACTACCTCTGGTTTAGGAGGAGGGAAAATGCTTGGGCAAGGCTTTCCTCTGCCTTTTAGCTCTCTTTGCTAATGAATGGAGTGAGTTTTAATTGCACTCGCCACCTTCTTGTGCATGCGCTGCCTCTCTGCCTGTGTTTGCTCGGGAGCAGCTCGGGGTTCACATCAATAAACCCCACGTTGGTTTATATGCCTGTTCCCAAAGGGACTCCAACACCATCTCCCTGTTTTGCTCTGGGGTTTTCTCCCACCTCCTAAATTTTCGGGAAGCGCTGAGGGTGTGGGAGCTGGGATGGGGTTGCTTGCTGTGCGCTGGGCTGCCTGCATTTAAAATCACCTGCTTTCATCCTGCTTTAAACCAAGGAAACCTTCGTTTGGAATGGTTGCCTTTCATCTCGTTCTGTGTTTGTTGCGTTAGTTGTATTTTTTCCTGAAGGGAGGAAGCATTTTGCTGGTTGGTGGCCATTAAGAAATGCTAATTTGCAGCTCAATATTCCCTGTCCGCTCACCCTCACACCCCCTTCTTCCTCACTGCTTGGCTCGGCAGCATCCAGCCACATTTGATATGTCATTAACTGGATTCACACTCCTGCCGGCTGCTAATTTTTTTGGGCCCCATCCTTTGCAGGTTATAAAGCAGCAAGAGGGGTATTTATGAGCATCCTGGCTTCCCTCAGCCCCTTGGGCTCGACGGAGATTTGTGATGCAATTAAAACCTGAGCCAAAGACGGTGTCTTTGACTCCTTCGCCTTCTCTGTAATGCAATAAATGTTTGAAAAGTAAAGTCTTGAAATACCTTTTTGAGTGTAAAATCGACTTGAGCAATGAGAAAGTGGAGCTGATGTGTTGAACTCGTGCTTTCTGGGTCCCAGATATTTCAAGATCTTGAAATACTGGATGTTTTCTTGCATCCTGATTTTTTTTTTCCCTGAGTGTGAAAGAGCTGAAGGAGCTTTTTCTGCCCCTCCAGGTTTCCAGCCCAGTTGCTGTGCTCTGAAATAGGGCAGTGCAGTCCCTCTCCTCCCCAATTCCTGCTCCCCACCACCCTCCTGGGAGCCTTGGCAGCAGAGGATTGGGAGACGGTTCTTAACTTCAATGACTTTAATAGATTATCATAAACTCCAGCCTTAATACAAGCTGTCATGATTTCAAATTATCTTACTTTTAAATTAAATATATTCCTTTTTAAATACAAAATCAATTCTAATTTTTTAGAGGGGTGAGATTTTTCAAAGGCACCGATGAGCTGGGCATATTTAACTGCTCTTGAATATTTCCCCGAAATATCTAATCAATTTTTTTTGGTTAAATCCTAGCTAATCTCTTGGCTGTGCTGGTGGAGGCTCTGGCCCTGACTTCCCTGGGTTAATAACAGGGCAGCAAGGGGGTTGTGGGGTTGTGAGACAGATCACGGGGGACGTGGGCTGCTGCTAATCGGGGCGACGGGCCAGCGGAGCGCCTGCCCGCCCCGGCTCCCCTTCCAGGGTGCTCGGGAGCGCGGCCAGATGTGACACCCGTCGGCTCTCATCCTCATCCCACACATCTCCCTGCTGCTCTGGACTGCGGGAGATTGTGTCCTCCCCGCTCTGTCCTCAACCCCCAGCTCCTAACAGGCCCTGGAGGAGGGAAGCAGGAAGCAAGGGGCTGCAGGGTTGCATTATCCCTTTTCTTTTTCGGGGTTCACGTCAAGTTAGAAAAGCATCCCGTTGAGTTTTGTTCCTCTCACCTGGGTCTGGATGCTCTTTATGGATCCCAAAGCTGTTGGCACACAGGGCAGCCCTTTGGTCCCAGGTCTCCGCAGTGGGAAGGCAGTTTTTGGGGTGCTGCGGTGCCATCCCCTGCCTTGACTTAATTCCCAGGGGCATCACTGTCAGAGGGCCCCTTCCCCATCACAGGTCACCATCTCGTGAGACCAGGGCATGGCAGAGGGCTGCAGCAGGGCTGATCCCACCATGGGACCCACAGCGTGAACCTTGTACCTGGAAATAGGTGTAATGGTGAAATAATGAAGCAAATATTAAGAAATTCTTAAGTACCTAGAGAATAACCAAGTTAAATTATGCCAGGGGAGCTCAATTGCCTTGCTTAGATTGATTGAATTACTAAATGAGCCTGACTAATGGAATGGAGTGGCAATATCGGACTTTTACTCAAGATCCTGAAATAATTTCTCTAATAAGATTGTGAGCCATTAATTGAACTTGGCTTTGATCCTGGACGCTGTCGCATGCTCTGAACCGCCAGTGTGATCTCTGCTCCGGCAGGCCCAGCTGGGGGAATGGCTGCTGTCCTCTTCCTGCTGGGTGGCTTGAAGGGCAGATGGGGAATTCTCTGGGGGGTGCCAGGAGCTGTGGTGGGGAAGGGAGCCCAAAACGCCCTGTCTCGGCAGCCCTCCTGCTCCTTGGCAAAACCCTGGCAGTGGAATGCACTGAATTCCCTCCTGCTGCCAGCAGCTGATCACCTGGCTGGGGTCTGAACCCCAGTTGCCATGGATTTGAGATGGATGCTTGGGGTGTATGTCTGCTGAAAATCCAGGAGTGCCACCTTCTTCCTGCATCCTGCTGGAGTGGTTGCTGCTGGTGGTGGAACATTGTTGTAGCATCCAGGGTGCTGCTGGGTGGCTGCTCTGCTGTGTGAGATGTTTGTCACCAAGGCCTGGGGGCTTCCAGAGCTTCCAGCAAAGCAGAGAGGGATCTATCAAGGGAATGCATCCTACCCTGGACCTGCCCTGGAGCCCGTGGTGGGATAGGACAGGCTCTTCTAATAGCAGTATCTAATAATTGGGTGCAAACTGTTGGTGAAACCCCATTCCAGCCCTTCCTCTTGGCCATGCAGTGCAACCGCATCCCTTTTCCGACTGAAGGATGGGGCCAGAGTGGATGAGGTGACCTGCTGAGAGCCACTGAAGCACTGAGGGCTGGGCACACCTCCATGCCGGGTCACACGCCCTTCTCCAGGCGATGGAGCCCAGCACCAGCCTCAGCTACGAGCAGGGGCAGCCCTTAAAACCTTGTGGTGGGGTGAAGAATGCTGCTGGAAAGGTGGCAGCATCCCAGGGTGGAACAGGGAGTCCCCTGTGGCCAAAGCAAGGGCAGTGGAGGCTCAGGAGAGAGACACACGTGTCCCCAGTGCATGTCCCTGTCCTTACGGACACCTTGTCCCCGTGCTGTGCCCATTGCTGTCCTGCTCTCTTGCTGGGCACGGAGGTTGCAGTGACACTGTGGATATACAGGGCCTCTTGTATATTTTCTTCCATAACCAAGGGGAAAAAAAAGTAAGAAATAAGGATTTAGTCTCTGGGAACCCGTTGCCACAGCAACCGCGCATCCAGCTGGCTCCAGCAGCAGCGGGGCTGGGAGGGGATCTCGCTGACCCAGAAAGCAGCAGGGGGAGTGGGATGTGGGGCTGCTTGGTCTTTCTGTGGGGGTGTCGGGGTCTGGCAGGGAACCAGTGCTCAGCCAGGGGGCTGTGGAGCCCTATCCCTCTGTTTCGTCTCCCTTCCTGAATTTCTCAGCCCACATTCAGGAAGGGATGCTCAGGCTTGGCCCTGCTCCTGCCCTGAGACCTCTCCCAGTTTTGGGGGCTGGGCTGCCCATGTGGGCACTCCTCAAAGACCCCCAAAGCTTTGTGGTAGATCTTACCCCCTCTAATTGGTTGTAGTTCCAGTGCTGGAGGGGACCCTCAGGCAGCCACATGCCTCCGTGATGCCACTGTCTCACCTCTGCCCTCCTCTCCACACACCGGTGGCTTTTGCTCTGGGCTGCATACTATTTTATATGACTTTATTTTATTTTATTTTCCTTTATTTTAGTTTATTTGATTTTCATAGAATCACAGAAAGGCTTGGGTAGAAAGGGATCTTAAAGATCATCACATTTCAACCCCTCTGCTATGGGCAGGGACACCTTCCACTAGATCACGTTGCCCAGAGTCCCATCCAACTTGGCTTTGAACACCTCCAAAGATGAGGTATTTTATTATTTTATTTTACTTTATTTTATTTTATTTTATTTTGGGTTTTTTTGTTTTATTTTATTTTATTTTTTCATTTGTTTTATGCTATTTTATGCTATTTTATTTTATGCTAGTCTATGTTATTCCATTTCAATTTGTTTAATTTTATGTCCTATTCTATTCCGTCGTATTTTTTTCATGGTTGCTTAGCCAGCTAAATGGAGGCTCTGAAATCATCTCTCTTGGAGCCCCGTTGCAGAGCAGCCCTTCAAATGAAGGAATTTTTGCCTGGTGGGTTGAAGGCAGTGCCTGGGTGATGACAGCTCTGTCACTTAAGACTGGTTGTCCTTTTGCTTCCAAATTGCCAGGTTTGGGCTTCTCTGCAGCTGTGGCCAGTGGCTCACCCCAAGCAGCAGCTGAGGGGTTTGTCTCGATAAGGGAAGATTTTTTGATTGCCGGGTTCTGGCTGTCCCACTGCAGCTTTTTGTGGAGAAATCACCCAGAGGAGATCATGCCCTGCTCCCATGGGCTGTGTTGGGATTTCTGATTCTGTTTTCTTGCCCTGCAGCTGGGGGATCCTTTGGATGGATGGTCGCTCACCTGGTGCTGGGCTCTTTAGAGCCCGGTTTGGGACGTGGTTAAGCTGACCCCATGCTTTGCTTTGCTGTGGGGTCTTGTTTGCTCATGGTGGGCTGAGGAAGGGCTCTGAGCTTCTCCCCTGTCCTGCCTGCAGAGGCTGAGATCCACTGGGGAGTGGGCAGGGGCTTTAGCTGGTGGTGGCACATGGGTCACAGAAGTTTGGGGCCCACAGCCCCGATGCAAGAGGAGACACAGCCCCTTTTCTGGCCAGCTCTGAGGTATCTCAGTAATTAGGATGACTAACGAGCATAGCAAAGCGAGCAGCTTTGGGGGATGCAGAGAGCGGGCTTTGCTCCTGCAGGGACCTGATCCAGCTGAAAACTAACCTGGTGGAGGAAAGAAATTGGGGAATCCTCAACCATAGAGTGGTTGGAAGGGACCTTAAAGAAAGATCATCTTGTGCCAACCTTCCTGCCATGGGCAAGGACACCCTCCACTATCCCAGGGTGCTCCAAGCCCCATCCAACCTGGCCTTGAACACTTCCAGGGATTGGGCAGCCTCAGCTTCTCTGGGCAGCCTGTGCCTGTGACTCAGCCCCCTCACAGGGCAGAATTTCTTCCTAAGGTTTGGAAGAAGGATAGGAGAGGCTGTATTGCCTTGGGAGTGCCTCCCAAATCAGGTCACTGGTCCAAGCAAAACCATGGCCTGTTTGCCAGAGTCCTTTGGGATGCAGGCCTGCCTGATGGGCAGGTTAAACCGTGTACAGGCAGGATCTTGACCTTGTTTTTTGGGAGCGGCACCTCCTTTTCCTCTCTCCTGAGCTCCTGCCCTCCTCCTCTGCAAAAACACCCCAGCTGCGATGTCACCGTCACAACACAGTGGCTGCCTGGGAAGGCAGATATTAGCAACCCCGAAATATCCCCGGGACAGGCTCTTGTGTGATGGGAGACAGTTACCATGGAAACCTCCTTCAAATAAAAAAAAAAAAAAATCCGAAATTTAAAGCAGCCCTTGTAGCTCAGAGGAACTGTAGATCTTATTATGGGTTTTGGCAACCCCCCTTTTTCTTTTATTTGTTCCAGCTAAAAGCTTCAGGAGACAAGGCAATTAATTTGGCATCCCAAGGGGAGTAAGAGGGCGAGGGTACGGTGCCGGGAACCAGTTCCCCGGGCCGGCAGGCTCCCGGTGCTTCCTGGTACTGCTGCTCCACAGCCACCAAATGCCCTCCTGTAATGAGGCTGCTCCAACACGGAGGAAGGAGCAGGGTAGTTTTTAGAAGGGGTGACTTAAGACTTAAAAAAACCTTTCTGGTTCCTTAAGTGGAGTGTTTGGGAGGGGTTGGTGTGAGTGAAAGGTTCAGGGCACTGCAGGAGGGGTGAGGATACAGGAGAGCACCACAGATTGCAGCTCCAGCATGGGGCCGGGTGGCTCAGTGTGTGTTGGGGGCATTTGTTCTTACGTGGGTGGCAGCAGGAGGTAGTGCCCTTTCTCCTGCAAGCAGGGCAGCATCCTGGCAGGGAGGTTCCTGTGTGGATCATGCGAGGTGGCCGGCTTCGGTGGGGAAGGGGAGATGCTCGGGGGAGCTCCCAGATTTTCTTGCCAGGGTGTATTGTGCAGCAGTGGCTGCAGGTTCTGTAAATTGCTGTGCTGCTCTCAGCCCGTTTGCTCCCCTAATGATGTCCCCAGTGTCCATAGCCTCTGGGAAATCTCCTATTTGGACTGGAGAGCCTGCTGTTCCTCCCACCGCCCTGGGCTGGCCCCGAGCTCCCCTGGGCACTGCTTTCGCAGTGGTGGTTGTGCCTGTGTGGAGCTGTTTTCCTGTCCCAGAGCTGCATCTCCCAACCTTTCCTGTATTGCTTAGCCAGAAATAGCTGGGCTCTGTCTTTTGCCGCTTTGGGAGAGCTCTGGAGAGGTGCAGCAAGGGGATTCAAGAGCTGTCATGCAGCCATGGAGCTGCTGGCTTTTCTGCTGGCCAAGGGAGCAAGCCAGGAGTTTGTCTTTGCAGACATGACATGTATGGCCTGGGAATCTGGGGGGAATTATACATACTTCTGCTGGTCGGTGAGCAGGGAGCTGCAGGGGTCTCATCCCAGCTCACACCAAGGTGCAGCTTTAGTGGGCTGGGATATGTGTCCAAGCGTCTGCAAGCAAGACAGTGCCTGAAACGTCCTTCCAGGGAAAAACTAAACCCATTTTATATTTTTTCAGAAGGAGCTGCTCTCTTCCTGGGTGTGCTGTGCTCAGACTTGGTGGGCGGGAGAAATAGCTCAGCCCGGGCCATGGATGGTGGGAATGCCTGTGAGCAGTGGAGGGGAGTCAACCTTGGACTTGGGCTGGCTTCCACAGCTTTTATTGTCATGTTTCCACCTTTTTCTGCTTGTAGAGTCAGGCACATCTCTGGTTAGCAGCTGGAGGACTCAGCCTCAGCCCCAGCATGCCCCACAGTCCACTCATGTCTGTTGGCACGCACTGGGATAAAGGGGTGTCCTGCAGGAACTGGGGCTGGGGGCTGAGCGAGGAATGTGGAGATTCCTGGGAAGTGGTGCTCACCTCCCCATGGGATGGATCCAACCTCCTTGTAATTAAAGCTCAGTGCTGGGAAAAGGGGCTTTCACATGCTGGGGGGGTGAAAGGCAGTGTGGATGTGCCAGCAACAGGGAAGTGCCAGGGTGATGGAGGGAGAGCAGGAAAGGAAGGTCCATGAGGAGGGAAGAGAGTGCCAGGAGGTAGCAAATAGCTGCAGGAGCCACCCAGAAGCCAAGGGGCAGTAGGAGCAGTGGTGGCACAGCCACTCGCCGTGGGTGTGAGCCACAGCGTCCTTGGGGGCTGCTTGAAGCCATTGCACACGGAGCCCAGTGAAGTGCCTCTTGGAGTGAATCACAGCAGGAATTAGTGGCTGATTTCACACCAGGTGGCAGCACCCAGGTCCCGGGAATAGCACTGCAAGGGACATGGCTGTGTGTTCAGTGGGTTTGTGGCTAAGGAAGTGAAGAGGTGGCGTAAGGAAGTGGCAGGCTGGCTCGTCGAGCCCTGGACTCAGCAACGGCCAGAACTGGCAGGGTTAAGGCAAAGATGTGGCTGTAAATGCAGGAGTTTGCAGTTACTGGTGCTCAGAGTCCAGCAGGGCTCTTCTCTCTTGAGATGCTGAAAATGCAGCTCACTCCTCACCTTGATTTTATTTTGTTGCTTACAGAAATGCTGCTTTTTTGCTAAAATGGGCTGCTGTTTCTCTGGTGCAAGAGTAAGAGGCAGGAGCTCCTCGCTCAGAAAGCCCCTGGTCAGGATCCTGGCAGTGCTGTCCTGGCCAGGGTGACTCTTGGCACTCGGCTGGGCTGTAACACCACCACTCCATCCCCTTTTTTCTGGCCATCTCTGATTTCTACACTGGACAAAGAGAATAAGTAGATTTTCCTCCTTTTTTCCCCCCAATGCAAATGCAAGGGAACTTTGTGCCTGTGGTTGTTACATTGGGATTTCCACTTCCCTGCCAAGGGTGCAAGCCCTACCTGAAAAGACAGGCAGGTAAATACAGGCAGGGCCATGCTGCCATGTGAGGGCACCAGAGCTGATGGGTGCTGAAACCCAAGAGCAGTGTTACATAATTCGGACTGCAATGCAGAAGCTCTCCCTTAATTTTTAATTATCCAATTGCCGCACGTACGTAGCGCTCAGCTTGGGATGCGAAGTCGGCCCGTGGGCACGTGCGAAGGGCCTTGGCTGGTGAGGATGACAGGAAAGCCTTCCCCTGTGTTCCTGTCCCTCGTGCAGGGTGGGAGGAAGTGCAACCCCCGTGGCACCGAGTGAGGCTGGGCTGCAGCGGCTGGAGAGGATGCTCTGCACCCACCTTGGGGACTCAGGGATGTGCCCCTGGGAAACTGGGACCGTGGGACAAGGTATGTGTGCAGGTCTCCAAAGGTCTTGGAGGTTTCTCTGGTTCACAGTGGTAGAAAAGTGGGAGGCATCATGGTGACTTTGCATCCAGATTTCCCGTAGAGCCCCAGCTGCCTCTCAGGGTGGGTTTGTTGGGATACGGGACAAATGGTGAACGAGTTGTTGCAGGCCTCAGCTGTGAAGCACTGTTTCTTCCCCTCCCTGTTTCTCTCCCTCTTTCAGATCCCCGCTCAGCACTTTCTGTCCTCCCTACAAAGGCAGCTGCCTCAGAGCAGCTTAGGCTTCAAAGTTCCCAAAATAACAAAGGTTAAAATAAATTTAAAAAAAAAAGAGAGTATTGCTACAAGATCAAGTCAGTGCCCCACTTGCACCCGGGTTCAGAGCTTCAAAGCAGCTGCAAAGACTCCCCCACAGTCTCCATGGTCGGGCTTCTCAATGCTTGTGGTCCCATCTTCACCCTCCTGCAGTCACAGGAGATTTTGTAGTAGCCAGGATGAGGCTGCAGGTAATTGAAAGGGGTGGGGAGTCCTGCTGCTTTTGTTGCGTGTGGGGGCAACCAGAGAAGGTCTCTCGTGGAGGAGGAGGTTGTGGTGATGGCTGTGGTGATGGGCAGGTCCGTGTGGGGAGATGGGTGTCCCCAGGGCTTTCTCCTGCACCCACCAGCCCTGTCCCCTGGCCAGGCAGGTGAGCAAACAGCTCCTCTGTGCCCAGTGTGTGCTTTGTGCCTCTGCTGGCTCTGCTGATTTATATAGATCATCAATATGACAATTATATACACCTGCAGATTTAATTACCTCCATTTTCGTCAGGCAGTGACAGATTTATGCCTCTATTCAGTTCTTGTAAATCTCAAACAAGCTTGACTAGACCCAAAAGTCCTCCCATTGATCACCGTGCACTGGCTGGTCTCTGGTCGTCTTGACAAGCTCTTCTTTCAAGAGTGATAAATTCGAGATGCACGGTTAACTTTTTCCCTTTCTACATCTTTCTTTCTTTTTTTTTTTTTCCTTCTTTTCATTCTCCCTTTTCCATCTTTCAGAGCCTCCCCACAAACTTGAAAATGGAGCTTGAAATCATGTAAGCACTGAAGAGTTTATGATGTTAGGCTGCAGTTGGCAGCAGCCCATGCCTGCCTTCTCCATCCCTTCCCCCAAGACCAGCATCGTTCTCTAAAGGGGAGGTGGGAGGAAGGGGAGCATCACCTCTTGGAAAGGTTCTTGGCCTCACTGTGGATAGGAGAGCAGACAGGGTTATTTTGGTCCTGTTTCACTCCCTGGGAGGGCCACCTGTCTCAGAAATCCAACAGGTCCTGGCTCTCCCCCCAGGAGATGAGGAACGAGCTCCATGCTCATTTCCTGTGCTGAGCACAGGTATGCCAAAAAAACATCTGATCTGCCTGACCTCTTGTCTTTGGCATGATGGTCACTTAAACAAATCAGTGTGCAGGAGTGAGCTGAAGTTTCCCCTTGAAGTGCAGTCCGTGTCATCGCTGCAGTGCTTCCCCGCCACGTCCCCTGCCAGTGCCACCACTGCTGCCTGACCTCGCCTGTGCGATATGCTCCGATGTCTTCCTAAGTGCCTGGCAGATGGGCTGGAGTGGCCGGCCATTACCTTCCTGCCAGTCCGTGATGGATATAAATAGCCCTTTGCCGCCCCATGAAAATTGCTGGCTGGCTCGGAACTCTGAAGGGAATCTTGGCAAGCCTCGCGGGTCTGTGAGGCCTGATGGCACAGAGGGCTGGTGTTTGGGAAGGGGGAGTTGCTGGTTGGGTGTTGAGAGGCTCTGTCAGTGGGAGGGAGCTTCCCTGGGGTCTCCCTCCCCCGTGAGGCAGTGCCTGGGGAAGCAGGGATCTCAGACACTCCCAAAGGGACATGTGGATGCGGAATGCATCCTTGGAGGGTGGTCTGGGTAGCACCTAGCTGGCTTTGCAACCACACTTCATTCCCAGGAGACTGGGCAGTGTGGAAGAAGAGCATTGTGGTCCCTTGGCATCTCCAGCCACTGCTGATAATTGGGGAAAAAAATGTTAAAACCTCAGCATATCTATATACAGTCCTTTCCCTGCTGCCAAGGTCTGTTCTGCAGGGATTTCTCCAGCTGGGATGTGCCTCTGGTCTTGATAGCTCCTGGTGTCTCTGTCTTCCCTGAATTCGGTTCCTTTGTCAGTGCTTTCATACTTTAAGGTGGATGAAAAAGAGCATTTTGTTAGTTTTTACACACATAAGTCTTCCAAAGTGAGAAATGGTGAATGACCATTGCCCTTCCCACTGCTCCACAGTGGGGTTTATAGGCTTTTATCATGTCCTCGCTCTGTTGTTTGTTTTCTTTGCTGAGGAGTCCTAACACAGTTGGTTTCTCCTCTTCACAAATCCATTTGCGACATCTCATCTTCCTTGTACTCCTCCTCCGAACCTTCCTGGCTTTGCCTCCTCCGTGTCGAGATGGTTGACCTGAATACCACTTGCAGGATTCCAGATCAGCTTGCTTTCACCAAGGTTGAGTTTCACCTGCCCACTTCCTTGCCTGCTTTCCTCCCTCACTTCTCAGCTTTAGCTTTGAGAAGACTAAATTTAGCCTTGGTGACCAACTTTGTAATTCGCCTCCTCTTCCAGGGTGTTTCTGAGTGGCTCAGGTCCTGACAAAGATCTCCGTGAGGCTTCTTGGTAACCTCCTTTCATCTTGAAAACTAAACTCTTACTCCTCCCCCACCTGGTGGGCTCCAAGACTTTCCTTCTTATCCCAACACCACTTTGGGAAACTTAGAGGGTGGATTTTGATAAGAACTCTTTGAGTCCATTAAATTGGATCACCCTTATCTCCTGGCTTACAGCGTTGGGTGACCCGTATTTACTGATGCACCTGCTGGCTCCTCTAACAAAGTGTCCAGGGCACAAGCAGATTTTACTGGCCTTTAATTTCCATGATACACAGGAGTCTTTTTAAGAGATTGGGGTCTCCCCTTCCAGTTTTTTCTTCTCACCCTCTCGGAGTGATAGTGGTCGTGTTGGTGGAGTTCAGCTCGGAGGTGAGCACTGTCGGAGCTGAGGGGTCTGTGCCCTCCATCTCACTGATTTGCTGGGAGACAATTTAGCCAGGGCAGTAATTTTCCGTGGCTGATTGGGAGCCTCTCCATCGTTTGGGCTCTTTCTATGGAGACCTGATTTTCCCTTTGGAAGAGGTGATGTGATAGCACTGCAGGGTGGGATATCAACTACAGATGTGGTCCTTTCTGGGGTTTATATATCAGCATTGCATCTTGGAAGTGTAGTCACACATTCTCTTTATTTTGCTTTTTCTCCCTGTCATGGTGTGAGCGTTTAAGTTCTTTTTAACATGACCACATCACCCGGTCCAGGAGGTGGATTTGCCTTTCTTCCCACATTTCCTCTGTAGTTCACAGTTGTAGCAGATGGGACCAAACTAACAAGACAGGAGTGAAAATCAAACACCAGTGAACGTCCCAATCTGCTCGTTGTTTTTCCCAGCTTTAGGTCAAAATTGACAAATGCAGTGGAAAAATAACCTTGGAGTGGGTGTCACACAGGTGTGGTTGGGCACGTCCCTGGGGCCGTGGGGAAGAGCAGGGCAGTGGGGGCTGTCGCATTGTAAGGTCAGCAGCTGCAGAGCCGCTAATGATGAATCAGTGTCCTTTGCTCTGGAAACAATCCTGCACTCCCAGAGTGATGGAGGGGTTTGTTGCCAAAGGAGGAGTTAGGGCTGTGGCATATTTGGGACAAAAATCCCGGTTCAAGGCTAAAGCATGGCTACAGCTCTGAAATATAACTTCTTGATGACCTTCCCAAAAGCAAAGGCACCCTGCATTCCAAGGAGAAACCTGGCTAGCTGTCAGCCTTGCTATGGCAGCTCACGGCTTCACGTGTCCCTGCCTCACGCGCAGGCATCGTGGTGGGGTGATCTCTGTGACCGAGCCAGAGCGTGGCTCCAGGGGGATCACCACTGCCTTTTCCTTGAACCTCTGTGTTCTCACATGTCTATGAGTCTTTTGGAAATTTTTCCCCCGGGGGCCCTCTCTCGTGAAGCAAGTTCCTAATATATAAAGTGAGGTCTAGTTCCTAATATATAAAGTGAGGTCTATGTTTGCTGGTATGGAAAAGCTGGATTGTCTTGAAAAGGTGGAATGACCTACAGAATGAGCTGGTTTTCCTACCGGAGATTGGAGATGGGAAAAAATGCAAATGAAATATGAATAGTCAGTGATGAATGTGAATTTTTTAAACAGGCCCATAAAAACATGAATATTATCCCATGAATGATCTGTCACTAAAACTTTGGAAGTATAAACGATTTAAATATCAAGATAAGCGTTTTGACATCTGAATTGGTAGAAATCAAGGCCTGAGATCCCTACAGAGAGAGTGAGTGACTCATGGTGGGAAGGTCTCCTGAGTCACTTCAGACACTGGAGACTCTTGGTGGAGTGCAAGACTTGATTCAGCTGGGTTCAAGTCCTTTAAAGGATGTGTGTGGTTTAGACATGGAGCAAAAGCCTTAGCTAATGGGGAACTTAAAAAGTAAGAACACAGTCAGGTTCCGGATGGAAAATAAGCCAGGTTTAAATGTTAATGAGGAAATACAAGTCCAAGTCAAAATCTGTGCTCTGCTGTATGAAATGAGTCTGTGGAGACCAGCATTATGGCAGAGTTCATTTGACTTATTGGAGGCACCTATTAGTGCAAAATGCTTCCAAATGGAGAGGAAAATTGTTTTGCTGGGTGTTTTTTTCATTAAAATGCTGATGTGAGTTTTTAAGGAGAGCTGTGCTCCTTGTGTGCCACAATGCCACATCTTGGCAGGGGGATGAGGATGTGGGAATGGGTCCACGTCAGCACTGGGCTCCGGGGCCATGGTTTTGATGTTGCACCAGCTCAGGTGCAGAATTGGGCTGTGACAGAGGTGTTGCCTCCCAAAACTGAGGCAGGCAGAGGTGTTGCCTCCAGAAGGACTGGGTTTGCTTTGAGTGGGACAGCTGTCCCTAGGGAAACGAGGCTGTTTGGGATAATCAATAATGAAGCAGGTATAGATGCACGCACCTCCAGCACCTTCAATCCGTTTTTTGGTCCCCTGCTCAAACTGCTCCTGTGGAACCTTTCCTTCCCTGCTCCCTCCCCTCGCAGATGGTCTGGGAGGGGAGCAGCCGCCGCCGTTCTGGTGAAAGCATCAGCCGAGGCCTTTGGAGGCTGCTGCTCCTGCAGATAGGAAGGACCTGGGCCACGTTTGATACCAGGTGAATGTGGCACAGCCTAATTAGTGGCCTCCTGCTGTTATTAACCTCTGACTCAGGCAGGCTATTTTTTAACAGACGTGCAAGAAGTTAATACCAGTGCTAATGGCTTCCTATCCAAGGCCTTAATGAAAGCCATGCAGGGACCAGGCTTTTCATCAATATCTTTCAAACTTTGAACTTGAAATTATCCTGTCCTTATGTCTTTTTAAAAAATTTTTGACTTTCTGTCCACTTTTCTGCCTCCTCTGGGACATCCTGGCCCCGCAGTACAACTTGGTCAGCAGGGTTGGCACCTGCCAGCTCTGCAGCAGAGCTGGCTCCCTACAAGATCCAGAGAAATCATCCCAGTTGTCTGCATGGGTCACTGTAGCATCTCCCACCAGGTGATGAGATGTCTGCTTGGAATGCAAGACAAAGGGAAACGTGAAATGCGTTGGACTGGGAGAAGAGAGAGAAAAGAGATGCTGTGTAAGGGAGGAAGCTCTGTCTTGTCTTGGTCTTGCTTGAACCCAACTCCATGAGAACTTCATGGGTTTAAGAAAGCATTTATATGTGTAATTTTTTCAAGTAGAAAAGGAATAGGATAGAGGCAGCTGACATGTTGCGAAGACACTTGAGGAGAGAAGGAGATGGTCCAAAGGTGAAGGTCACTCATCCAGGCACTGCCTCAAGAGCCTTTGCCAGGGCAGGAGCAGAGATGGTGGGGCAGCCTTGTCCTGCAGTGTGATGGAGGGGTCATAGCCTGCCAGTCTGGGGTGATGGCAGTTAATTTCTGGGGTGTTTGCCTCCAGCAGTTCTGTCTGGTGTGTGACATGGCTGCAGGGTCATGTCGTGATGACTGGTGAGAGAGGATCAGGCTCTGTGGCTGGATTGTGCTCTTCTAAAACAAGAGCCCATTCTTTATTGAAACACATTTTTCTTTTAAAAAATAAACCTGTTTAAATAAATTTGAAATTATGACAACCTATTTTAAGGCTTAAATTTACTATAATCTATTAATCATTTAAACAACTTCCATCAAGGATTCCTTCTCAAATATTAATGAGCTGAAGGGTGCTGCTTTTACAATGATGTGTCAGAACAGGGGGAAAACATCTCTAGCTTTCTAAATGTCACAATGTCACATACTTAGTATCTATTTTCACTCTTTACAATGGAGCAAATGCTGGTATTTACATTTTTTCCAAATGTCAGTACGTTGAGTTCCTGTTGTGCATAAAAGCGCTTGCCTTAATTACTCCTAATTTCACATTAACGGGCAGGTGCAGGGAGAGTGTTTTCTTCCATTTGAGCTGGTTCACTCGAAGTTGAGAAGCCGTGGGGAGTTGGGAAAGCGGGCAAGCTTGTTTTCCCCTTTCAGTCCATGAATAAAGACCAGGTGGGAGGAGGAGATCTGCTGTTTCAAACCCTCCTGGCTCCCAGGACCGGCTTTTCAAAGGGGATCTGTGTCCCTAAATGCACAGCTCAGCAGTTAGAGGGAATTTCTGGCTTCCTAGTGACTTTAACTGCTCTTGGTTTTGCTTCCCGTTGGCATCGCGTCCCTGTGCTCGGGACACTCCAAGCGCACTGATCACCGCCAGGAACACGGCCCGTGCTGAGCACAAACAAGCTGCCAATTCACTGGCTGTGGCTAATGTTTCTTTTGATTAATCAAATCAGTTTGGGAGGATGAACCTGGTTCCTGATGCAGATTTCGCCCCCCTCCCTCCCTCCCTCCTCGGCAGCCAGCTCACTTAAGGCAGCCTAATGAAATTAATTAGCAGCAAATTTAAAATGTTGTTTTTCGGCACTGTAATTGAATTCCAGTTTTCATTTGAAGGCAGCATGAAACAAGCAAAATAAAGATGATAATTTGCAAAGTGAGACGGGCTCTTTCCCATTGCCATCAAAATGCACAGCTACAAATAGGATGGAGAGGATGGGTCTGGCTGGACTGTTCCCAAGGGGCAGAGACACGAGGGAAAGCTGTGCCTCACTTGGAAGCTCATCTTGCTTTTTATGGTCATTCCAACAAAATCTGCTATTTTCAGGAAATATAACTAATGGGCAAATGGCAGGCTTCAGGTGATGGCTGAGATCAAGGTGGTGTGAGAGGGTGATCAAGGCGATCTGGTCTCAGGGGGAGGCAGTGGCTAAAACAGTGCCCATCTCATGTAGGGATGGGCTGGTGTGACCCTGTCTTCCACTGAGACTCACTTATAGGATGTCCCTGAAATTTCGGAGTCAGCCAAGTGGATTTGGTTTCACTTGGCATTTAGTGTCCTGGAGCATGTGTCATGTCTCTGTCCCCTGTTCTCCTCCTGCCTGGGTGTCCTCTGCTGCCGTCACTCCTCAGCCCAGCTGTGTCCATCTGTCTCACTACCCCAAAACCTTGAAATTGGAGGTATTTAGGGAAAGTCAGGGTGCTTGGGCAGAAGCTGCAGGTACCTCTGCAGGTCTCTGGGATGAGTCCTGGATGGAGAGCTGTAAAAAATGGTTGAAGGTAGAGAACCTCTGAAATCACCTCAATCAAAGTCAGAGCTGCAGGTGCGATCACAGCCATGTGCATATTTCACTCTTCACAAAGGATGGGAAATATTTTATGTGCAATAATTTGTGACACAGTGATCCCTTCAGTGCTGCTGAGAAGTTGTCCTGTATCCTGTGCTCCCAATATCTGAATATGTGTTTAACATGAAGTGTATGGGTGAAACCTATCCAAATTAGAGCTGGAAGGATGCTGCCGGGTTAGTGCTCTGAGTAAGTGCTCTCTCCCTGCACCACATCTGGATTTTTGGAGAGGCCCACATTGGGATTACACCTAGAAATATGATTTTACTGTGCTTTAACCCTTCAGGCTGTGGTTCATGTAGGGGTAGCCATGGTGCTGGCAGGAGGTGACTGGAGGGTGTGCATCCTTTGATCCCTCCACCCAATTCTTTGGGAAGATGTGACTGTCGCCCATCAACTCTCTCCTCCACATTTCCCCCTTGACCAGCTTTGCTTTTGCAGAGATCTCGGGCAACACAGACGACATCCCACTGGTGCGCTGGCGGCAGCAGTGGCTGGAGAACGGCACGTTGCTCTTCCACATCCACCACCAAGATGGGGCCCCCAACCTGCCCGGCTTCGACCCCACAGAGGAACCCCAGACCGAGTCGGCAGAGGAGGAGCTGAGGATCCTCCACATCTCCGTCATGGTATGTGATGGGAAGGCAGCCCCTGTTTAGCTGTCCAGAAGCCTGTAGAAAATTTAATGGCTTTAGAAAAGCCATTTATTTCCCCACCTGGCTCCAGCTGCACTAGGATGTGGAACTGCACCCACCATTGGGGTGGTTATGATGCCCTGGGCACCTCTCTGAGTGGTGCATGCAAGGTGTCTTTGCATCGCGCTGCTTTAAACCTCTCCCTTGGTTTGCATCACTTTGAAAATATGCTTGCGGGGCGCCTTTGACCCCAGGGATTCTGTGCTTTGAAGGTCTCAACCACCTTAACTCAGGGTTAATTCACACTGACTTTGTCAGGAGCCCTTGGCCCCACGGATGGTGCCCGCTGCCCTCTGCCCCGGTGCGCAGCGGGTGTCGCGGTGCCACCGGGCGCTGCCACCAGCACTTCTGTCAGCGTGGTGGCCCCACGGCCACGGCTTCACGGCGTGCAGCAAGAGCACCCCAAGTGTTGGGGTTGCACAGCAATACTCCTCCACCCAGATACTCAGAGACAAGGTTCTGATGGCAGAGGAAGAAGAGATCTGTGTGTTGGGGGAGGATCTGTGGGGTCTTGGTTGGGTTTTTTTCTTATGTTGGAAAAAATTTGAAGAATCCTACAATTTTTATGCCACTGGAAGGTAATTAACTGGAGACAATGTGTTGCCGAGGCTGCAAACAGGCTGTTCAATGGTGTCTACCCTAATGAGAGCTTCAATTGCTCTTCCAGATTGCAGCCCCAGGCCAGGTTTCTCCTCCATCATTTGTGCTTGACTAGTCTGAGGGAAAAAAAAATCACTGGCAAAGCCACTCCCAAAAGCATCTTGCACCATTTTCTCTATTTTATTGTCCATTGCCAACTGCTCCTGAGAGGGTGCTCTGGAGAGGCTGGCCCCGCCGTGGTCTTGATCTTGTTGGGCATTGCTGTATCCCAAGATCAAGGCAGGAGTGCCTGGAACAAGGCTTGTTATCGAGCTGATGAAAAGGATGTCTGCCACTCATTGCTGTCATACCAAAATGTGCAAATGCAGATTGAGTCCTCCCTCTGCTCCTTTTTCCCCATCACTCTCAGCTTTGCTCCGACGGCATCCTTACTCCCTGATAAATAGAGGTTGGCTTTTCTGCCAGGGGTCAGGATCACGTGGAGTTTTCAAGGCTGATTTTCTTTCTCTGCTGTGTGGTTGCCAAGAGAAGTAGAGTGAACGAGGGTCTGTATCCATCGTGACCGTGGTCTGCACGTGGACTGGGCGAGGGGCTCTCCCACACCCATCCGGTGCAGGGCTCCTCTCACAGCCGTCACAGGGGTGCTGTACTAGGGGGGAATGAACACAGAAGGGGTTTTCTGTGCTCCTCTGGAGGGGAAACGGGGGTCTGAGGTGGTGCCCTGTCCCCCTCCAATGTGCAGTGGGTGGAGGAGACTTCAGCTCTGACTTTCATCCTCCTCTCAGATCCTCTTGAAATCTCAAGAGGCCACAGGCTGCTTTTCTCAGGGATAGTTTGAGCTCTCAGACTATTGGGGTGGAAGAAATTAAGTTTCAGTGAAATAACAAGTGTTTTTTGTGAACCCACAGCCTCGGTCTGAGAAAAACGAGCATCCACCAGACTCGAGCTCCAGCTCAGGCTCTCCTGTTTACCAGCACAGGTGTATGGCAGAGCTCTCTGGTGTTTGGGGGATTTAAAGTGCATACAGACAGAGAAGAAAAGCCAGGAATGCCCCGGTAGTCTTCCCATCTGCTTGTCACCCCATCTGCAGGTGGGGCTTTCCCCAGGGTGATGGAGAGCCATGACACAAGAGGCCATCTCTGGTGGGGATGGGGATAGCCCCCACTTATTTATGGATCACAGGAACTCAAAGGGATTGGAGCATGATATAGAATTAGGCTCTGACTCTACTACTAAAAACTCCACGTGACCACTCCAGTCACTTTTTACAAGGGCATGTAGTGATGGAATTAAACTGAGCAGGGTTAGATTAGATATTAGAAAGAAACTCTTCCCTGTGAGGGTGGTGAGGCCCTGGCACAGTTTTCCCAGAGAAGCTGTGGGTGCCCCATCTCTGGAATTGTTCAAGCCCAGGCTGGACAGGACTTTGAGCACCCTGGGCTAGTGGAAGGTGTCCCTGCCTTTGGGATGGGGATTACAATGAGATTGCAATGAGAACTTTATGGTCCCTTCCAATCAAAGCCATTCTAGGATTCTTGATTTGTATGATCCAGTGCCAGTTTTCACCCACAGCAAGACATTTCCAGACTTCCTGGCTGCAGGCTCCTGATCCAGAAGGATGCCAACCAGCCCTTCTGCCTCTGCAGGACTGCTGATCTCCTTAGGCTCTGGAGTTTGTTTGCTCTTTCTTTCTTTTCTTTTTTTTTTTTTAATTTAAGAAAGTTGAGAAGGAGTCTGAGAGGGTGCATCACAGCTCCATTATCCTGGAAATGAAAGAGGGTTAAACTGTAATGGCCATTAAACTTCCTTTTCCAGCTGCCTCTCCAGCTTCTTATTCAATAATTCCCTTAATGTTTTATCCTAATGGAGCAGATTGTTACTATTATTTTATTTTCTCAAGATCACCTGTTGCATAGAAAAGAGGAGGGAGACCGGAGCTGTGGATGGACTTGGAGCTCTTAGCTGGCTTTGCATGCTTTTTATTGTTATTATTGTTATTATTCTTGGCAGATTGTGCGTAAAGAGCCAGTTTGGGGCTTTCATCTCACCGCCTCTATCTGTGTGCAGTGACGTCTTGCAGGAGGGTGACCTTGGGGACAGTGGCGGGATGGCAGAGCCAGGTGCAGTTTTGGGGTCCGTTCCTGCAAGATAGGAGTTTTTTCAGGCTCTTCCCCCAAGATGTTCCCCAAACAACACTTCAGTCATCTGTCTGTCTCGAGCCTTGATCTCTTTTAATCTGTGCTGCAATTTCTGCAGGATACCCTGGAAAAACCTCCCGAGACTGAGAGTGGCAGCACTGAAACTGGTTGGGAATGGGTCAGAAAAAGTTGCCTGTAGGAGCATTTGCCTGGAATAAAGCTGATCTCTGTTTTCAAAGGCGGGAGAGTGAAACAAAACACGCTTTGCTTTAAATGGTGCTTTTTCATGCCTCGGTGGTGACTTCAAAGCTGCTCCAGCCAGAGGCAGATTCCAGCTGGCAGCACTTGGCCAGCACTGGGTGCTGCTGGTGCCAACACCCCTTGGTGTGACCAGGCCCCTCTCTCCAGTGCCTTTGCTTTGGCCACCCCGGAGCGTCCCCGGGGTGTTGGTGTCCCCGGGAGTGCCCGGTGCCGGTCCCTGGCTGACCCCTGCTCACGTTTCTGCCTGCAGGGAGGGATGATCGCCCTGCTGCTCTCCATCCTCTGCCTGGTGATGATCCTCTACACCCGCCGGCGGTGGTGCAAGCGGCGCCGGGTGCCGCAGCCCCAGAAGAGCGCCAGCGCCGAGGCAGCCAACGAGATCCACTACATCCCGTCGGTGCTGATCGGCGGCCACGGGCGGGAGAGCCTGCGCAACGCCCGCGTGCAGGGCCACAACTCCAGCGGGACGCTCAGCATCCGCGAGACGCCCATCCTGGACGGCTACGAGTACGACATCACCGACCTGCGGCACCACCTCCAGCGCGAGTGCATGAACGGCGGCGAGGACTTCGCCAGCCAGGTCACCCGCACCCTGGACTCGCTGCAGGGCTGCAATGAGAAGGCCAGCATGGACCTCACACCAGGTGGGCATGGGCTGAGCTGGGTCCTTCCTGGCTCATCTTCTCTCCTTTGTTCCATGCACGTGTTTTCCCTTGAGGTTTTCCCTCTTCCTCTGGGTTTGCACTGGGTGTGAGATGTTGGTGACCCCCTTGAAGGCACTCCCATTGCTGGGAGACCTTGTAGCAGTCCCTGCTGAGTGGGACGTGGCTGGGACAACACAGCTTTGTGGGGAAGGGCTGTGGTTCCCGTGGCTTGATGGAGAACTAGAATGATGTCCCCTCTATGTTATCCCATGGTGACCTCCAAACTTCCCTTCTGTATCCCCAGATTTCTGGTGTCTTTTTCAGGTGAGGTTTTTAGCAGCAAAATTATACTTGCCATCAGTATGATTCAGAGTTAATATTGCCTTCTGATCACCAGCATGGATTCTTTGAGGCTTGTAACAATCTTGTTCTTTGACCATATCGCTAACTGAGCCATCCAACTTGAGCCTTCTCAACTAAGACGCAATTGGAGAAGGAAGATTGTGGTGGGGTGCCTAAAATTCTCCGGGAGGCTGAATGTTGAATCTCAGCTTTTGGCCAGTTTGGTGGAAGCGCCGGTCCTCTTCAGGATTTGAGTGGCTCATGAGGGTGCATTGGGGACAGTTCTGCTCATTGGCTGGAGCACCCTGATCACCTCAGGACTATCTGGAGATCGATCCAAGGAAATCATTCTCTCACCTCCCTTTTTAAAAGCTTTATTCCTGAAAGATTTTGCCTTCAATTCTTCCTGCTCAGGGAGCGATAACGCCAAGCTGTCCCTGATGAACAAGTACAAGGACAACATCATCGCCACCAGCCCCGTGGACGCGAACCACCAGCAGGCCACGCTGCTGTCCCACACCTCCAGCAGCCAGCGCAAGCGCATCAACAACAAGGCGCGAGGTAGGGCGGTCCCCGGCGTGGGTGGGCTGCCTCGGGCCTCCACCCACATCCCAGCAACTCACCCTCTGCCGGGATGGAGAAACAGGGCCAGAGTTGAGCGAGAGCATGGAAAAGAGGGTTTGGGTGGGGAGGAGTGGAAAATGTGGTGCCTGCAAGGATGCCAATGATGTTGGGCTGTTTGGTTGCAAAGAAGCAGAGGGTGTTTGCCCTGGTAAATATTTCAGGATACTGGCACAGCCAAGGGGGAAAGGTACAATGTGGGGGGGGCTGGCTGCGTGTGGTGGGAAGGGGAGCAGGTGCTGTCCCTGCTGCACCTGGCAGATGGGGCTCCTGGTCTTTAGTGCAAGGCTTTCCCTGAAGGGTGATGTAGGATGCCAAGGTTTGGGATGGCACAGTGCCAACTCCTCCATGACTACACTCAGTGTCCCCTGCAGCTGGCTCAGCGTTCCTCAACCCCGAGGGGGACTCGGGGACAGAGGCAGACACTGATCCCCAGCTGACTTTCTACACGGACCCCTCGCGGAGCCGGAGGCGCAGCCGAGGTGGGTGCGGGCACAGAGGTGGGTGGTGAGCCATGACCCCTCCTGGCTTATTTGCTGTTTCTCCTTTGGGTTTGGAGACTTTCATTGGCAAAAAGATGGAAACCCAAGTGCAATCCCAGCTGCCGCAGGCAGGCGCTGGTCCCTGCTCCACAGCAGGCTGCTGCTGCTCTCCGGTGGAGTTTCTCAGCAGAGGATGAAATATATTCTGATGTTTTGCTGGAGGCTTCTGCCAGGCACTGGTGTATATTAATGAGTACCACGCTTCAAAGGCTGGCCCGTGCATTCCCATGCCGCCGCTCAGCGCGGCGCTGCCGCGTGTCTGCTCCGGCACCGTGCACATCCCAGCTGTGTGTGCAGCAGAGGATGGGGACGGCCTCAGTCCCCAGGCAGGAGTCTTGCCCCACTGCCCTGCACCTTCCCTTTGGGAGGTTTCCTCTTCCCAAGAGGAAAGTTGGTGTCTGTTTTCCCTGGTTGAGCCTCGGCTGCTGAATGAGGCCTTGTTTTTCTGGGAGTGGTGAGACTGGGAGCCTTCAGCCGGAGCTGGGAGGCTGGTTCAGGCTTTGTCTCCAGCCAATTTTGTTCCACTCAGCCGAGAGATTAAAAGTCAAAGACCTGCATGCCCTGAGAAGTTAGGGCTCTCCAGTGCTTTTTCAAAGGCATACATGAGCCTGTTGTCATGACAAAATTAACCTGAGTGAAGTGCCAAGAAGGAGTGGGGAAAACCAGGATATTGCATTTACCTTTTTCCTCCTCGATATCTCTGATCTGCTTTAAAGCTCTGCTGCTGCAAATTTCTCAGCCAGCTGCAGTGCTGGGTGTGGGAAAACCAGGGCTATGGGGAAACAGGAAGATCCTGGTCACAGGGGGAAGGGAGGGACGGAGGGTCCCATGGCAAAGGCTACTTCATGCTTTTCAAAGTCCAAAGTGGCTTCATTTGATTGGATTGATGCTGGATTTCCAGGGCGCTGGGCAGGGTCTCTGCACCTTGAGGTCCCCTGGCTGCCCCCCAAGAGCTTCATGAGTCCCACAGGTGTCAGGTTTGACTGTGCTTCCATGTTTTGCAGTGGGGTCCCCCCGCAGCCCTGTGAACAAGACCACGCTGACCCTCATCAGCGTGACGAGCTGTGTCATCAGCCTGGTGTGCTCCTCCCACATGAACTGCCCCCTGGTCGTCAAGATCACCCTCCACGTCCCTGAGCACCTCATTGCTGACGGTGAGCACCCCATGGTCTCATCCGTCCCTTCCTGCCCCGCTCCGCACGGTGTAATGGAGGAGAGGGGGGAATGGTGGACAGGATGGGTGCAGGATGGAGGGGACAGATGTGAACGGAAGGCACCAGTGAGGGACAGAGGGGATGGGCATGGGATGGAGGGCGTGGGCACAGGACAAACAGGATGGGTGGAAAACAGAGGTGGCTTTTATGAGATGGAGGGGATGGGTCCATGACAGAGGGGACTGGTGTGAGATGGAGGGTACCATGTGGGAGCCAGGGATGGAGGGGTACGGGATGAAGGGACGGGCATGGGACAGAAGAGACAGACACAGGATGTAGGTGGCTGTTGCGGGACACAGGGCATGGTGCAGGATGGAGGGGGTGGGCATAGGACCAAGGACACTATTGTGGGTTCGAGGGGATGGATATGGGATGAAGTGGACCATCATGAGATGAAGAACAGTGTGGGACAGAGGGATCAGACCTCAATGTGGGACCAAGGGAAGGGGTGTGGGATGGAGATGGCTGTTGTGAGACAGAGGGGAAAGGCACAGGGTGGAGGGAGCTGTCATGGAACAGAGAAGACAGGTATGAGATGGAGGGGACTGTCATAGGGCAGAGAGGATGGGCACAGGACAGAGGATTCATTGTGGAACAGAGGGTACTGTCTGAGGATGGAGCGAATGGGCAGGGGATGGAGGGATCCATTGTGGGTTGCAGGGGACCATCATGGGATGGAGGGGTCAGCAGCAGGTTGCCGCCACTGACTGCCCTGATCTCGGTGGCAGGAAGCCGGTTCATCCTGCTGGAGGGGAGCCAGCTGGATGCCAGCGACTGGCTGAACCCGGCACAGGTCGTCCTCTTCTCCCAGCAAAACTCCAGCGGGCCCTGGGCCCTGGATCTCTGTGCCCGGCGTCTCCTCGACCCCTGTGAGCACCAGTGTGACCCCGAGACTGGTAAGTGGTCTGGAGGTTGGGGTGAGTTTGGGAGCTCACCTCTGCCTCCTCCACCCCGCTGTGGTGGGAAGGTGCGTCCTCACCTTGCTCCACGTGCAGTTCCGGAGCTGCCGGGTGCCCTGGGGTGCCTGCAGGCTGCATTTGGCAGGGAAGCACATGGAAAGCCTTGTCCTCTCATGTCCCTCATGTCCCTCCCTGTCTCTGTAGGGGAATGTCTCTGCTATGAAGGTTACATGAAGGACCCTGTGCATAAGCACCTCTGCATCCGGAACGAGTGGGGAACGAACCAGGGGTGAGTGCCCAGGCTTGGAGTGTCCACACCTGAGCTGCTGGGCTTCAGCAGCAGCAGAGCAGGGCTGTGGTTACTTCTCGGGTGACAGAGTTAGAGGCATCTCGGTGAATTGTAAGGTCTGTGCACGGCTGGGGTCTGCAGCAGATCTGCAGGAGGTGAGCATTTCTATTCTTTGAAATAATCAGAAATGATGTAGAAGGGCCTTTGTCACGTTTTAGAGTAAACACCCCCTGGTGAAGATCGAGGTTGGTCCTCCCCCACATTGTGAGCACTATCCTTGGCATCCTGTGCTTTGTGGGGCTTTTGGTTTGGGTGTGTGAGGCATCAGAGGAGGGCTGAGATCAGGCTGAGGTCCCCACTGAAAATTGGGAAAATTAGATGCTTTGATGCCGTGGTTGAGGGAACAGAGGAGTCTCTCTCTGCTCCACAGCTTCACACCCCTGAAGGTGCTAAGGGAATTTTTTCTGATGTTTTGGCAGAAATTCAGTGGCAGATTCCAAACATTTGCATCTCTCTTCGACCCTCAGGGGGTGCTCCATTGGCACTCAACACTCAAGGGTCTGCGATGTGCAGCACAGGCTTCCCAGGGATGGCTGGAGGTAGTGTTCAGAAAGCCAAGACACCCCCAACTCCAGAGGTCCCACATGCACCGGCACCTCCAAACCCTTTTTTCCCCCGTCATGTCTCATGCTGCATCTGGATTGGTGGTGGCTCTGCACGTGTCAGGATGCCCTCTCTGAAGTTATTATTCTTCACAGTGGGAAGGGAAAATCATCAAAGGCTGGGCTTGGCGTCTCCCCCGCCCTGCGCTGCGCTGGGAGATGGCAGCGGCGGGGGGCTGTCAGCACCAGCTGGCCCTGCTGTGTCCCTTTGAACTGGGGCCCCAGGGAGAGCACCGCTCTGGTGTTCATCATTTTAAATGCAATTCAGCAACTGAACCCAGCGTGGAGCGCCAGCTGTGTGAGACAAGTTGTTGCTGTGGGTGCCCTGAGCCAGGTGATGCTCGTGGCACAGGTGGCCCTGTGCTGGGGATGTGCTGCGTGGTGTGGTGAAGGTCCCCAGGTCTCTGCAAGGTACCACTGCTGGGGTGGGAAAATACAGGCAGAAGTACAGCTCTCTGTCCTGTTTGTCCCCAGGGGCAGGTGTCCAACGGGATGTGCTCAGCTCCTCTGCGCCATCTCATAACAGGCATTGAGTGGTGGGGACTGGGCTGTGTGGGAGGTGTTCCCCTGCCAGGGATTTGCCTGTTTTGAGGTGTGGTGTGTTTAGGAGTGTCTCACAGTGGGCTGGAAAGAGCCCACAGACACCCATGACCACACATGGCTTTGGTGCCAGCCTCTGCCTCCATCAGAGCAGCGTGCTGGACCCGCCACTTTGAAAAGAGCAAATTGGCAAATGACTTTACCCATCGAGGCAAGTAGTAAAAATGGATAAGCACAGTGGAGAAACATTTGCTTCCTGTCGCTCTGCTTTTCCTTTACTCCTGGGTGTGGGTCTGCAGCTTCACACTTTTCCTCCCATGCACACTGCTCTTCTTGAGCTTTTTCCTGATTTAGATGCTTCACTTTCTTAAGGCAAAGGGGAGAAAAAGATGCTGCTTTCAGGTGAATTAGGAAAGAATATAGATGGTAGCAAGCAGGAGAGAAGCCAAGGGCAGGAAGGACCAATACATTCCTGAAGCCCCCTGGACGTGTTTGCATCTCCTGACCAAGTTTTGGTCTCAGCAATGCCCACCTGAAAGGTGCTCAGGACCTCCTCTCTTCCTCTGGGGGATTTGGGGCTCCTTTTCAGACCCATCTCCAACCTGATGCCCCCACAGGATCCTTTTCCATGCTATGTTTGAGCCTCTCTCTGCCTTTCCTCCTGCAACAGTGTTCATACCTGGCCGGGGTACATCTTGTCTTGTGCCTCTTCTTATATACCAAAGTTGGTATGGCAAATTAAGTGCAGCATTTTCAAAATAATTTTCTGTTTGGGGCAGAGAAACCTGGCAGTTCTCTTTTTCCCCAAGGTGCAACAGAGCCCTAGACCATGATCAAAGTCCTCCTGCCCCTCCCTGGGCTCTTGAGAAGGCTCCAATGCTGCAGTGTCATCATCCTTCGAGGTGCTTGAAACTGGGGTGATTTTGTGTATCTTTCTTGGACTTCTCAGATTTTTGTTTCAGAAAATGGTAGCAGGTGAAACCATACTTCACCATCCCTACCTGCAGCTTCCACTATTTTTAGGGGCTCTTGAAAGCATGTTCACACTAAGCACTGTGATGCCAAGGGCAGCTTGGTGTTTAATGAGGGTTTTTTTTCCTGCTCTGCGATCTGTTCCTGATGTCCAGGTGCTGCTAAGTGCAGCTCTGCCTGCAGGGGCTTGTGACATTGGAGATCTCTTCTACCTGAACCTTTGGCCTCCACATGGTCATGACTGTGATGAACTCTCTTTAGTCCAGCAGAACCATCTTGTCAGAGCCTGTTTAACTATATAACTTGTAGCTGTAAGCTGGTATTTATGTTTTTTGGGGTGTTTTGTTGGGCTTATCAGCTCGCTCCCAAATCAAGCCCAACCAGGTTGCCTGAAGGCTCACCTGAAAGAGATGTCTGCAAAGCTGCTCTCTCCCCCCAACCCAAGGTGAGATCAACTGTGCCTGAATAATTTCTGACCACTGTTTGTCTAATATGCTCCTGAACCCTCCAATATTGGAGTGATGTGCTGCTGCCATAGGCCAGTCCCTGGAAAAACCACACTGGCTCTTGGTCAACAAAGCAGGACTGGGGGGCTCTGCCAAATCCCTCAGCAAGCTTGGGAGTGACATGTTCTGGGTATGACCTCTTCTGTTTTCCCAGGGTGGCCTTTTTATCTGAAAACTCATTTCCACCCTTTGGTTTAGATAACTTTGCTTTTGGTTTGTGTTTATTTGCAGTGACGACAAGTTGACTCGGTGTCTGTTCACTCAGCAGCATCTAATTTTGCTCATGAAGGCGAGCTAATCTTTGTACTTTATTGGCAATGGCAGGGAGAGGCTTTTTGTGTTGTGTGTATTTTGGGTACCAGACTGAGATCCACGCCTCCGCACTGCATCTTTTACCCAACGCATCCAGACCCTAAATCTTCATCAGTTTTTCAAAAGATCAGATCTTTTTGATCATGGATAGCAGATACATTTGATCAGCTGCTTTTGTGTGTGTGTGTGTGCTGCTCTTCAGCTGTTTTAAACAAATCTGTCTGGTGCTCTTTGTGTGTTCACAGTCTGTCTCCCTACTTTGATATGCATTGTTAATTAGCTGCTTTTCGGCTCTTACTCTAATGTTTCCCGAGTAGGATGCAGTTTCCAGCAATCCAACCAGCTCTGCCTCATCTTTGCTCATCAAACCAAACTTCTGTGGTTCTTTCTGTGGTATGACTTGACCAAAAATCAAACCAGCTCATTCTGCCTTCAGTTAATAAACTGTTACCTGCCTACATTTGTACTTTTTCATCTTAGATCCATCACACGGTGGCCCGTGGCTTTTTCCTTCCCATGTGCAGTGCCCTTTTCAGACTCCCCAGTGAGATTCAAGATGCCCTGTATTTAAGGGGTCTTTATCAATGTGCTCTTTCAACTTGTGATGGGCTTCATCCTGGCGTGGGGAGGCTTTAAGCCAGTTTAAGGAGATATGGTGAACAAGTCAGGCAGGGCGCTCTCGTCCTTTTGCAGCAGTTGGCAAACTGGCCCACCCCAGTCCCGCTCCCCCGCCCACAGCCCTGCAGATGTTTTTTCCAGCACAGGACCCGAATTAGTGCAGCAGCCCTGCTCACCCACCTCCCCTCCCCTCCCCATCCGGCCTCTTCCGCACACAGCTATCCCCATTCCTGGCTGTGCACCTGCTTCTCCTGTCCCATCCCCACTCGTCATCCACTCCCCATCCCACATAGGAGTGAGGGACACACTGAAGTGACAAGGACAGCACTTTTCCTGCTTAAAGTCTTTTTTTTTCTCTTTCTTTTCCCACCCCTTTTTCTATCTGCTTTTTTTTCCCCCTCTCCATCCCCTGCTGTGTGCCTCAGCTTTGCAAGCTGAAGGACAGCCAGATAAAAAGCTCCTCTTTTTTCAGATCCTTTCACCAAACCACCCATCCGCCTCCTCCTCCCGCCTCATTCTCCTCTCAGATTTACGGGCAGCCCAGGGAGAAAGTGCCAGCATTAGCATTTTTAATAAAGAGCTGCTTGCAAGGGATGGCAGGGGGTGGGGAGCTGGGAAGGGGAGAGGCACTGGCAGCTGAAGCCCGAGCAAAGCTGGTGCAAAGCGAAGTGAAGTTGGGGAGGAGCCACAGTGGGCACTGCCAATGGGAGAAGTCAGCAGCTCGCTGCTCGGTTGTCACATCTGCTCTTTGCTCTTCCCCCGTCTGGGTGGTGCTGGGAGTTCACGGGTCCTGGGGTCCGGGAGGGGTCCTGTGGTACAGGAGGGGTGCAGATGCTGTGGGGATGCTCTGGTCTTTTCACCCTGGGCTTGAATTCCTGAGCTGCCAGTGAAGAGATGTGGGGGGCACATGCAGCTCTCTCCCAGCACAGACTTGGAGCTGGTGCTTTGGTGCCATGATGGGGTTTGGCACGGCCATCCTTGTGCTGCGTGCTGGTTGGAAACCCCCAGGAGCACAAAAAGTCAAGGAACCTGATGTGAAGTCACCTGTTTCCATGCATAACAACCAACTGCGTTTCCTTCCAGTGGCATTTCTGCCACGCTCCCATGCAGCGACTTCTTGTGCCTTCTGCAAAGACCCACTCCTGCAGCCCCTCCGACCTCCTGCCAGCTCCCCTCAAACCAGCTGCTCCAGTTTAGCTCATGGTGGTTGCATCCTGCCAGTGCCAGGCTTATTCCTTGGCCCATCTTGTCTGGAAGAGTTTTGCACGGAGTGAGGACAAGCTGGAGCCCAGTTCTTGACACCGGAAGTCAGTCCTCGTCCCCTTGGGCCTGCAATTTAAGCATAGCTGGTGGTCTGTTGAGCTGGTTCAAAGTATCACAAGCAGCACCAGGTTTGGAGGGCTTAGCAGGTATTTCAGGAGTTTCCATTCAAGCCCAGATGTGGAGCAGAGCATCCAAATGATGGTCCATCTGGAAAAAGCCAAGAGACCAGAAGATCATCCTGGGAATGCACTGGCAGCACTTTGGCCATGGGAACTTGCTGACTGAGTATGGGGAGTTTGCTGTTTCTCAGGGGCCCTGGTGATCCCCCATTTTGTTGTTTCAGATGCCTACCTGAGTGCCAAGGCTTGCAGGGAGCTGAGAGCTGTCATTTGTGGCCCATTTAATCCAGCCTGATCAGCTGCAGAGCTGCTGCTCAGCCCCACTTTTCTTTCTGAACTCTGAAGGCCATGCAACCAAAGTACCCACCAAGAACAACCAAAACCAGAGCAGCGAGGTGTCTCCAGTGACCACAGAAAGCAGGGAGGGAGGCAGCCATGTGGGGAGGGAGGCAGCAACGTGGGGACACACACAGAGGAAGGAGGAGCAGAAACAGCAGCAGAGGCACCGGAGGCAAAAGAGAGCAATGGGGGAGCGGTAAGGTGTGCCTGGGAGAGGAGATCTCACCCTGTCCTCTGCAGCAGAAGGCACAAGTCAGTGAGAGTGCCTGGGTGGAAATATCAGTGCTCCTGGAGAGCTTCCCTGGAGATGAGGATGGGTAAGTGTCTCTCATTGAGCTGGAGTTCTTGTATGGAGGATGTCTCAGGGCTTTTCTGCAGAAAAATGTCCTCACAGACCCAGTGGTGCCTGGCAACACTGGCTCTGCCCTGCCAGGTAGGGGTGTAGCTAAAGGCTGAACAATTACTTTTAAGGGGCTCTTTTTGATCCCAAGTAAAGACAAAGTGGTGCAGACTGGGGAGGTGCCACACAGTCCCTTCCTGGACCACAGAAACCTCTTCCCCAGATCAAAGCCATCATTGCTTTTTACAAGGGCATGTAGGGATAGAACCAGGGGTGATGGGTTCAAACTGACAGAGGGCAGTTTGATTGGATATTAAGATGAAATTCTTCACTATGAGGATGGTGAGGCCCTGGCACAGGTTGCCCAGAGAAGCTGTGGCTGGAAGTGTTCAAGGCCAGGCTGGATGAGGTTTGGAGCAACCTGGTCTAGTGGAAGGAGAGTGGAATGAGATGCTCTGTAAAGTCCTTTCCAATCCTGGCCATTCCGGGATTCTATGATTACAAGAATTTCAGCCACGTTAGGAAATTGCACCCTGGGGGGACACAGCGTGGCCAGGGTGCTGATTTCAATCTCCCAAGTGGGTCCAAACACACCGGCTGCATGTCCTGGATGTGTTGACATCCAGGGACTCCCATATGTGCCACCTGGCAGAGGTCTGGCAGTCACCATGCCTCTGCAGCACCTGCCCCAGCACCAAGCTCTGCTGCAAGCCAAGAGCAGCTCTCCACAACCACTTTTCCACCTGAGTTGATGGGGAACAATGCCTTGCCTCTATACAGTCTCTGCTTTTGTTCCCGGCCCGACGTGCTCCTCAGAAGCAAGAACAAAACCCATCTGCGGGAGCTCTAGAAGGTGGAGGCATGAAGCATTCAAGGTGTTGGCGAGACACAAGGAGCACATCTCTTTCTGGGGGAAGCTGACCTCATTCAAGGCAATCTGATCCGTGGGCTGAATGTAATCCCTGGCTCCCAGCCGACGGGACTGGAAAACGGCATTGTATCCCAACGGAGAAATGAGACAGCATGCTGTAATCCTGCAGTCGAGATTTTTTTATTATTATTATTTTTGTCCTTGCTGAGACAACTTCAGATTAGAAATTAAAGTGCTTGTGCAGGAGAGCTGTAATTACCTCTGGAGAAAATCCCCACACTTGTTGCTGACACCTGACACTCTCACCGTGCATTTTAGCAGCAGTGATGCAATAGAGTGGAAAACCTCTTTCTCTCCTCAGCTCTGAGCTCTTGCAGAGGGGATTTGAGGTTTCAGGATTTGGGAGCTGGGTTCATGTTACCTGATTCAAAGCCCACCATGGTTGGGTCTCTTGTCAATCTTGCTCTGCAAGTGATGCTCTGCCAGCGGGACTGTGCTGCGGGGGGTGCACGTCCCAAAAGTGTCATGGTCATGGGTATCCCACTGAAGGACACCGGCCACCAAATCTTAATGGCTCAGCACTCATCACCCTGAGCTATCTACGACAGCAGGCATGGAGGAGATGGGGCAGTCAGTTCTCCAGCCTCCTGCTTGGTTGCAGGCTTCCCTCTTGTCTTGCAGTCCCCTTTGCAAAGCTCCCCTCTTGGAACAATGAAACCCAGGGGGAATAATGCTGGTGGTGAAATTGCAGTCCTGGACCTGAAGTGCTCCCTGGCAAAAGCCTCACAGAGAGAGGGTTCAGCTGCGGTGTGGTTTTCTTTTTGCAATTCAATAGCTGTGATGCAAATCCCTATAACAGGACCAGGCAGGCAGTACCAAGCATGCAGGGATGTGGGGATTGCTGGAGAGCACTGTACCCCAAAAGAACAGATGCAATACACCACTGGCCCATTGGCATGTTGGGGCTGGGGTGAGAATCTGATGTTGTAGGGGCCCCAGAACTAAGATCTTGGATCTGGGGCTATTTTATCCCATTGTCCTGGCTTGTTTTGGGTCATCTTACCCCAGGACCTTTCTGCATGTGAGTTGAGGGCTAAGCAAGGGAAGCATTTTGAGCTGTGAGCAGCAGTGGGGACACGATACCCATGTGATGCTCCTGGGTTTCTTTTCCAGGCCTTGGCCTTACACCATCTTCCAGCGTGGCTTCGACTTGGTGCTGGGCGAGCAGCCATCTGACAAGATTTTTCGGTAAGTGGTGAAGGCAACCTGCTCAGCACATTTTGGTGCTTAAAATACGACTCAGGACATGCAGACATGCAGGTAGCCCAGGTGGCAGGGCTGAGCACAGCTGTCCTGTGCCACCTCCTGGGGAAATGCATGGCTGGGAAGGTCCCCCTGCAGCTGTCATGTGGGCTGCTGGATGCCCAGCAGTCGGTTCCTCCTCTCAGTTCATGGTGAGAGTGAGTTTTAGGCTCCGAAGGAGGATTTCTATGAAAAATGAAAGTTCCTTTTTTATTTTGAATTAGTTAAGTTACATGTGATTTTTGGAGGTCAATTGGCTGTATTTGGAGGAGCCACCCCACTTTACCCTGCACCCACACCTTACTTTGGGCTGGCTTCCCTGCAGGGCAGCAGGGAGGTTCCAGGGCTTGGTTTTGGGCAGAGACAGCCTTCCAGGCTCAGCATTTCCCTCTGTGCCAGCCTTTGCTGCTCTCCCTGGCAGGTTCACCTACACCCTGGGAGAGGGCATGTGGCTGCCCCTGAGCAAGAGCTTTGTCATCCCACCGGCCGAGCTGGCCATCAACCCCTCGGCCAAGTGCAAGACTGACATGACGGTGATGGAGGATGCAGTGGAGGTCAGGTAGGTGCGACAGCGGGGTGAGGGAGTTTAGGATGCGTTTCTGCAAATAGAGCTGGGATCCCCGTCCCACATTTTGTAGGTGGAGATTAGTGCATCCATTAACCTGCTCCTCTTTAGAGCCTGCAAAACTGAGCCTTTGGCGGTATCTCTCATCATCTCAGTAGCTCCTGCATCCCTCTGAAAGCTTGGCTGCCATCCAGTTCACTGTCAGCCCGAGGGAAACCTGAGCTCTGGAAAAACCCACGCAGCAGCCACGGTCGTGCACGCGTCCACAACCTTTCATTGGAGCAGTGACACATCTCCTCCTCCTCCTCCTCCTCGCAGGGAAGAGCTGATGACCTCGTCCTCCTTCGACAGCCTGGAAGTCCTTCTTGACTCCTTTGGCCCTGTTCGTGACTGCTCCCGGGACAACGGGGGCTGCAGCAAGAATTTCCGCTGCATCTCGGACCGCAAGCTGGACTCGACGGGCTGTGTGGTGCGTGGCCCCCGGGGACCTGCGAATCCCCCTTGGTGTGAGCAAGGAGGGGGAGGGCAGAAAGGGAATCCTTCTTCCCTTACTATCACTTCAGGGTGGATATTTTGGGGTTGATTTTGTAGCAGGAAGGTGTTTTTGTACTGATATCTCCTCTGTTGCTGCACACACACACAAGGGAGTGAGAGTCCATCTACTTGTTGGCTCTGTGGGAGACCCCACATCACTCACGTGTGTCCCCTGTCACCACCACAGCTGCTCTGCCCCAAAATGGAGGGGTCTGTGGGGCTGGGGCAGCCCACTGCGATGTCACCAGAGCTGCTCACTGGGGTAGAGAGGCTGTGAGTGTAGGACAGACAGTGAGTTTGGAAAGGGCAGCACTGCTTTGGTGGTCACTGAAGCTGTTTGCAGGTGAGTGGGGTTGATGTCAGCACTCTGCCTTGGTGGGGGCTGGCTCGAGGGGCTCCCAGCTCAGCGATGCACTCTCGAAGGCTGCCAAGAGGCTGTAGTGCAGGAGGAATATCTACAGCTCGGGGTGGTGCTGCTGCTGTCCCTCCCACAGCCCCCGAGCACTGCTCAGGCTGCAGTTTCCAGTGGAGAGCAATGACAGAGCCCTTCCCTCCACCTCAGCCTCAGGGCCGGATTTCTTCCCAGGAGGTTTCACCTCTTGCTTCCCCCACCCCTGGCAGTGCCCGACGGGACTGAGCCCCATGAAGGACGGCACGGGCTGCTATGACCGTCACATTGGCGTGGACTGCTCCGATGGCTTCAACGGGGGCTGCGAGCAGCTGTGCCTGCAGCAGATGGTCCCCCTGCCCGAAGACCCCCTGCTCTACAACATCCTCATGTTCTGCGGGTGAGTGACCCTTCACCTCCCTGGCCACAGGGACACCCCCAAGGCGCTGACGTGCCTTGCTGCTGATCCTGAGCTGGGATGCAAGGGGTGTTCTCTGTTCCCGTGGCCATCCCCCCCCCGTTGCAGCTGACAGTGGACCCTGTGCTGGCTTCCCAGGTGCATTGAGGACTACAAGCTGGGCACGGACGGGCGATCGTGCCAGCTGATCTCGGAGTCGTGCCCCGAGGCAGGGGACTGCGGCGAGCCCCGCGAGCTGCCCATGAACCAGACGCTCTTCGGGGAGATCTTCTACGGCTACAACAACCACTCCAAGGAGGTGGCACCAGGGCAGGTGCTCAAAGGGACGTTCAGGTGAGTTGCAGACATGGGGAGGGGACCCCAACAGGGTCAGACCTTACTGTCCTCTCCAAGAAGAAGGCATGGGAAGAGGGAGGGGCTGGTGAGGAGGGCACATCAGACACTTTCCATCCAGAGTAGACATCTTTTTAGTCTGTGCCCAAAGGCAAGGCTTGGTGCCAGGTGGGTTTTTTTTGGGATGGTCACCTGCTGGTGGGGCTGATCACAGGCATTTCTCCTGTCCTCCAACTCTGCTCTCCTCTCTGCAATTAATTTCCAGGCAGAACAACTTTGCCCGAGGCCTGGAGCAGCAGCTGCCGGATGGGCTGGTGGTGGCCACAGTGCCCTTGGAGAACCAGTGCCGAGAGGAGCTCTCTGACCCCACACCCGACCCCGAGTTCCTCACCGGTGAGTGAGCCCAGTCAGATCCGTGCCTCTCCCTGTGAAGCAGCTGCCAGCATGCCCAGCTTCAGCACCTAAACCTCACAAGGGGTATATCTACCATGGGATATATCTAGGCTGGCTTTAGCCACCCTCACCTGCAGTGGCAGCGGTGGTAAGAGGAAGGCATTAAAAACAAAGGAGAGGCAAAGGCTGTAAATTGACTGTGTGGTATAAAAGCTCAAGCATCCATCAAACACTTAGCCATTTGCAAAAAGGAGGTTTTTCTTTTTTTTTTCCAAGGCAAAAAGTTTTCCAATTACCTTTTATTTGATTTCTTTGCTGACATAACAAAGCATTCAAAACCTGCTGCAATCAAACCAAAAGGTTTTGGTTTGCTGTGCTAGAGCATCATGGGCCACAAGCAATAGGTTTATCATGGATTCCTAGACAGCCTTCAAGGATTTACCTTTTTTCCAAGTGCCAGCACCCATAACTCGCCCTTGTTTCCTTGATATTTGTTGCTATTGGCTGAAATGGCCCAGACATCAAGAACCTGCTAAGGAAGGGATGTGGCTAGTAAGGTGTTTTGGTCTCATACAAGGCCTTGTGCCTTCCTTTCATCTGGCAGAGCTTCCAGAAGGATTTTTGGGGGCACCCAAGGGTCTGGTGAATGCTGGTTGCCCTGACAGGCTGCATGGCAATGGAGGTGTGTGTGCAGGCAGATTCAACAGGGTGGAGGGTGCTGGAGGGTCTTGGGCAGCTGGGCTACCCCAAGAGAGCTGTACTGGTGGGTCACTTCTGCTTCCATGGGGATGCTCAGCCCTGCCTGGAGGTGCTGGAGGACACCTGCCTCCCAGTGGGGTTCTCCTGCCTGTGACATGGTTACGTGGATGTAAGGAAGGCACGGCCATCACGGCCCCAGCGTCACAGCAGTGTCAGTGGGACTGGGACTTCACTGGCAATTATGCTGAGGAGGTAAAAGCCAGTAAATTATCCTATTCATTTCCCACTGCTCTGCTGGCTTTGTGGCTGATTAAGGCAAAAAAAAAAAGTTTAAAAAAAGGAAAAGAAGTAAAATATTCTCTGCTTGTGAGAAGTAGATCTGGATATCTCTGTGAATACACAAGAGGCAGAGCTGCTGAGTAAGGAAGGGCTGTTTTTGCATAAACACTTCGCAGGGAAGAGCAAGGCTTTGAAGCTGTTGGCAGCAGTGAGCACCAAAGAGAGAGAGGTGCTGGAAGGCAAAGGATCTTATGCTGCTTATCCTCTGCCTTCAGTTCTTGTTGGCGAGGGGGGGATGCCCGCTGTTATCCTCCCGAACTCCTGCTGGGTGCCTGTTTAGCAGCAGAGTTTGCCGCTTCAGTGCCGAGCAGTGGCGCGTTGGCTGCACAGCACTGGAGCTGCGAGGGAGGAGGTGGCCTGTCCCAGCACCCTGCTGTGGCACACCAGGGATGCTCCGGCCACCGAAATCAGAGCCACGAGCACCCCTCAGTTACCTCCCCGGGGCTTTGTCTGAGGTTCAGTGGCCCTTCTGTCCCTTTGCTCATGGAAATGGAGCTGCCACATGCCTTGGGCAGGAGTAAGTGGCCACCCAGCCCTGGTCTCCATGAATCTCTGGCTTCTGTAACTCCACAGTTAAATGGCTGAAGAACAGGATGTCTTTGCCTGGAGAAGGACAAACCCTGGGTCCTGCTCAGCCCCAGCGTTGCTGTAATGTCCTGAGGGAACATCAGCATCAACAGGCGAGAGATTTCCCCTCTCCATCTGTTGCCCACTCAGCTCAGTCCCAGCTGAAGGGGACCCAGGGCCTCTTGGCCAGTCGCAGTTGGGCACACGTGGCGTGACGGTGACTGCTCCCAGGCCTGCAAACTGCTCATTAAAAAGCACAGCTCTCATTAGTGAAATAATTAGCACACCTGGGCATGTCTTGGGAGCCGGCACTGGGAAGGAAGCAGGAGGGGATGCAGGAGGAGGCTCGTTATCTTCTGATGCAGAGCCCCGGACGGCAGGATGAAATAAGCCTACGTGTTTTCCTTCAAAGCCATCATTTTAATTGCTGGGGAGCACCTGACCCTCAGCTCTGAATGTCTCCCTGGGGGCACATAGTGTGTGCACAACCCTTTTCCCTGGCTTTTTCCCACCTTGCTGGCTGTGTTGCCCCAGGGCTGCAATCATCCCCGTGGTGAGGCATCCATAGGCAGTGGCGTTGAGCCCCCCGTGTCCTTTCTCTGGCAGGAATGGTGAACTTCAGCGAGGTGTCTGGGTACCCCCTCTTGCAGCACTGGAAGGTGCAGTCTGTCATGTACCACGTCCGGCTCAACCAGATGACCATCTCCCAGTGTAAGCATGGAGGGATGGGGGGAATAAGGGAAAAAGGGGTGACATAGCCTTCTGCTGGCAGGTGGTGGGCTCAGAGGTTGGTTGTCCATCACAATGTTTAGGGAGGTGGCAAGGGTTTGGTGGACTCTGGGGTCTGAGCATCTCCTCCATCTCCTTCCCAGCCTTCAGCAATGCACTCCACTCTCTGGATGGAGCCACCTCCCGTGGAGATTTTGTGGCACTGCTGGACCAGTTTGGCAACCACTACATCCAGGAGGCAGTGTACGGCTTTGAGGAGTCCTGCTCCATCTGGTATCCCAACAGGCAGGTCCAGCGGCAGCTCTGGCTGGAGTATGAGGACATCAGCAAAGGTAGGAGCCCTGCTTGTCACTGGGAAGGGTACTCATAGCAACTCCATGGGATTTGGAAGCTGAGTTTGCTTTTGGCCCAGCAAGAAAAGTGCCCAGCCCATGTCAGGGCTGATTCCCACCTCATCCTCTCACTTACACCCTGCTCTCACACCCATTGAAGCCAGCCAAAGGACTCCCATGGATTGCAGCAGGTGCTGGTCCAGGCCAGAAAGAGAGATCAATACCCACATCCCCAGGGAGAAGAAAGATGACTGCACTAATCCCACCAAGCCATCCTGCCTGATTCTGGACTTAACTGTTATTTGTCTTTAATCCCGTTCTTTCCTTCCTTTTGTCTCTGCCATATCTGCTCTCTTCCACTTGCATCCCGCGGCCAGACGTTTTCTCCCGCCAATGTGTTTCCTTCTCCTGGACTGTCAGCGCTGTGCTTTTACTGCCTGGGAACCAGCTGGGAGCTGGGAGGTTCATGATGGTGCAGAGGGCATCTGGTTCTGCTGTGTCCCTCCAGTGCCCTGGCTGCAGTGAGCTGGATGGATCCCCAGCGAAAGAGGGGATGCCTGGTTTGCATGGCAGCTTTACAAGAGCTGAGGCAGCCTAACTCCTGCCAGCTGCCATCTGTCCCCAGGACCGTGGCAACCTGGTCTAGTGGAAGGTGTCCCTGCCCATGGCAGGGAGGTTACAACGAAAGGATCTTTAAGGTCCCTCCCAGACCAAAGCATTCTCGGATTCTGTGATTCTATGATCTCTTGTGCTGGCCACAGCAAAGCTGCCTGCAGGCATTTTGCTGCCTGTGCTGGGGAAGGTGGGTTGCAGCATCCAGGCTTGGGCAGCAGACAAGAGTCAGCTCCCAGGCCTGGACACGGCCAATGCTGAGCAGAGCTGCTGCTTTTTAGATGACCTTGTTTTGCTGCCCCCATCCAGAAACTCCCAGGTGCAGGCAGTGTGAGCTTGGAGCTCACAGGCACCGTGATGGACACATCATTTCCATCACAAAGCTTCCTAATTCTCAGTATTGGCACCAGCCTATGGTGCTGCTCTTGCTGTGCCTCAGCCACAGAGACATTTGTTATCTCCCCAGGGCTCTTGTGTGGGAAGGGCTTCTTTCAAAGCCTGAGTCTGGATCCTGTGGGCTTAGGCCTCCTGGAGCCTGGACTTTTTCCCAGGCCCACCTGAAAGAGTACAGACCCGTTGCTGTTTTGCTGTAGGCTGTCTCCAGATGTAGCATCTTTTGATTGCAAGTAGTTCTTTTTTTCTCCTGCAATTTCCTCCTCTTTGATTTTCCTGCTTGGAGGCTTTTCAGGTCTTGCAGTCTTTTTCCACCCACAATATCACATTTCGGTTTCACTCTGGCACCTGCCACTTTCCCTCCTTTGCTTTTTGTTTGCAAACGTCAGGGGCTGGATATCGATTGAGAAATTGCAAGAGAGAAATCATTGCCTGGCTCCTCTGCTTTCCCTCAGTGCCTGCTAAGCTGCAATTCACAGCCAGCCCAAAGTGATCCACCTCCAGCTTCCTGGGGGAGCAGAGCAGCACTTTTGTATCCCAGGTTTTGTTTAACAGCCTTTGTTTAACAGCAGGAGTCTCAAGGATGGGCTAGTGCTGGCCCATTTCTCCACAAATCCTTGCTGTAGGGAAATGTTCCCATTGAGCCATGGATGTGCTCCACGGTGGCTCCCCACAGCAGCCAGCCCATACCGAGTCACCACCAGCAATGGCCTGAGCCTGCCCTGGGGGCTTTGCCTGGGCATCCTTCAGCTTCCTCCAACCCCACCAAGCATCCTCAATGGTCCCTCTAGGTCCCTCTTTCTTCTGTGTAAATCCAGGGGCATCCTTTGGCAGGGATTTTGTGTTTCTCTGCAGAGCAAGGCTTGCCATGGCAGGGCAATGCTACCCAGGGCACAGCAGTGATGGGCAAATTCTACCTTCTTGACTTCCATGCCAGGACTTTTACCCTTGTGCCAAAACATTTCCTGCTATGGAAATGCTGGAGAGAAGCCCACTGAGTGCAAGGTCTGGCTGGCTGCCCCGTGCCTTGGGAAGACCGTGGCACCCAGTGTCAGGCATCTTTGTGCGGAGCTGGGAAAAGCACAGACTGTGGTGATGCTTTCCTGCTGCAATGTTTTTTCTGAGTCTGTTGGGTTGCAGGGTCACCTGAGGGTTGGCAGGGTAGAACCTGCTCCCCATCTCCATTTCCCTGTGTGGGGATCGAGTGTCGGAGGGCTGCAGGGGCTGGAGAGGGGCTTGGTGGGTTTGTAGCCATCTCGGGAGCTTTCTGGGCATCACGAGGCGTTGGCAAGTCTTACCTGTTCACTCTGAGCTCTTTGGTGCTGCTGACTGCAGACCTTTGCGGGAAGCATCAGGTCAGCATCATTGCTGTACGCCCTGGTCTGACACTCATCCTCTCTGGTCTCCAACACACTCTGTCACATCAGTTTTGTTTGAGATCTGAAGGAGACAAGCAGAGAAAACAGCTCTTGGGCCAGCAGGGCTTTTGCAGGAGAGTGGTTTGGCAGGGGGCTTCAGTGGGGCGTCGGTGTGAGATGAGGGTGCCCAGGCAGGTCTTTCATGAGTCTCCAGCCACATGAAGGAGGCTCCCTCTCGTGGGGACCTGCTGCAAGAGTGGTCTGTACCAGTCCGGGTGATGGGGTGGGGCTGGGGGAACTGAGCTCGGGGAGTCCAGAGGGCCTGCAATGCCAGAGGCCAGGGTGGACTTTTCAGACCTGATTCCTCCTCTGAAGACCAGTGAGCATTTCATCCCTACAGAGCAAGCAGCTCTTACGGGTACAGGGGGCTCTTGGGAAGCACTGCTTCTCTCCTGGATGGAAGGCAAAGTTTTAGCTCCCTCACATTCCCTTATCAATGGCTTGGAGCCCACCCTGACGCCCCTTTTACCCCCTTCCCCAGGCAACTCCCCCTCAGACGAGTCGGAGGAGCGGGAGCGGGACCCCAAGGTGCTCACGTTCCCCGAGTACATCGCCAGCCTCTCCGAGTCGGGCACCAAGCGCATGGCAGCCGGCGTGCGGATGGAGTGCCAGAGCCGCGGGCGCTGCCCCTCCTCCTGCCCGCTCTGCCACGTCGCCTCCAGCCCCGACGTGCCAGCCGAGCCCATCCTGCTGGAGGTCACCAAAGCAGCCCCCCTCTACGAGCTGGTCACCAACAACCAGACTCAGCGGGTGAGGAGCCACATGCCGGGGATGATGGAGTGGGCAAGAGGGTGGTAGGGCAGCACTGTGGTGGTCTTTGAAGGCAGCCTGCCTTGAGAGCATCATGTCAAGCCATGGCAGCCCTTGTCTATTGGCCAGTCCTCTCTCCAGGGTGGATGGACTGTGCTGAACCCACCAGGGAAAGGATGAACACTAGCACAAGTGGTGGTGGGACGGGAGCTCACCTGCCTGGTGCTCAACCCCTTCTCCTCGCTCCCAGCTCTTGCAGGAGGCCACCATGAGCTTGCTGTGGTGCTCGGGCAGTGGGGACGTCATCGAGGACTGGTGCCGCTGTGACTCGAGTGCCTTCGGGGCTGACGGGCTGCCCACCTGCGCGCCTCTGCCACACCCCATGTAGGTCTCCATGTGTGCCCAGCCTGGGTTTTTGGTGTGATGGGTCTGTGAGGAGGTGGTGATGGCAGGAGGTGGTGTGGCTGGGTGGCTTTATGGGACAGGTTTGCAAACTGATGGGTGACGTGGAAATCAGGCGGAGAGTACAGAGTTCTAGCATCTTTTCTAAGTTCAGCTGAGGACTGGGGAGCTGGCTGTGGATCCATCCTGGTAAAGCAACCCCAGGGAAGGAGTCCTTTGGACCAGCATACTCAGGGCCAGGAGGGGTAGGGGTGAGGGAGTCACTTCTCTCCTGAGGTTGCTGTCTCCCATGGGTTAATGGCTTTGAATCCCTTTTGTTGTGAGAGAATAATGCAAAAATTGTCCCCCAGCCTGCGTCTCTCCACCGAACACGAGCCCAGCAGCACACTGGTGGTCCTGGAGTGGGGGCACTCGGAGCCTCCCATTGGGGTGCAGATCGTTGACTACCTCCTCCGTCAAGAGAAAGTCACCGACAGAATGGACCACTCCAAGGTGGAGACAGGTGAGTGGGTACTGCACTGGTTCTCTGGGGAGAGTGGGATGGAGATGCTGGAGGAGAGCCTCTGCCTCCCTCTTTGCAACATGGAATGCTGCAACATATCCAATATCCTGTGGCAGGGAGACCAGCCCCTCTCCTGCCCACCATGCTGCAGAAGGGACAGCTCCACACCACAGGGGTGAGCTTTTCTGGAAAAGCTATGGGTCCATCTTTACACCAACCTCATGCATGAGCCTTGGTCCTCCTTGGCACCAGGCAGTGTGGTAGCAGGCACAGGCCTCAGTGGCTCTCCACAGCCCCAGGGACACCCGTGTCATCGCCCGTGGCACGTTCTCCCCTCTCTCCCTAGAGACAGTGCTGAGCTTTGTGGACGACATCATCTCCGGCGCCAAGTCACCCTGTGCCATGCCGGCCCAAGTGCCTGACAGACTCTCCTCCACCATCTCCCTCATCATCCGCTGCCTGGAGCCCGACACCACCTACATGTGAGTCCCCTGTGCCATGTGCACGTCAGTGCCGTCACCCTGATCCTGTTTGGCGCTGCCTGTATTTCCATGAGGTCTTGGGCATCCAGAGCTTCAGTGTTTTCACTTCTCATCCAGGTTCACACTCTGGGGAGTTGACAACACGGGAAGACGTTCCAGGTCCAGTGACGTGACGGTCAAGACTCCCTGCCCTGTGGTAGATGATGTGAAAGCTCAAGGTGAGATGAAGGGAGCTGCTGGACTGTCATGTCTGGGACCTGCAACAGGGAATTCCCCCTTCCAGCATGTTCCAGTACATGTGTCAAGTCCTCTCTGTAACATCTCCTTCTCCCATGGTGGCCCAGGAGCTGCCATGTGGTGTGGAGGGCTGGGATGGGGTGCTGCAGGAGGCCCATGTCATCTCTGAAAACCAATGTGAATAAACGGTGTTTCACTAACACTACCTGATTTCTTTTCCTAATTAGACCAAACTGCAGGAAGCTAACCTGAACTGAGTCCCAGGAATGCCATCTATTCTATTGCTCCTCCACTGGGGCCTTGTCTTGATACGATGCAAATCACAGCTCAGGGGTCAGATCTTGATTCTGGCCTTGGTTTCCCTAGAGCTGAGCTTTAGCCCTGGTGGGCTTTATTCATGCCTCTCCCTGTACTGCGCTGAACACCCTCTGTCCTTCTGCCCAGAAATAGCAGACAAGATCTACAACCTCTTCAACGGCTACACGAGCGGCAAGGAGCAGCAAACAGCCTACAACACCCTGCTGGACCTGGGCTCCCCCAGCCTCCACCGAGTCCTTTACCACTACAACCAGCACTACGAGAGCTTTGGGGAGTTCACCTGGCGCTGTGAGGATGAGCTGGGGCCCAGGTAGGCTCGGGAGCTGGGTTGGCTATGCAGGCAGGCCTGCCCACCAACGGGCTTGTCCCTCCTGGATGTTGGTCACCAGGCAGGCGTCTCTCTAACAAATCTCATTAATTGATGATACATGATAGACCCTAGAGTGTCGCAGTGGGGTTTCTGTTTTGCTGGATGCCGTGCATGTGCAGAGACCATAAACAAGGTGGAAAGTGGTTGACCATTGTTAACCCAACATCCTTGTCCATCCCATCAGCCCTATACTGTCTCTAGAGCTTTGCCTAGTCTGTTCATGCTATGAAGAGTGGGAAGGGGGTGGGATTCTCTTTTTTCCTTGGTAGCTTATGCCACAGGCAAAAAAGGCAGAAGGTCTTGGAAAAATAGGGCACCTAGGAGGGATGGAGGTCAGACTCTGCTTTCCTCCTTTTCCAGGGTTTTGGCTTGAGTTGAATGCATCTCTGTGTGCTGAACTCACTGTCACTTGTGGTCCAAAGCAGGCAGTGGATTGCTCTTAGGCCTGAATTGCATATTTCCTCCCTTTTGATCCATGTCTGTGGTTGTGTGGGGGTGACTCGAGTGTTTTTGGTGCCCAGGCAGTGCTGAGCTGCCACGGCATGTATTGGAGCAGGTTATCCTGAGCTCTTCCTGTCTGAAACAGTCCCCTCATGCCTGAGTGAGCACCATGTCTTCTCCTCGGGCTTCTACAGGTCACTGAAGCCCCTCCAGCTGTCTGAGGATATCCCAGGCTTGTGGAGACAGCCACATATTCCCTTCTCCCCGTGTCCTTTGACATCTGCTTTCGTCTGCGTGGTTTCCCAGTAATGTGGATGTTTCCAGTCAGTTTAGCAAGCTGGGCTGGGAGATTGCGTGGGCTGCAGTGATGTTTCATAGCATCTGGCCTTCAAAGAACCAGAGCCCTGAGCTCATCTGGGAATCAGGGTTACTTTCAAATGTACATCAGCAACAGTTCCTATGTATGAAATTCATGGCCTCCACCTTACACCGTACCCCACACCTCCTCTTGCAGGTCTCACTGCTGGCTGTCTTCCAGCCCTGCTTCTCCAGGTGATCACTTGTGTTTTTTTAGCAGAGGACAGGAGATCCTCCATGTACCTTCTCTGTCTTCCAAACCTCTATTAGGCAGAGAGACTCAGCAAATAGCTTATGCCTGACTTGCACTTAGTGTCTTGGACTTATCTCCTGGTTCAGCTTTGGTGGAAAACTCCTAGGAGATCCTCCATGCCCTGGAGTGAATCTGGGGTCTCTCCTCTTTCCCCTTTTCCCATTTACGTCCTAAGAAATGTGAGCTCTTTGAGGCACAACCTCAAAGCTCAGTGATGACATCCCAGCACACGGAGTCTTTTAAGGGCAGAAGCTCCCACCAGTTCCTCTGCCCAGGGTTGCCTCATTCCCATGACACCGAGTGGGATCAGCAGGCTCAGACTTACATCTCACCTTTGTCTCGGGCCCAGCTGCAGTGATGCCGCTCTGTCTCCATTTCCAGATGTGAAATCCAGCCCCAGTTTGCACAGGCCATCTGACATCTGTTGTGATGATTTGCATGAGGAGTACATAAAATTCCTTACGTGACAGACTGGAGTTGTCACAGAGGCACTGACATCTCTGAGATGGAGCCTTGCCACCGCTGCTCTCTGCCCCAGTGAGGAGACTGACGCCCAGCCAAAACATGGGGTGGAAGCTGCCTCCTTGAGCCCCACGAGGCAGAGGTGCGTTGGCATGGAGCAACCAGAAATGCCACTGGATTACCCAAATGATAGCATTTGCTGCATGAATCTACATGCCAGAGGGTTAATTCCACTCTCTGGAAATGCTGGAGCGCTTAGGATGGGATGACGCAAGTTGCTGATGAAGTGTTTGCAGCTCGCACTACTTGGAAAGAGGCATTTAGGCAGCTGCAGCGGGTTCTGGTGATGACAAATCTTGGAAAGCAGACGTCCTGTTTGATCGTCTGCAAGGGCGAAGCACCCAGACTGGTGGTGACAGGACAAATCACTTGCAGATGACATTATTTAGCCAGCAGACAGTGTTTGTTTGACTGTTAGTGATGCTCCTTTGAAGTCCTGGATGTGGACCCACGCGACTGACTCTACCGTGCCCCTCCTCCTCCACGCCTCCATTCCACCTCCTGCTCTTCTCATTTGGGGTGCAATCGCCTCCCTTCTTGGCAGTGCTGGCTGCTGGACCAAAGGAACATAACTTGTCTGAGTGCACAGATTACTTGTCTGAGGCTACGAAAGCAAGTTGCTCCCTCACAGTCCAAGAAGGGATGCAGAGAGCCCTGGTCTTTGCATAAGGAAAGGAGATGGAGAAAAAAACATGTAATAAATGGAAGTTGAACTTGATGCAAAGCCTAGTGAAGTCTGGTGGTACCTACAAACTTCAATCCAAAATCTGTGGGATCATATTTGGTGGGTGTGAGGGTACCTGTAATGCTGGAGGAAGAGAGGCCCTTGTGGCACCTTGCTTATGTGTCAGATGCAAAAACTGAGACAAGTGAGAGCTTGGCTACCTTCTTATGTCTGGAAGACCTGGCCAGCTTGGTTGGCTGTGTCCAGAGTCAGCACCATGCTAAGCAGCTCTGCCTCTCTGCCATGCCCTGGACATGAGCCCTAGGGTGGCAGGTGTCACATGGCTGCCGAGCTGGACAACCTCTCAGCAGCTCCAGATTGGCCCCTTGGAATTGCAGCCACATCCAAACCTTGCAAGATTTTCTCTCCAGGAAAGCCCAGGCTGGCTCTGTCTGGACTTGGGGTAGATTAATTCCTCTCCAAGCAGCTCTCCCATGGTGTACCCAGCCTGGAGGGAGGTGTTGAGGGGCTGTGGATGTTCCTTCATGGTTAGTACCCTTGAGCTATCAAACCAGCCCACCCCTGCTTACCCAGATAAGAATGTGACAGGGAGGGATTTTTTTCCTCCAGCATCATGATTTGTGCCTCTGCTGCCTGTTCTGTGCTGAGCAGATGCTGAGTTAAAGCTACCAAGGGGATGTGTCTTCTCTTCCCTGAGTATTCTAACCCACCAACTGACCTTGTAGCTGGGTAGGAGACTTATTCCAGCTCTTCAGACACTTGAGCTTTTGTCTGGGTTTTGCCTGTTTCCAGGCATGTGAGATCCTCACCTTCAACATGCTTCATTTGAATCCATTGCCTCCACATTTGCCAGATTCCCTGGAGATCACCTAAAATGATCTCTCACGGCTTTTTGTATCAAACCTGTGTGTGATGTATGCCTCAGTATATCCCTTTTAGTTTGCACGGTGTCCTGTGGGACACATTTTCTAAACTGTTACTAAACATTACAAGTCATGTACCAGGAGTGTCATTCAGTGTACTTATGTCTTGTGATATTGCATCTGATGAGGATCATAATTTTTATCTCACCTTCAGCCTTCCATACAGACCCCCACAAGTCAGGCGTGACATTCTGATTTGGTTTTTTTTTTTTACTTATGTCTCCTTCATCCTCAGTGGTGTCCTGGCATGTTGGGTCCCAGTACTGCACATTTCTGGCACTGGAGAAGTTGTGGATGCCCCATTCCTGGAAATGTTCAAGGCCAGGTTGGATGAGGCTTGGAACAACCTTGTCTAGTGGAAGGTGTCCCTGCTCATGGCAGGGGAGTGGAACAAAATGATCTTTAAAGTCCCTTCCAACCCAATCCATTCTGTGAGTCTATGTCCTACACCAAGCCATGAGTGACCAGCATAGTTCACAAAAATGCAAAGCATACACTTAATGGAGAGAACACACGTGGTGACACTGTTCTGGGCTGGCCACATGTGTCATGCCTGACACTTCTTAGCATTTCTCCCCACTGCCTGCAGTGCTGTTGGCTCCCAGTTTCCCATCCTGTTATATCTGGGGTCCAGTAGCTGCAGCAGTGACAGGTGGTACCACTTGAGACCTTGGTGTTATCCACCCCAAGGGGTGCTGGGAGTTTCACAGCTACCCCTGTGACTCTCCTCAGTAAACCCTCAGCCAACCTGGCTTTGTTGTGTGGGTGATACGGGGTGGAAGAAGAAAGGGGGACAGGACAGGGAAGTGTAGGGTGAGTCCCAAGTCCAGTGCAGCGGGTGGTGACACAGCACCACTGTGGTGTCATGGGCATCTCTGCCCCGGCTAGGGGCTGTTCTCACATGCATCTAGCTTGCAGTGCTGCCTTGGGGACGGTGTGCCCCCCCAGCCCTGCCATCCGTCCTTGTCCTGGCAGCATCTGGCTCTATTCAGCTACTCTTGCATTATCTCTTCCCTCCCAAGGAGCTCCCATGGTGTCCTTAACTGTCTTTACTTTTCTCTCCTCATACACTCCTCCCGCCCTCCCCGCCATCCCCCCGTGGTGTCTCCATCACTCCCGCCACCCCCTCGCTGTCCATCGCCCCCCTGGCATCTCCCCTTGCCCGCCCTCGCTGCAGGAAGGCTGGCCTCATCCTCTCACAGCTGGGGGACCTCAGCAGCTGGTGCAATGGCCTCCTGCAGGAGCCCAAGATCAGCCTGCAGCGCTCGTCCCTCAAGTACCTCGCCTGCCGCTACAGCGAGATCAAGCCCTATGGGCTCGACTGGTCGGAGCTCAGCCGGGACCTCAAGAAGACGTGCGAGGAGCAGACGCTGAGTGTCCTTTACAATGACTATGGTGACAAGGACTACTGAGGGTCGCAGGCCCCTGCTCTCACACTGGCCTTCCCATGGGCGTTCCTGAGGGTTTTATACACGGACCCGTGGAAGGGGAGGGTGTCACTGATGTTTTCAGAGACAAGAATTTGGACCGGGGAACAAAAAGCTGGCTGCTCTGTGCAGGACTGACTCAGCATTAGTTTCTTCTTCGACTTGGCCAAAAGCCTTTCTAGTTAGAAGTCTTGTGGGACCCAGTTTTCTTGATTTTGTTTTATTCATTTTGCCAAGAGGTTCCTCAGCATTGTTGGAGAGGGCAAGTTGGGAGGGCACAGCCCTCTCCTCCTGCCCCATTCCCGCCCTGGCTGTGGGAACTGTCCCCAAGGGTAGGGGACAGCGGTCACAGGAAAAACACGGTGACACAGCCAAGATGGGAGAGCAGGTGATTCAGGTTTGGGAAGATGGAGGTAGAGTGTGCAGGTCAAGTTGAGATACTCATGGTTATGGCTGAGATAATCAGCCACTGGATGGCCAACAGGGTTGGGATGGGTTTTTTGCAATTGTAAAGCATGACATTTGTGTGAGACCTGACCAAGCGATGGTGCCATTGATGGGCAGAGCTGGCGCAGTGTCACCAGCCGGGGCAAGGAGACAGGGGCGTTGTGACCCCATCTCCTCAGGTTTTTCTGCCATGGTCACAGCCCATGTGTGCTCCAAGATGCAGAGTCCTCCAGAACAAAAGCAGCTTGGCCTCAGGGCCGGTTGTCAGCTGGACATCGTGAGCTTTCTTCTTGTGGGACCACATTCCTAGGAAGCCAACTTTAAAATCCCTTCCATTGCCTTTGTTTTTTTTACTCACCATAATAAAGACTTTGAAGCAACATCAGGCTGCTGCTGAGGAGAGCCCAGCCAGGAGAGCAGCAGCCAGATGACACGGACGAGATGTTTCTTCTGCACCAGCCACTTGTAGCTGTGGAGTAGCCCAAGCTCTGCATTGTGATGGGAGAGGGGTGCAGGGTACCCCAATGCTCTGGTGCAGGATGATCCTGGAGGTCCTAGTCCCAGAGAGGGCATGGAGGGCAGGCTTCTGGGGGTGTTGCTTGCCTGTCTTCAGGCTCACATCTGCTGCTCTCCCTGGCAACTTTTTTTTTAAACCAGAGAGCTGGGGTTGTACTGGGACACTGGGCTTGGTTTGGAGCAAACTATTCTCGAAAACCCTGTCACTGCTGATGGTGTTGGAGGCAGAAAGCAGCTTCCTTCCAGCTTCAGTTTCCTGCCTGGTTTGCAGAGGAGGCAGCTCTGGACTTGCCAGCTGTGCACCTTTGATCTGGACAAGCCCAGAGCCCTACAGTGGGATTTTTACGATGCCTCTAAAGAGAAATTTCCTTTCAATTTTTTTCAGTCTTGGCAGGAGCAGTCTTTAGCCTGTCTCACACACTTTTTTGCCTCATTCCTCCTCCTACCTGCCAAGGACATGGCTTGAATATTTGCGTGGTGCTGAGAGGGAGGCGGCTGTGGTCCGCAGCTGGTCACAGCTGACAGCACTGCATCGCTGTGTTTTCTCAACAGTATCTTCCTGCAGGACCACACAGTGCTTTGCTCTTTCCCTCTCATGGGCAGACCTCTCTCCAGGGGCAGCTGGCCTGGACTGGGGAGCTGCGGGGAGCAGCCACCAGCAGTCAGTATTACCTAGGCTTCCCTGTGTCATTGCTGTAATGAATGTGTCTAGCAGGGGTCATCAGACAAACATCTACTCTGTGCAAGAAGGAAGTTTACTGGATCCTTTTGGCTTTTTCTCATGTGTTTGTCCTTATATTTTGATGTGCCTGATGCTGCCAAGGGCTTGAGGCTCAGAGCAAGACCAGTGCCACTTCCATGCACTGGTATATATGGGCAGGTGATCCATACTGAGCCATCACCCCTTTTCCTTTCAGCCACCGAGACTCTTGGCCAAGACACTTCAGTTTATCCTTTTGCTTATCCCAGCAGATGCTGAGACAACTTTTAACTTCCAGCCAGGCAGCCGTCCAGGGGCAGCCAAAGGGCACCTCCACTCAATGCCTCGGAGGGATGCTTGAAGGAAGGCTGCTCTGGGCCAGACGCCGGTTGGTTTTTTGCCAAGTAATACCGTGTACATGGCCTTTATATGAAATGCAGACTGTTTTCCTTTGGGTAGCAGACTCCTCTCTTTTATTGCTTACCAGGTGCAGCAGCAGGGACAGGAACAGTGCCGTCTGCCAGCCGCTCACTGCGACGCTGCCAGGAAAACCCTGGACACCCCATGTGTTCACACCTGCCTAGGTTACTTTCTCATCTGGTCCCAAGATTTGTGCTGAGGCTCTGCACATATTTCTGTTCTGCTTCTGCACTGACACTTCAAAGCCCTTGCATGGGCAACCAAAACCCTACAGCATCATCAGGCAGCCAGGCTGGACTCTGCTCCCTGGGCCCTGGCTTCCCCATGGGCTGGGGTTTGGAGGGTGAGGGGAAAGCCACCCCTCCGAGGTCCTTTGGCAGCGCCCTTGCACAGCTGGACAGGGCTCAGCATCCCCATCCCGTGATGGACCGTGCAGTCTGCAGGCAGGGCTGTGCTCTGCTGTTTGCGCGCTGTGGTGCTCCCGCAGTCGCTGTGCTGGCAGGGCCTGCCGGCGTGGCACATCTGCCAGGCCATTTTCACAGTGACCCTGGCTTTGTGAAGGCTTCCTTCTTGGTTTCCTCACTCTGACTTTGCAAGTCAGAACCTTGCCCAAGCTTAGGTTTTCTTTCCCAAGTCTCTCAGCTAGCACACGAGTCCATCTCAGACAAATGCCAGCAGCCACCATGGGGGCCCAGACTGTTGCGGGGGATTGCACCATGGCTGTAGACCTGGCCTTGGTGAGAGGTGTTGTGTGGGGCTTGCTTACCCAAAACAGGTATGCCCTGGGCTAGTGGAAGTTGTCCTTGCCCACGGCAGTGGAACTGGAACTAGATGATCATTAATGTCCCTTCCAACCCACACCAATCTTATGACTCTGTGGTTCCCTGCAGAGCTATTGTTGGGTCTGCAAATTATTTTCTCTCTTGGACTCCCGATTCTTCCCATGCTACCAGCAACATGAAAAGTGGACAAGACACTATTTTCCATCCATTTCTGCAACCTCCTTCACCCCCCTGCCCTCTCTTTTTGTTTTATTTCCAAATTAATGAGCAATCATTCACCTGAGATGAACCTCTGGGTCGTTAACTTTTCTTTGCTGCGTCCGTACCCCTGTAATAGCATTACTACCTTTTACTTGTTGTGGAGTTACTTAACATATAAAGATGGTTTGGTCCTTTTCTTTACAAAGATGGCTACAATTCATGTTCCTTGATGTTCTATTAAAACTCTAATGTGACGTTTTACTACTGTAGATTGAAAGTAGGGTGCTTTAGGGTGAGATAGCCATGTGGCAAGAAACACAAAACCCTTCCAGATTACTTTAAAAAAAGAATAATAAAAAAAAAAAGGTTTTAAACAACAGCAACGAAAATCATTGTAACACTGTGTAAAACTCCAGATGATAATTTAACTGACTATTAAACGGAGCTGTTAGTAATCCCTGGCTCTGGCAAACTGGAGTGTTTGTTTATAGTTTTGGTCCAGTTGATGTCATCTTTTGGTCGTGGATGAAACACTCCCAGCCTTTGAACTTGGGTGAGTCTTCACACAAGTTTAGCATTAGCCTGTCTGCCCACTGGGTTAGCCAAGTCCCAAACCATTCGGTGCACACACAAATGGAGCCGTGTCCAGCGCCTCGTCTTGCCCACCTGCTCTGCTGGGCACAGGAAGGTGCCGATGTCTGCAGCCACCTTCGAGCTTTTGGGGAAAAACTGCATTTACACATCCTCGGCAAGGGTCTCCCAGTCCTTGATTTGCAAACTTCCACAGAGGCTTGGAATTTGGAAGGAGATCCCAAAAAAGCTTTTTTTTAGCCAGTCTTTTAGTATATAAGGTGGATAGGTTTGTGCTGTCTGGTGGCCAACCACCCCAAGAATGTCCTAGTCCATCTGGCAGACTTCTGACAGAGGACTAGCTGCATCATGAGTACTGACATCCCACAAAGGAAGTGGAAACCAGTGCCTGGACAGAGGTGAGACCTGCAAAGGATGCCAAAAGCCACTTACAGTGCAATGTTGTGTCTAATGGTCAGGCCATCAGGACTTACAAGGGCTGGTCCCTTGGCCAAGCCCAGTGTCTATTGCCACCTGCCCTGCCAGATGGGTGGGAGACCTGCGGAGAGCCTGGGATGACTGCAGGCAGGCAGACAGGAATCTTGGGAGGACACAGGAGAGGGGGAATTTAGGGGCTATAGCACACCAATCCATAGGAAACCAGACCTCAAGTCTCATGGAACAACTTGAATTTTTTTTCTCTTCCCAGTGTTAAATTGCAGGAAAATAAGCTAAAAATACACCTAATACTTTCCTTCTGCTATTTTCCATACAGTTAACCACCATCTCATTGCACAATAACCTGTGTCTGTGGAAGGAGATGTAAGGAGGAAGAGGAGGAAGAGGAGAGGGTCTGTGTGGAAGCAGGGTGTGCATTTGCAAGCCTGAGCTGCTGTGTGAAGATCTCAGCCTGGCTGGCTCATCACAAAATCTCCTCAGGGGTCATCTGGCTTGCAGTCAATGGGGGTTTGGAGAAAGCCACCGCAGAAAGGGTGACGTGGATTGCAAGGGATGCATCAGCAGCACATGGGCAGGTTTTTAGGAAGGATTTGGTAATGTGTGTGTGTGTGTATGTTGGAAGGGTTTCTGTTGGCCAGCAGTCTCCGTTCATCCCCAGAAAGCCGGTGGCAGCAGGGACCGCTCCTTTTCAACACACCCATGGCCAGCGTGGCACTGCTGGAACCCGCGTGCCAGGCACCGCGTCCCCAGCGTCCTGGTGGAGCCCCGTCTCCCCAGGACTGACTCTGTGGTCTCCTCTGACAAAGCTTTACAAATCCAGTTGGTGTCACTGAAAGAGCCGCCGCCCTGCTCAACCGCGTGTCCCCATCGTCTTGGGGTCGCAGGGGTTCTTGTCTCTTGCCTTGAATTTGGGTGTTTGGCAGAGAGGGTGGGAGAAGAGCACTTCCCTTGGCCAGTGCCATAGAGAGCTGCTCTTCACGTGTCTACACGCAAGACACACAACTGAGGTCCTGTGGAGCCCCTTAATGCTCTGTCCCTCGTGGGAGCAAATCTGGCTCCTCCCCAAAGTGCATGATTTGGGGAGCTTTGCCCTAGAGAGGACATTTGATGTCACCAGGAGATGCTCTTCCTCCTCTGGGAGTGACAGAGTCCCCGTGCAAAAACCAGATGTGAAGGAAAGGCCGATGAGGAGTATCAGAGATGGCTGAAGGAAGAAGTGTAGGGTTTAGACACAGGACAAGGGCTTTTTGGTGTTTCCCAGTCCATATATGCAAAATTTATCTGGTTACTTGAAAAACAAAGCAAAAAAACCTACCAAATCTTTTTTGGCTGTCTTTGGTTTTAACTCTCTTGCCAGGTTGCCACATGGCGTAGTCCTCTGGCTCTAGGTGAAAGCCACCCTCTGCTCCCAATCCCCAGGGAGGTGGTGTGTGAATGCACACACACATTTTCCCTGCATTTCAAGTGGATTGATACAAAAAGTGATCAGCCTTGGGCCAATTTGTAGCATAACCAGCAGAAGACCTTCTGCAAAAGTGTGCTCGCAGCTGGTGGCACAGCAAAAGCTGCCTGGGTGGCAACTTTGAATTGGGAGGGGAGCACTGGAGGTGAGTGTCTCCCCCCAACCCAAAACCCAGAGGAAATCTCCAACTAGGCTGGGATTCTTCTGGGAGAGTCCCAGTAGTCTGGGGCAGAGGAGAGCATGAGGGACCAAAGGTGTCGGGAGTAGCCAAATCACCTGCCTGGCCTCCTTTTGAGTGAATCAAGGAGGCAAAAGAGATGGAGGATGAGAAGATTATTTATTTTTCATAGATTTTTATAAAAAATAATTATCAAATACAAAAAAATAAAAATAGCAGCAGCCTCCGTTGTGAATAAAACCCTAAAGGGGACAAAAACCGCTCAGTGTCGCTATAGAAGAACAATATTTCAGTATGTAGAAGCTATCTGGTCATGAGAAGCACAAGTGTCTACCAGCCAAGCCAGCTCCTCCCGTCCCACTCCCCCGTTCCCCTGTCCATGGGCCATGGTCTCTTCCCTGCACATAGAGGTGAGCAGGGAAAAGACTGGGATTTTCATGCCAAAAGGATAAAAATTTGGCATCTAAACGCGTAGGCATCCAAGTAATGCTGACACCAGGCAGGGAAGGGTTTCACATGGCAAGGTGCTGGGACTTGAAATTCTCTGTGTGTCTCTTCCCATGTCCCCACCTGTGGGGGGCTGCTGGAACCCGGCTCCTGCTGTGTTGGGACCCTTGGATCTCCCCTTCCCTGCCCTGGTGGAGCGGGGCAGGCTGTTCAAGCTGCACGTCCTGGGGGTTTTTAGGCCAACTTTTATTTAAATTTCCTTGGGTTGCTTGAGGGTTGTTTTTTATTGAAAAGTGGATATCTGACAAAAAATTGCTGCCATCTGCCCAACTGACAGTGCATTTTGGGGTGTTGTCACTTGTGCATGATGGGAACAGAAATGTCAGTGTACCCCTACTGCAAGAGGAGATAGGCTCATTGTCCCTCACCTCTCCTCAAATCTCTGCCTAGACCGGGTAGATGGGGACACTTGGGATCAGGAGAGGGCTTGGAGAAGGACAAGGCATCTCCTGTCTGGATGCTGATGAGATGTTCAGGCACCTCTGCCCCTACTCCTGTCCTTCAGTAAAACACAACTGTAGGAAATGCCTGGCAAAAAAGGGTGGCAGAGAGCTAGTGGAAGCCAAACGATGCCTTGAAAATTCCTGGTTTCTCCACAGCGTGTCACCCTCTCTCCACAACTCCTTCCCCAGACAAACCCTGGCTTGAAGCCTGTCTCCAATGGCACAGGCCATGTGGGGAAGACACAGCTGGGCAGCCTGGAGTCCTTTGGTCCCAGCCTGCAGCTCACGCGGGGACACTGCAATATGTTCCTACTCTGCGGTCCCTTCTCCGCTCTCCTCTTCTCTTTCTATCCCTTTTCTCTACCTCTTTGCAGCACAAAACCATCAGTGACAATATCAGCTGGAGCCAGGCACCTTCCCTATTCCTGCCTCTATGGGGCTGGTTCCAAGCTGAGCTTCTGAGGATCCATTATGGGGGGCAAAGTTTCTTGCTGGGCTTCTTTGGGGTCAGAAGTGAATCTGAAGGTTTTCACTTAGTGCCTGCAGGAGCAACAGCCTCTTGAAAGTTAGTGACTGTATGTCCAGTGTGAGGGGCTCAGACACAGAGATAATAACACTACAACTAAGGAAAATCTCAATGGAAAAGATGATGCTCAAAATCTCCTAACAGTTTTTTTGTTTCTGTCTCTTCTTCTGGCAGTACAGGGTCGGGTCACCTCTGAGAACTGCTGACAACAATGTTGAAGCTCACACGTGGGGAAAGAGAAGAAGAACCACTTCAGCATCCTTCATTTGAGCATCACACAGCTACTCTGGTTTGCCCACTACATCCAGCTGGGTGTGCAGTGGCTGGGGGAGCGAGGCAGAGAGGAGCCGTGGTCTTTGCTCCTACTGACCATGCAGCGATCCCCACGGACATGTAACTCTCCCCAGAGGGCTCTGAAACAATGTATGATGGATGCCTGTGGTGCCCTTGGAATCTGTTGTGCTCACCAGGGTGATTCAAGGGCACAGCAGCATTTCTTCCCAACCCCAGAATCCTGATCCAGGACCCTAAGCAGCGGAAGGCAAAGCATTGGCAAATCCCAAGGGCAAAACTTGGTGCCTGCAAGATGCCCAAATCACCTTGAGGTGGGAGCCTCCATGCCTGGGGAGCTCTCTCCTGGCATAGCCTGGATGTTTGGCTTCTCTCTCTGTCCTCCTTCCAGCTCCCTCTCAGCAAGGACGAGGAAATTCCCTGCTCCTCCCACCCTGACCTGCGCTTTTCCCAATGGTTTGTACTTCACAGCAGCATGGGTGTGTGACAAAGGATATCCTTTCTCAGCTTCATCAAGAGCAAAGAAAATATAATATATATTTATATATATATATTATATATGTATATAGATATAATTAAGTTTAAATATTTGCAGAGAGATCACAACTACCTCAACCTTGCTAAAAGAAGCCTGTACAGCAGAGAGGGGTGAATAGTGACAAAATCCAGAACAAAGACAGACACCCAGGAGCCAGACCAGGACAAACATCCATGGCAACATCTGGGCTCTTGGCGTGGACCCCAACATGGCGTGTGGCTGAGACGGCACCAGACCCCTGGCTGAGCCCCTCGTGTGGGTTCTGGAGGGCGCAGTGACACGGAGGGGACCACGTGCCTGCCCTCCTGGGCTCCTCAGTGGCCTGGACCCAAGCCCTCCGTGCGCAGCCGCCATGCCCCTGCCCGGCTCTCCCTCACGCTCCTGCCCCCTCGCCCCCGCTGTTCCTGCGGCCCTGTTGCTGCCCCGTCGCTCCTCCGGCGCTGCCTGACCCAGAGAGGCCCTCGTGCTGCCACTACTGGTTCTCCTCGGCCGCCGGGTCACGGCACGTGCACTCGTCCTGGTCGCAGTCGGCGGCAAACGGGATCACCTGGGGGAACAAAGGGAGAGCTCAGCCTCTGCCCTGAGACACCCCATGGCCCCGCAAGGCCTCTCCACCCCGGTGTGGACAAACAGACACCTTGGGCTGTGTCCCGTTGTTGGCACTGCCAGACTCCGTGCTCACTGAGAAATGGGCTCTGATGCAACCTGTCCCCAGCTGAGTTTTGTTCTTTTCCTTTTTGTTAATGCGTGTTTCAAATTTTGCAGCCAAAGGTCAGCTTGAGTCTCGTGCCCCAAATGTCAAACCCTGGGAAAAGGTGTCCCCTGAGGGGTCTAAGGCATTCGGACTAGGGCTGGCAGTGGTGAGGCACCTCTAGATTTAAGTTTTACTTTGATCCCTATTAGAAAGCCCCCTTCATCCATGTCTGAACCTGTGGACCTGTTAAGCTACTCCTGACTCTTCCAGGCTCAGCAAAGCATGAAGATAGCATAGCCTCACCTTCTGCAGCTCTTGAAGGAACTCAGCCAAGCTCCCAGGTGCAAAGCTGCCCTCCATGCTACCTGACACAGGCGCCAGGCTAGGTGCATGCAGTGCTCGGGCATTGTGGATTAAGAAGAGCCTGGCAGGATGGAGGCTCTGTGAGCAGGAACAGCTTTCCGTGGGGCAGGCAGTGGGTTCATCTAGGGCCACTCACAAGCTGTGCAGCTTTGAGACACCTCATGCAGGTAGGGAGGCTCACTGCACGTTACTTTCTCTGCAACAAGTGTATGTGACCGAGCAAGCCTGTGTCCCCTCAGCTGGTGGCAGCAGAGAAAGGAGAGAGGGCATCCACAGAGCATCGGCCTCTTGGCTGACAGTTGCCCAGTCACAGGCCATGGAGCTGAGAAAACAGTTTCCTTCAGAGCTTTTACACACACCAGGCTCAGAGTCAGGAGTTTTTTCTTACTGTGAAAATACATTTGATTTTTCACAGCCTGGGTTAGTGATGGGATGGATGGTTCTGGGGTTTTTTTGATGTTTAAACCCTGTATTTCTTCATCTGTCTTAACAGAAATGAGCTGGAGGCTTGTTGAGAGGAAGATCTGGGACCTGTGGGGGATGCAAGTTGGGTCTGGGTCTCCTGAGAGCCATGGGACTGCACCTCCCCACTTTCCACTGTGAACCCATCCTTTATTTTGGCCATGCCTTGCTCTGAGATGTCATGATATTGTTGTGGGGATTTCACTCATCACTTGGGTGTAAAGCCTTTTCTTTCCTATCTCAAGTGGATCTTCCCAGGATTTTATTTTTCCTTTTCTCTGTGTATATGTGCGTGATGAAAGGAGAAATGATTCAAGCTCCACAACAAAGATGAGAAGATCCAAATTCACATATTTTCGCAGTGAGAAATTATTTCATGCCCTGTGATTTGTTTTGCTGTTGGATATGATTAGGAAGGATGGGCTGTGAGTACTGGATAGCAAGTTAGGTGGGAGGGAAGGTTGTGATGGGAGACAAAGAAGGGTCTATGCAACCCCAATGCCAAGTTGCTCCTTCTACACTATTCTTCCCTCCTCAGAGACGGGGGGAAACATAGCCTATAGCAGATGCCAGTGGACCATACCAAAAATCCCCTGGGACAGCTCAATTACATTACAAGGTGACTTCCGACTCACCACATCTAGCACTACGTCCTACAGAAGTCACTTCTTTGGGACTCATTTCCCAAAACGAGAGGAAATCATGTGAACCTCAGTGGGAGCTGGGCTGAGGTTTCAATCACACTGGCCCGAGCCCAAACCCCACTCTTAATCAGTGTGATGGTGTCTATCTGCTTCAGATGGCTTTGGTTTAAAATCATGGGTTTGTTCTCCATTCATGGGAGAATTACACTGCAGGCACAGTTCTACAGCCAGCAGAGCCAAAGAGCATAGACAGCAGTCATCCCTTGATCCATAGATCCCGGCCAGGGCTGCAGGTGGCTCTCTTACCTTCCTGGAGGACAGTGTGGAGGAGCAGCAGTCCCCGCCGTCGTACTGGCAGTACGCCCGGTTGTTGATGGTGTCACACCAGCCGTCTGCTTGGAAGGGCTAGGCAGAGGAACGAGGCTTTGTCAAAGGTCATTCAAAAGCATAAGGTTGCCCCCAAAAGTAGAGGCCCCAGGTCCTCAGCAAGGTCCCTGTGCCCACTTCCACCGTACACAACTCCTTCTGCAAAGCCAAAGGGCACCAGGTACCCCGACTGGTGTGGATGGAGTAGTGGGTTTTCCAAGGGCAGCAGCTAGAGGTTCATAGAATTGTGTCAGAAATGTTAAATGGCACAAGCAGCCATTCAGAAACCCAGCTTGTTGTTGTTCAATTACATGATTTTTCTGATCAGAGAAGAGAAACAAGCAACTGGGCTGAGAAGCAGCCAAGGATGGCTGCGACCAGCGACGTGCATGGGAGCACTTGCAATGAAGTGTCAGGAGGGGTTGGCAGATGAGGTTTTTTTATCACAGATACAGACCAGCACTGCCCAGCAGCAGCTGAACTAGCCAGCACGATGGAGAAGCCATTTGTTAAGAGTGATTGGTAATGAAATGCTTCTTCCACTTCAGACTCTGTGATGGTACTTACTGGCCCAGCAACCATGGCTGACCTCCAGGAGGACTGTTGTCATCAGAATCACAGACTCATGAAATGGCTTTGATTGGAAGGGACCTTAAAGACCATCTTGTTCCAACACCCCTGCCATGGACAGGGACACCTTCCAGTGGACCAGGTTGCTCCAAGTCCTGTCCAACTTGTCCAGCCTTCCAGGGATGGGGCAGCCGCAACTTCTCGGAGCACTCCGTGCCTGTGTCCCACCACCCTCAGAGTCAAAAATTCCTTCCTAATATGTAGTCTAAACCCATCTGTTTCAGTTCAAGGTCATTACCCTTTATCCTATCACTCAATGCCCTTGCCAAAAGTCGCTTCCCAGCTCTTGTGTAGCCCCTTTTAGTACTGAAAGGTGCTTTAAAATCTCCCCAGAGTCTTCTCCAGACTGAACTGGACTCTTGGTGGAAACCTGGCTACCCTGTTGTTCATGGAAGCAGCTGACCTGTTTCATTGGATCTGGTTGGCCCCAAACAACAACCAAACTCCCCAAAATGCCCAGACTTAGCCTTTGATGATGGACATTCACCTGTAGCACCCTTAAACTGAATGACAGCCAGCTGAAAAATGTCACTGCACCATAATAGCCCTGCACCCACCGCACCAAAGCCAACATGTGGGCCTGGTGATAATACCAATAATTCACATGAAAAAACCGTGCCAAAACCAGAGAATCCATGTGGCTTTTTGACCTCGTGACTCACAAGGAACAGAAATGGGCTCAACACAGGCTAATAACACTGCAGGAAGTAGCAGCAGGGGTTATGGCAAACCACCAAGTCTGGTCTCTGCTATCAGTGGCACAGGCCACAGGCCAAATTCAGGCTGCCACAGAGAGATTGCATTTGCCTGGAAGATCTCAGAAGAGCAGAAGAAAGAGTGCACTTTCCTACAGCTGGGAAATTGAGGCACAGCCAGGATAGGTAGCTCGCTCAAAAACAAGAAGGGGTTTGACTCCAATCATTGCTGTTGCAAACCAGGTGCAGAGGAGACCAGAGTGCAATTTCTTCAAGGCAACAGTGTTAACATTCCTACTTCACTATGAAGCATCAGGTGGGTCTTAAATGATGGCGATCAAAGGTCTCTGAGCCTCAAAGCAGCTTTGAGCACGGGGAGGGCCAGGGCAGGGATGTTGGGGCTGGCAGGTGACAGGATGCAGTCAAGGGACTGGCCAGAGCTGCTGGCAGGGGAAGGCTTTTCTGGGTGTGATTTGCTTTTGCAGCCTTCCATGCGGTGGAGTTTTTCCTTGAGCTTTGCTCCATATGTCATGAGTCACTGGCAAAACAACACCCGTCACTTTGGTAGTTTCCATACAATTATGGGGAGGTTTGCCCATCCAGGCTGCACAGGTCTGAAACGATTTCCAGATCTTGTGTGCAAGGTGGGGGGAGGACAGAGGCAGGGACAGGATGGGGAAGGAGAGGCTCCCAGTCTCTTGCTACACCTATCAGGGCTAACTGCCCCCTCCTCTCACCACGCCAGAGCCTGTACCCCACCCTAAACAAATACAGGCTCCTATGGCAACACTCGTTGGGGAAACTTAACAACTCATGCTCCAAATTACATTGGAAAAACATATGAAGGGAAAATAAAAAATGACTAATTGGACTTGAGGCTCAGGAGAGCCAGGCACAGCTTTTGGGGACTGCTGTTCCTACTCATTGCCTAGTGTTTGGTAACACAGTGTCTCCTGTGCCTTTGCCTTTGTTTCATCTTTGCAAGCAGAAAGAACAAAGCCAGGTGCTGGTGGGTCACCCTTGAGGGCACAGGAGCCCTCGTACTTGCATCAGTCTCTTTTTGACCTTGCAGGAATCATGGCAAGGGAGGACACAGGCAATGCAAGGTACTAAGGGCAGGTGATGCGAGAGAGGAGAACCCAGACAGAGTCTGGTCAGCCTGTGCTTGGGATGTGTGGCTCTACAGAAGGCAATGCCAGCGCTGGGAGAAGCAGGTTTGCCCACATCTGCGACTCGCAGAAACACCTGATGATGTTTTAAGATGCTGGCGAGGAAAAGGAAAACACCAATGCCCAGCTGTACCACGAGAAGGCGACAGATGTGATCCAGGGAAATGGTCAGCTGGGTCTCACCTGCCAGAATATGCATCCTCCAGTGTGTGTGGGGTGGGGGTGGGAAGTGGGCTGGTTGAAATGTCTCTTATAAACAGGGAAAAAATGAATAAGGTAATTGCAGCAGGCACTCCGCGCGGCGTTGAGCAGTGGGGGGCTGCTCGGCCAGGCGGCGTGCCACCGAGGCAGCCAGGGCTGCGTCAGCGGATCTCCCCGCTCGGCCATCCATCTTCCTTGTTTGTGCAGACGGGAGCTTCGGCGGGGCGTGTGTCAGCACGTGGAGGTGCAGCCTCTGGCACCGCCGGGCCCGAGCCCTGCGCTGCCGGCACGAAAATAGCAACAGCAAAGCGAGTGCTTGGCAATTTAAATAGGCTGAAGAAACACAGCCTCTCAAAGCCAGGAGCAGGCATGGATGAGAAGAGAAAAAACTGAAGGGGGGAAAAGAAAGACAGAGGAAAAAATATTCCAGGCAAAGGAGGGATGCGAGAAAGGACCGGTTCATCCCAGGCAGAAGCATCTGGGAAGGCTCGGTGGTGTGGTTTCCCTCAAGGTTGCTGGGAGATGCCGTGCAGGGAGCAGTGCCTGTGCACAGTATTTTTCCACAGCCCTTGCAGAGTCCCCAGACTGGCTCCATCCCTGGGGCTGCAGTCCTGCCCAGCAGGGAGTCCCCAGTGCTATTGGCGAGGCAGGCAGGGTCCAGGCATTTTTCTTCAAATACACCTTATATGTAGGTTGATTCAGTGTGAAAGAGCATGAAAAGGTGCAACAGGTGAGGGAAGGGTGGATCATGAAGACTCAAGAACAGATCCCATCAGTGTTGTACATATTTCAGTGCTGCATCACCAGTAAATATTATTTCCCAGAAATGCTCTGGTTGAGCAGACCTGAAGGCCCAGCACCTTGCTTTTGGCCATGACAGCTTCCAGATGCTTTAGAGAAAGGTGGAAAAAAAAAAAATCAGCATTCACCTGCCCAGTTGTGTAACTGAAGAGCTGAAAGACTGGCTTGCTCTGGCTCCGATATGGAAAGTGATTTTCATTTCTATCTGCACAGAGCCATTGAAAGCCCAGATCTTCAGGAAGCAAATCCCAGTTTCCAGCCTTAAGAAGCAAAATGCTTTCTCCCAGACTGGTCCTGGGCTTTGTGATTGTGCTGATCCATCCAAGGAGGGTGCATAGTTTGCTTTCATGCAGCTTCTGAGTCAGCATGGATTTTGCTGTCCTTTCATTCTTCCCATCGGGAATTGGTGTTCTGGGCATCAAGCTTGGACTCCTTGTGTGCTGACACAAACACATGGCTTAGAAGATGCAGGTGTCTGCCCTTCTCGTCTGTCACTTTGAGAGCAGCCCCAGAGAAACAGGGGAGCCACCAGGGGAGGCAGAGAGGGACCAGCCCTGGAAAAGCTGCTGCTGCCCTCGGACTGACACCTTGTGCATCAGCTTCACCATTGGTAATTCTGCTCCTGCGATGGATGAGTCATTAGTGGTGGGAAGATCAGCTGGAAACCCCATCTCTTTGGTGGCAGGGGGATGTCAGCCCAAACCAGGGCCCACAGAACCACGGATCACAGACCCGAGTTGCCCCAGGGCTGGAGAGTGCTGCAGCTCCAGGGGTCTGAGGTGTCAAGAGAAGCCGTGCCCCAGGTGAAGGTGCTGCCCGTGGCAGGGAGGAGCAGGCAGGGTGTGTGGGGAGAGGAAAGCACGGAGAGGCTGCAGCAGCCCTTGGAGAGGCAGAGGGCAGCTTCTCCCTGTAGGATGCCTTTCCTTCCCCCCCACCTCAGCCAGTAGCCAAGATATTTCCAAAAGCTCTGGGAGGTCCCTGGAAGGACTTGAAGAGTGCCCAAAGCCTTGTTAAACATCTGGTTCACTTAAAGCCCCCATGCGTCCACCACCCCAGCTTGGGGCCCAGGAAATTCCCCCTCCCATCCCTGTCCCAATCTCTCCAGCATCCTTCCAAACCACTGTTCCCTTGCAGAAAGCTGTCAATCCCTAAGGCCAGAGATGTGGCAGGAGCTGGCTAAAGTGATGCTGTAGCACCATGTCCCCAGGACAATCCCTTTCCTTACACACACTCATGCTGGTGAGGCAGAGAGCCCGGCCATTCTTGGCTCTCCCTGCTTGCCCAGGGAAGTTGACTGGGAATGCAGACTGTGGGAGGAAATGACAATGTTCATTGTTTGGATTAAATATTTTTCTTGGCCCTCTCTCTGTTGCAGTGTCTTTTATTTTATTTTTTCTCCCCCGTTGACACCCCAAGCACATTCACTTTCCCTCTCTCCTTTTGGAGGCTCTCTGGCACGTAAGGAGGAAATCAGCTCTGAAAAACACAGAGAGGGACAGAGAGGGAACAGGTCTGGCTTATGCTCAGAAAGTTTTTTGGGATGCCTTCCTGCCCTGAGCCACCCTGAGCAGTGAGCGAGCTCTACCTGGCCCATTGCAATGAGGGAGGCAGGGTGAGCACTGCCCAGAGGAAGAGACCTCTAGAAATTTGGAAACAGGCACCTGGGACCAAATGACCCAAAGAAGAGAAACAAAATCCTGCAGACTTAGTGCTTCATTCCCCATTTTTATGTCTTCCAATTTCTGTCCCCTGAGTCATCCCTCTGCTCCTTTTAACTGTGGCAGCTGTCCCTTGGAGGCACACGCCTGTAGCATGGCTTGTTGGAGACATCATGGACCTGCCCCATCACCTCAGATATAGTCAGAAAGCAAAATGGAGAAATTCCAGTTGCTTCTGAGCCTGCTGGTGTCCCTGAGCCACTCATCAGCTAAGCATGCAGGTCACTTTTATCACATCTCAGGTCTCGAGAAGCATCTGCTCCAGCTCCAGTGTCCTTCTCCCCAGGTCTCGCTAAGGAAACAGAGGCTTTTTGGGGGAGAATGTACCCCACATACCTGAAGGACCACTTCAGGGAAGAGGTGATGGGCTAGAGGGTGGTGACATCCTGCTGTCTGGTTTCAGCCCGTGTACCATCACTGGTACTGCCATACCAGCTCCCAGCAGTCCTGGTGCGGAGCTCTAGGTGCTCTTCAGGACAGTGGGATCCCTTGGACATAGGTTTCCTGTGAACAGCTGGGCCCCAGTCTGGGCTGAGGTTGTGCAGGGTTGGTGTCTGTGGGGGATGCAGTGCACAGAGGCTCCATAGGCTGCTGTTGATGGTCATCCTGGGAGAGCAGGCCCTTGCCTTCCTGGTGCCTGAAAGTGCTTCTGTGTCCCAGGCCAGGATTTGACTCGGACACACTTCTGCAGAAGTGAGCATGTGGCGCTTGGGACCCCTGAGTGGGGATGTGTTTCTTTATCCCTGTCCTACTCTGCACCGTGCTCCTCAGGGACCACGTCTCAGCAGGCACACATCTGGAAATGTCTTTGCACAGTCCAAGGGACAAGAGGGAAGAAAGGGATTAAAAGCTGGAGTAGGTAAACACCACATTGGAGCAGGTCTTTTCTTTCATAAAAACATTCATATCCATGACCTATTCATGGTGAGGTCCTTAGCCTTGTCCTTTTTACACCCTGATCTCAGTGCTAACAGGAGAAGAAAACCAGAAGCAGGAAAGAACAGGCTGAGGGGAGCAGAGGAAGATGCTGTGTGTCAGTAGTGCTCCTGGCAAGCATGGTGGCTCCCGGGGATGGTCCCCAGTGCTCACCATTCCCAAGGACAGCACTGCACAGGCAGGAGAAGGCAGGGCTTCCCATGCCACGAGCACCAGCCTGCCATCCTGCCCTCAGCAGCTCGCCTGCTGCATGGATTAGATCTCCTGCCAAGTCATTTGTGCAAAATATGTTACAGGATAGAACGGGTTATGGAAAACAAGCCCTGAAAACCACAAGGGCCTCCTGACCCACTTGTATCTGGTTTCTGCCAAGTTCTTGTTGCAGATCTTAAACAGAAAGAAAAACAATGTACGAGGGATGAAGGAGCTGAAGGGGAATGAATATTCGTGTTGGAAGAGCAGTTGGCTGGGCTACACGTGGGGATGTTTGTTTATTGTCAGAAACGACTCATTGATTTTTATTTCAGCGGGTGCCTTCAGTGGTTTTCCACTCCCTCTGGATCACCGGCTGCACGACTGTGATTTCTGGGAGGGGGCAAAGCAGGATGTAGGTGGGGATGGAGGGAAGGCACCTGAACTGGAGAGGGCAGAGAAGCAGCCATAAGTCAGCACATCCCAAGTGCAGGGCTGCTGGCACAATGTGGCTTGGGGAAGCTGAGGCTGCTCCCACCTCTGCTCCCACTGGTGGTGTGTCTGGGTGCTGTAGCCCTACCCATGCCAAAAGACCCCCATCTTTTGGGATCCTGTGGGCCTGTCCCTGCAGGTAGGGAAGGGGTGCCTGTCCCCTGTCCTTGCACCATGCTAGCGTGTGCTCATTTTATTTCCCTCTGCCTTGTCTCCTAAGAAAATGAGGCTTCTACAATCATACTCTACATGTGTGCAGGGGACAGAGATCTTCTGACTGTTTAGGAAAAGTATGCCTCAGCTGAGATTTTTGGAAGAGGAATAGATTTCTTTGGGATCATCGCCTGGAAGGCAATATCCCACACTGAGCAGCCCGCACTGCTCATGCCAAGAGCAGCACGAAAATGTACCCAGCAGGTATGTAGAGAACTCCCCACCTTGCCTTCCACCTCCCCAGCAAGAAGAGCTTTGCCTTCACCAGTCAGGGGTCAGGTCTGGTCCGGAAGTGACCATTACCTGCAGTCCTTGCTCCTCGTGCTCCTCCACCATCTGCATGAGCTACATTAAGCAGGGTGGAAGGTACAGCACTGCCTGGTGCAAGAGAGGAGAGAGTGATTGTGTGAGAGCCATGAGAGGGTGACTAAATTCTGGCCATGCTGCAATAATTAATTTCTCTAGAGAGTCTCCTTGGAGAAGCTGGGGTGCCTGGAGCCCTCATTGCCTTAAGCCCCAGATGTACAGAAGAGAATCCTTCCCAGAGCAGAGCATTCCACCAGCATCATGTTTCTGACCAGTTTCCTGTGCTGAGCTTTGCTATGATACAAATACAGAGACACACAAGTCTGGGATGAGGGACAACCAGGGGTCCCCAGCCCCACCAGTGCTGAGGAGCAGAGGCAGCTGGACCCCAGCTGCAGTGCTTTCCCAGAGAACGAGCCTCACCCCGTCTCCCATCACATGAAAGCACACCAGATTTTAGGTGAGACTTCCCACCATCCCTATTGCACATGTCTCCAAAAGAGTTAATTCCAACTGAGAAATGCTGGACACAAGCCACAGATGTGCCGAGCGAGGGCTTTCTGCATGCTAGTGGGAAGAGCCAAGGATCCTTCAGAGTCCTTGACTACCTGTTGGATCGAGAGACTCAGGAACAACTTGCAACCACAAACACACTTCAATCCCTTTTTAATCATTTCCATTGTAATACCTCAGGAAAACCACAAAATAGGGAATATATTAACATTTTACGATCACGATAACATGACCAGCAGCACGCGAGGGCAGTGAGACCTTGTCCCTGTGCAGGGAAAACCTGAGAAATTCCCAGCAGTTCATGCTCACAACAGCATTCTGGTATGGCCCATCTTCACCCAGGGCATGAGGCAGAGACAGCAAGTCAAGGTCCCTTCCAGTTAACCCTTTGCTACCTGAACAGAATGATGACACGAAGCTGGAGGTGAGGGTGAAGTCAGCATGTTGCACAATGTGTTGGCTGCCCTAAAAAAGCTGCCCACGTTCACTGTGGTCACTGCAAGGGCAGCCTGCCTTCCTCTGAGTGCATTTGAGCAGGACAGTGGTGGTTACCCCATCCCGTGAATAACGCTGGGTAAACATGATAATGATATAATAAGTGAACTTTTGCACCTAAACCACAGTCACCATGTGAAGCACAGGAACCCCTGTGGTGGGAGATAGAGGGGTGCAGAGGTAGGGTATTGCACAGACTAGGATGTGCTCCATAGCTCATGCACAGACTATTTTGGACTGTGGCAGGAACAGTCCAAGGGGGCAACCTGGATCTCTGTACATGCTGTCTCCTTCTCTAGAGTCAACAGCCTCACTTGCTTCTGGGCACAGAAGGAGGATATATCGGAGGTGGTCACCTCAGGATGGCTTAGGAGAATGTGACCCAGATGCTGCAAACACCTCCCTCACCAGCAGCCGAACACACCACCAGGACCAAAACTGCCTCCTCCTAAACCATGGTGGGGAGGAGGGGTTTCTCTCCTCCTCCATTCCCCCCTCCCCACAGCCCCAAGCCCCCTCCCCTGGTGCTGCCATCTGTTTTTGTACTGATGGCAGGGGACGAGATGTTCCGCTGGCCCTTAAGAGCGAAGTGCGCTCAGCGCTAACTCGTATTCCTGACGGGCTCCTGGAAGGGTTTGCATCCCTCCCTTCCTTCCTCCCTCCCTCGCTGAAGTACGTGCCTCACTGCTCAGGCACTGGGGAACTTGGCAAGGCACAGCGAGAGAGCGGGAGGCAGATGGACGACCAGATTAATGGAAAGAGAAGGGAGGTGGGGAGAGGAGCGAGAGGGATGAGCAGGCAGGCTGATCTGCTGCCAGCGTAGGATAAAGATAAGCGAGAGTCCCTCTAACGCCACTGCACAGTGACCTGAACTCCCAATGTGAGGCAGAGCTCCAGCTGGGGCTGGGAAGGTTGAGCCTTGGCTACTGCTCCCATGGCCCGGCCTGACGTGACTCCACCAGGGAGAGACGGTATGAGCTGCCAGGTGGCCTGGATTTCTCTTATGTAGGGTTGTTCCCCTCACTGAGGCATCCAGAAGAGAAAGCTTTCTGATCCAACACGCACTTGGCAGTCAATGGAGAGACAACGGAATCTCCAAGGGGTGACTCAGACCTGAGGTGACACGGACAGTCCACTGGAACAGTCCATGCCCAGTGATGGCAGAGTCTGGGCTCTTAAAGGAGGTGTCTCCATTGAGGGACTCCTGTGAAATGAGAGGGAACCTGGCACTAAGATGTCCCATAGACATGGCAAGAGAAGCTGGACTTGAAATGTGTGTGAGGCGGGGCACCAGGCAGTGAGGACAGAGTACAGTTTATATTCCTTCTCTACCCTACTCCCTCTGCCTGATGCCTCCATATCCCACAAGAGATTGGGTCCCAAGTGAAATGGCCTCTGAGAACCGCAGTGCTTTTGATCACAAGGATGAGGGCAGGAGAGGAAAAGGAATGAGGATGGAAGCCAGCACAAATGTAGAAAAAACATTCACTGTATTCTGTGGTCAAATGGGGAGCCTGGTAACATCTCCCTTCTTCCCAGTGCCAAGCAGCAGCCCCCAGAGCAATACTTTGAACAAGACACTTTCATTCAGAGTTATTCTTAATGGCAAGACAATGCCTGCTATAAAACTCACATGGAAGAAAAACGTTATCAAGGAAAATTTGGATTATTGGTCCAACCTTAACAATTTGCAGCACCGTAGGAGGAAACACAATGAAAAGAATAGCCAAAGATATGTATGTGAGAAGTGAGGAGGAGGAGAACAAGCATGAGAAGGAGGCTGGGAGCTGTATCAAAAGGGAGAGCATAAGGGTGAAAGAAACTATCTGAGGGTGAATCTTCATTAGTGTTACAGTGAGTGACTGTGACCTTAAAAATAGGCCTGCACTGATGAAACTGCTAACGGGGAAGAAGGCACTGTTCCACAGAGGGGGATCAGATATCTTACAAATAGATGACCTGAAGGACTAGAGAGAGAAACAGGATGACATTCTCATGTATAAAATTGAAGGGCAAGATCTTGTACTGATGGCAAAACATCTGCTGCTAGCTTGGTGCTCATCAGTTGGAAACAAAGGAGGAAGAGAAAGATCTGGGTGTACTTGCTGACCTCAGGATATCTGAGCTGCCAGACTGATGCAACTGCAGAAACAACAGATATAGTCCTGTGTCCCGTCAAAAGAGACATTTCCAGCACAAGGAGGCTTTGTGCAGGGCCTTGGTGAGACCTCAGATGGAAGAGTATGTACTGACTGCCTGGTCATCCCTGATGAAACATTAATTGAAAGCAGAAAAAGCATTAAAAAGTCTACAAGGGTGATGAAGGACATGGACTCTCTCCATCTTCTTGTGGGACACTGTAAGATTTTGGCTTGATTAACCTCCTTTATGCCAAGAGTGCTGTCTAGGATTGCTTTCTAAGAATAAAGAGGGATGAGAAGCAAACAGGAACAGGAAGAGCTCATGCTGGCCATGGGCACATTTGGGTGGTTGATGAGAACACTGTGACTGTTACAGTGAGACGCTGGGACTTCAGGTAGTCAGTCCCTCTCTCTCTCTCTTTCTCTCCCTCTCTCTCACACACACACACATACACAAATAAACTGACATTTTCCATCATTCCCTACGGGATCTCTCACTGACGACAAAAACCCAAGGTGAGGTGCAGGAACCACAGAGGAGGAAACACTGGGGTCCGTCTGGTGTACCTGAGCCTAAGGGAGCATCCTCACAGTTGTGTCGGCTTTATGTTACCTGAGCTGCACAGGAAGGGACAAAGAAGCACCTCACATCCCATCTGCTTCTTTTTTGAAAGGACCAACTCCCAAAGAGCACAAGGAGAAGTTCTCCCTTGCTAGCAAAACTGGCACACAGATAATCACCCAACCATCTGGACTACTCTTCTACTTAAGCCGTCCCACTTCAAACACATTACCCCAGATTTGAGCTAAAAGATGTGGTTTAGAAGATTTGGAGCTCCCAAAATATCAGAGGATCCATCACTAACTTCTGGTACTCAACCACCAAACACCTCCCTAGCACACAGCACCTCATACCCCTACTCTTTCTGCCTGTGACTGCAGTAGACACGCACAACAGACATCAAGTTTGGGAAATAACTGCTGTAGACCATTAGGTTTCCTTCCTGCAGATGTGCCCCCTGCAAAATTGCCCTTTCCCCCACACTTCAGTCAACAAAGAGCTGAGCTCGGCAGAACCAGCAAGCAAAAGCAATCATTCACATAGAAATGAGCACATGAAAAAATATAATCAGCAAAACCCAAAGCTATTTTTGGTGTGCAAACTCCATTTACATTTTCCCTTTTGGTAAAAATCCCAAATTTTCAGCATACAACATTCCAAAATTCCCCCTCTTTTTCCTTTTATCCTCAATCATAATAACAACCAGTGCTTGAAAAAGACTGCCTATTTTTAATTTCCTTTGCGAACTGACTCCAGGCTGCCTGTGATTTTCTCCTGCCTGGTCATTAGTCAAAGCAAAACGAGTGGCTAACCAATTTCTGCAAGGAATTCTTTGTCTGCAGATTCTTCAGCAGCAGTTTGTTTTGCATGTACAAGGCTGGAAATCCTGGTTGTTTGGGTTGGATGCGTGAGTCACGCAGGGCTTTTCTGGACCCATGTTACTCTAGAACTGCGGTTCTGGTTAAGGAAATATTCCAGCTTGAAGTCAGCTCAGGCTTTTGGGGGATACCCCTTGCCAGTGAAATCCTTTTGCTAGAATATTCTGCCTGGGCCGGCCAAGAAGAAGCAGGCAAGGAAGGAAATGGGTTATTGTGCAGCTCTTGCTCCCCCAGCACCACCCTGGCTGTGGGGACCCTACCCAGTGATGCTTCCTGTTATCTCCACTCACCCAGCAAGCCCTGGCCCAGCTTGGAGCAAACATGAGGTCAAAGCCATCTGGCTTCAGCTGGAGCAGGTCTCCACTGCCAGGAGCTCTCCTGCAAGGAGCAGGCAGCCTGTGCTGGGGACAGGGAGGGCTTACCTCACACGACTGGATGCAGTGAATGGCAGAGGGGTCCGGATACCACCGCAGCCTGCCCGTGCACACAATGTTCTGTGAGGGAAGGAGGAGAGGGCGGTTAGGTGAGGTGGCAGAGGGAGGGAAACAGCCAACAGTGCTTTCTGGAGCTAGAGAGTCTCCTACAACACTGCATTGCTCACTGTGGGGCAGAACAGCAGTGACACCCCCAGGACCCTCCCTGCACCCTTTGAGGCTCACCAAACCCAGGGCAGCTGCTCTCGGGAACCCACAAACCAGGGTACACTGTCCAAGGCAGAGGCCAGACACACACACACGTGTGTGTATATGCAGATGTATATTGGTTGGACTCTGTGATCTTGGAAGTCTTTTCCAGCCTTAATGATTCTATGTTTCTATATTGATACTAAACTGGAGGAGGACAAAGGGAGGTGACAGGACTACCAGAGAAGTGGGTTTGGCTGGCAGTGCCACCTCAGTGTCTGACTTGGCCAGGAGCTGCTGCTGGGGACAAGCCACAAGAGGCTGGAGTCTGCCATCACCTCTCTGTGTGATGCTGGACTCACCAGCTGCTCAGCTGGTCACCACTTGGTGCCTGCAACAACTGGCTCAGTGACCCCTGCTCAGGCTCCGAAAACTGCGTCCTGGGAGGACTCATCTCCCCGGACCTCACTTGAAGCAGATACACCAGACTCACGGTCACTCTGAGGTTCTCATTGATATTTACGAGGCACAGGCTCAGCTGTTGCAGCCAGATGGACACAAGAGCGAGATGAGAAGGGCTCGGTTTCCCGGCCCTGGAACACGCCGTCCCGCTCGTTCAGCTGGGGTTTGTGGAGAACACTCATGATTACACAGGGGGAAGAAAAGCCCCACCGCACATGCAATTTCCTCCTTGTAAAGCTCAGGCAGACTTTGAAATCTGAGGCCCCATAAAACAGCGTCTGGCCTGTGAAAGTGTCCTAGGATGCCCTTCGCAGCACAGGAGTTGCACAGAGGGGCAGGTATGTTTTCTCCCAGCCTCTTGTTTGATATATTCAGTGGCAGGCAGACCAGCTCCAGCATTCCCAGGTGGCACGGCAGCTAGGGACAGGGCAGCTCTGCCCACATCAACCTGCTGCAGGTCCTTCTGCTGCATCTTCGGTCAAGACTGTGATGGGGCTGGAGCAGGATGAGGTCCTGGCCATCCTCAGCTGGTGCAGGGAGAGCAGACCCAGAGGGAGTCAGCCTAATGGGGCAAAGGCTGGGGAATTCCAGAGCACGCCAATTCCTGCTCAGCCTAGAGGATGTGTGCGTCCCAACCCGACTGAGTTGTTTTGTATGTGGTTGTTGTGCAACTTGGATGCCATTTTAGCATACTCATTTTAGTATACTCATATTCCAGGCTGGGAAATAAGGGCAGAGGGACAAACCTGCTCGGCTGTAGGATGCAATGAATCAGAGCTGAAAGCAAAACAGGACTGTGCTTCCCCTGACTGGCCTCTGCAGCTCCCTGTGTTGTTCGCCCCATCCTCTCCATCACCTTGGGAGCATGGCAGCTCCCAGGAACAGCAAACTGCTGGAGGCTTGAGGGAGCCAAGTGGGGAGCGGAGACAGAAGCCAGGACAGAGGGGAAAACAAGATCGTCCAGGGAGAGAGCTCCTGGCAAGGGACAGAGCCGCTTCCTAAAATAATGTCTTCTCTCCCTCCTCCTCCTTCTCTCTGCAAAATGCCTCCCTTGCACGAAAGCCCACAGTGGTGGTGAAAGGGAAGCTGAATGCCACCGCCTCAACCGGCCAAGCCATCCGATCCCTCAAAGGCAAGGACTCCTTCCAAGGCTCGTGCTTAACCATCCCACATGCCCCAGGCATCCTGACCGCCCCCCCGCCGGCAGCCATCCACCGTGGGTCTGATTCAAGGCGATGTACAGTAGTATCCACAGGCACGATGCTGGGCCTCCTGCGGGTTTTCAGGAGGAGGGGAAAGCATTTGGATGGGAGCACCGGCTCCTGGGAAGATTGTTTGCTTTTCTTTGTTCCACCTCCTTCCTTATGCATCTCTTTTTTATTTTAAGAAATATTACCCCAGCAGAGCTGCTTTTTGGTAAAGCCGTGCCATGGGGATCCAAACTATTTGAGGTATTTGAGCTGCTTTGCCTACAAAATGAGTAAGTGGTGGGGAGGGAAAAGCTCCCCCATTCCAGCAGTAGAGGCAACCAGCCGGCCAGCGGGTCCTGGCAGCTAGAGACACCTTTCAGCTGACAGTGCCCTGCCTCTTCCTTGGCAGGGAAATGCCTGCCTGGGATTGCATTTCTGCTGCCAGGTAAGTGGGGACCTAGGTTTACGCTGTGCCAGAGGCGGCTTTTGCTCTCCCAGCACACTGGCGGACAATACACAGCAGCTTAGCAGGTTTAGGCACACAGCACGTCTGAAAAATCAGTGGGATTCTTGCATCAAACTTCATTTATTGTGGTATCCTGGAAGTCCTTGAAAGCTGGCTTGGGAGCGATAACTTCTGCTGAATTTTGTTATAGGAGAGCAGGAGGATGTGTAGCAGCATCCACTCCTTGTCTTTCCAAGTCTTACCCTTCTTCACCCAAGGCAAAGAGATTTTGGGTTAAAACACCAGACGGAGAGAAAGGGGGCTCCCCTCTCTATGCTTCCAGCAACCCCCCTGCTAGAGGAGCCCAGCTCCCCTTTTACCTGGACTCTGGTGGGCTGCAGCCGGTGGTCCATTGTCTCAGCAGTGACGTTTTTGGGCAGTATGACAGCGTCACTGGGAGGAATGATACAGGAAGGAATGCACACAGTACCTGTGGGAGGAGGAAGAGCCTTGAGGACCAAACCAGGAACCAGGCAGCAAAGTGTTGTAGGAGGCCACCACTGATGACAGATTCAGACATAGAAGGGACCCTTTTCCTCTCAACCTGGGATAGCAAATCCTTCCCCAAATCTTGAATTATCCTTGAGCCTTCAGGAGCTGTGCTAAATTCCCTTCTCCCAGATGAAACAAAAACTGAACACAGCCTAAGAGAAAGATTCAAACCTTTATGGCAGGACATGGGACCCAGCATGAAAATAAGTCTGACATGGATGCTATGTGATGTTTGCCGACATGTTAGGAAGTGTCTTTCATAATTTTTCTACAGTACAGAATTCCCACTGTCTTCCCATGACCCGGGCAGAAAAAAAGCTGCAAAAACCACCTTGGAAATCCAGGTGGGATCCCAGCTCTAATCCCAGCCTCACATCAGGTCTGTCCGAAGCTTAACCTTAGCAATCCCTGTCATGAGACTCGCCTCAGCCTGGTTTGATCAGACTGGGCTGACTGGTGTGCTTGCTTCAGGGTGATACAGGCTGTGCTTGAGCATCCTGTCCAGCAGGATGCCAGACCAGATGCAACTACAGTGGCTGAGTGTTGCAGCTTTTCCTGAAAGCACAAAGCAACCAAGTCCTGCAGAAAGAAATGGATGATGTGGTCCCTCATCTGGTGAAAGTGCCCTGTTGCACATGATTGTCACTGCGGCTTTTGTGGCTTTCATCTAGGACCTGTCATATTAACCCTGCAAACATCAGCAGTAGTAGCAAGGGGAGAGACCTCGAGGGAGATGGAGGGCTACAGATCAGGGAAGGGAATTCAAAGAGCTAGGTTTGCCCTAAAGACAATCCCTGCTGCTTCTGAAAAGAGAGATACTTATGCTGGAGCCAGCTTTAGCTTTGGGTCTTGCCCAAGAGTGCAACCAGGGTGAGCACAAGGCTAAAGCCATGCCTGGCTCTATGTTTATAAAGACAATGCAAGAGAAAACAGGATTTTAAAATAAATTTAGTAGGGATTGGTACAGGAAGAGTCATTGTGACTATCGACTCTCTGGGACGACTGAGTCAACACAAAGTTTGATTTTCGGTTTGGTTGTCATCTGCCCTCACCTATGCCATGCCCCTGCTCGCACTTGTACTCCACAAAATTCAGCTCTGGGGGTGGTGGGCAGGTGCCCCGCAAGCTCTCACACAGTTTGAATTCCTCTGTCCACAAGCCCTCCTTGGTGCAGATGATGGGAACCTGGAAAGCAGAGGGAGAGCAGCCGGCATTACTCACCCTGCCTGGCCACTGCCCAGCTCCGGGGGAGCAGCGTGCAAGGACACCCCTCCTGCCAGCCACGGTCAGGGGGAAGTTCCCCAGGGCAGCTGGGTCGCAGCCATCTGGCCCAGCATATATGCACTGACCAGAAAGCCAATTGTTTTCCAGCTGCTGCTGGATCCCCCCAGAGGGAATCAGCCACACTTCTTTTGACAAGACCTTTTCCACGCATTGGATGAGACACGTGGGTAGGAGAGATGGCAGGCAGCAGCCTCCATCCCCAGGGAAGCCCCTTGGTGAGCACAATTGCTGCAGCAAGGTTGCCCATCATCCCAGGTGAATGCATTCACAACAGCTCCCAAAACCCACTGGAAATCCCCTGCTTACATTTTCTGACCCTTTTTGCCCAAGACAAGCTGGCTTGCTTAGGACCACTCTTTTCCAGACCAGTCCCCAGGGAGCAGGTGAGCAATCCCAGGCAGTGGTTGCACGTTGTCCCATGGCTGGGGCCCAGCAAGAAGAGCTTTGGGCTTGCAGAGCAACTGCTTTTTGGTGGTACAAGGGCATTTGGTCTTGGGGATGGTCAAGCGGCTGCAGGGCCCCTCTGCACAGCAAGGCCCAGGGAGCCCTGCATTTTCCAGGTGCTCTGAAACACGAGGTGTGGTCAGTGTCTGCCTGCCCCCAGACACTCACCTGCTGCCCCTGTGGCTCGCAGTTGAGGACACACTGGCTGTCCAGCTCGAAGCCCCGGGTGCAGTTGTACATGCCCTCGAAGACGGGAGGCGGGGGCTCGCACACCACAGGGACGCAGCGTCCCTCTTCCCACTGCCCGCTCTCCAGGCACTGGACCTTCAGGAACTTCCTGGGGAAACACAAACACCAGACTGGGCTGCAGAACACCAAACACTCCACCTTGGCTGTACCAGGCATCCCACAGGTGTCAGGAGCAGCCTAAAGACATCTCTCCTGGAACATAATCAAGCCCTTCACGTGTAGGGCTTTCCCACACCATATAATCACTGACCATGAGCAGGTCCTTCCAAAGAGACACCCCATACTTAACCAGGAGCTTTTATTCTCCTCACTGGGGGGATCACACTGATCTAGGAGTATTGGATGCTTTTCCCTTGCACTCACCATCCCATTGCTCCCCGCCTCTTGTGGTGCCCCATATCCATTCCTCCCACAGTCCCTGCAGGTCCTGGGCTGCTTTGTCCCACTGCCAGTAGCTACATACTTTGCTGGATGGAGTTTGCCTCCACCAGTAAATCCTCTGGCCTGTGCCCAGCTAGTCCTGAGGCTCTTCTTTGTACTCCAGCCAGATCTGTCAATCCTGCTCTCGCCAAGGGGCTGCTGTGCCGCAGCACACCAATACCATCCTATGCTGCTAAAACAGCCCAGGCACAAACTACTTGTCAAGAAAAGAAAGGAAGAAAAAGTCCAGGAGCAGAGCCCACCCACTTTTCAGTCTCTGGTCTTTGGCAGCGATAGAGACACCAAAGCTTTTACACAGGGACATCAAAACTGGCAAGGTATCGGTCTGGTCAGGGACTGCTCTCCCGGCAGAGGACATGTCACCACCCTGATGGGCTTTACCTGAGTCAGAGCTGATTGCTCCATCTTTAATGAGTTTCTTCCCCCCACTCCTGTCCCCCTTTACTAGACAGCCTGCTCCAGCTGCCTGCCCCTGCCCTCTCCCACCACGGGTGCCAGCGGGCAGGGATCCAGGCACCATATTAGGGAGTTTATAGCCTGCCACAGGTATGTGGAGGGGGCTAACGGGGTTAGAGAAACTCCTGGGGGGAGGCACTAGATTGGCCCTCGTTCTGAGAGGCAACAGACAGTTTGTGGGGCCATCTGTGTGCCCCCTAACAGCTGGTGCAGGGTCATGACACTGTGTGGGGCCACCCAGCTGCCCCTCAACATACAGGACAGGGTCACACAGCCTGGAGCAGCAAGGGGACCCCATCTGCACCCCACTGCCAGACTTGGGGCAGGAGCTGGTGCCCGTCCGCATCACATTTCTCCTGGGAACCCCTGGATGGGAAATTTTAGGGCTTTTTGAAGCATTTTCATCTTTTAAAATATTTGCAGCTCTTGGAGAGTCCCATTCCCCCTTCAGAAATCAGAGATCTGTTTTTCCTCAAAACTGTATAAAGGGGCAGTGGGTTCCTGCCAAGGTGAATGTGGGCTCCAGCAGGTTACATGGATGTAAGCAGGGTGGGGAATGGGGCACAGCAAGCCCACTGGCACAGAGCTCTGCACATACCTTCCCACCAGCCCACGTGAGGAGTGAGGATGGCCATGCTGTGAGCACCTGAGCACTGCAATATCACCCCAACAGCAGCAGCCTTGAATTGACTAAAGGAACTGCAACTATGTAGTATTTTGGAAAGCTGGTGAGGCAGAGGGACCCTGGATCCCATTGTAGGCATCTGTGGTTTCAAGTCCATTGCTAACTTAACTTTCTTGTTTGCCTGCCCTTTCCGTAGGGATGATGGTCACTGCCTTTCGCAGGTGTCCCTGTCAGACTTTACCTTCCCCCAAATCTGACTGAAGGCTTTGCTCTGTCCACCTTTATGGGCAAACAAAGGCACATGCCAAGTTGGATGTCCAGGCCCACAAGTAGCATTTTCCCCTTCTTGAACTTCCCAGAGCACAGGGTGTGATCCAGCTGTAGGACTTGCAAGCCTACATCACTGGGGGTTATGGAAATAGAAGCAGACTGGTGGTGTGAAGTCTCACTGCAACAGCGATGCCTTAGGCACTGAGCAAACTCCTTTACAAACCAGAAACATCCCAGCCACGCTCTACTCCTCACTGGCCACTCCACCTCCCTGTTGCTCTCCAAATCGTGGCAGAGGCCCTGTGCCCAGCAAGGCCTGGGGAGATGGCTCCAGCATGGGGAGGACATGCTGCAGGAGCTGCAGTTTGCACTGGTGCAGGCTGTGGTTTGCAGCCCCGTCATCCTCACAGGGACTCCTCGTTTGGATGTGGTGCTGGAGTGACCCCAGTGGGAGCCAGCACTGTGTACAGCCTCTCACACCTCTCCCCTAACCTGCACTCCCCTCCAGGCTGCTTTGCTCTGGGGGCTCAACCCACTGCCAGCATCCGTGCAGGGACTCCAAACACAGTTAGCCTGGGCTGACCCTGGGGCAGGTGGTGGGGTGTGGACCACTGCCACATACATGAAGTGACCAGTTCATGTGGAAGCATGGAGAAGGCAAGGGAGAGGCTTTTTAAAAAATAATAGTATGCATAAATACACACAACTTCATAGGAGCTTGAAAGTTCCAGACCCCCTCCCACCCCCCAACTTCTGATCTGGGTTAGAGGCATTTCTTGAGGATTAACAAGGAAGCCAGGAAAATTGGAGTCAATGCTTCCCCCTCCAACCAGGCAAGCCCAATGTATAGAGGAGGCAGGGGAGATATCTGAGGCCTGCAAGGGCTGTATCTGAGGTGAAGGCATGAGCACTCGCCCAGCTCCAGCAGCATGCACAGTCTGGCAGGGTTCTAGCCATCTTCTGAGGCAGCCAGCTTGGGGGAACTGGGTTTGCTCTGCAGGAGTGGTGATCAATGAGCCTAAAGCCTCATCTCCCATGGTGGGAGACTGATGGCTTCAAAATGAATAGGGGGAGAGAGAGAGATTTGTCAGTAAATTGAAAGAAAGCCACACCAGCTTGTAGGACCCTCTGCTGCTGTGCTTCAAACAGCCTGGAAAACCTGGGTGTAAATCTTCAGAGACTTTAGAGGTGGAGAAACAGAGGAGCTCAGTTGACAGACTGGGTTTTCTTTATCTGACCCTTTGGCTCCCACAGCTGTGTGAGTGTTTGCCTTTTATCTGGAAGGGCCCAGATGTGGGCAGAGGCAGTGAGCGCCTTTGTGCCCACCACGGGTGTGCCTGGTGCCCTGCTAAACTGCAAAGCTCCTGGGGTAGGCTGTGCTGCCTGCCCTGCTGTGAACTTTGGTTTGTTTCCAGTCCCCAATCTGCTAACTTCTTCCAGTCCCCATTTTCTCCTCCACATTCTCCCTCCTCCTCTCCCTCTTTCATGGTCTCTGCAGTTTTTGAACAGGGAGAGAGGGAAGAGGGACTGACATCTCCACGGAGGCTCACTGGGGACTATGCTGGGCTCCCTTGATCTCTGGTCAAAATGTAGGCTGAGACTTTCAAATCTGCCTGAAAACACCTGAGTGCCTGGTGGTTCTCTGCTCCATTCCCTCAAGCTAGCAGAAGGGCATCAATCCCTCACAAAAGCAGCTCTGAGATCCCCAGATCTCTTATCTCCAAGGAATCATCCCACAATGGGCAAGTGAAACAAGCCCTCTGAAGGGTCTGACCTTTTTGGTCCCCAAATTGAGAGCATCCTCTCAGCATTAGAGTGCTCTTCTAAAGGGTCTCCTAGCTATTATCACACAATCATGGAATTGTTTTGAGTCGGAAGGGACCTTAAAAATCACCTTGTTCCAACGTCCCTGCCATGGACAGGGACACCTTCTACGAGACCAAGTTGCTCCAAGCCCCATCCAACCTGGCTTTGTCTATTCCTGTCAGAGATCTGCTTCAGGTGGCACTTCATGTTGGAAGCAACAGCAAGAAGCACTGGGGGAGTGATGTCCTTTTCTCCAAAGTACCTGACCCCTGACTTTCAGGCCAGCACTTTTTCATGCTGTACCTGTGGGTGATGCTGACAGTTCATATCTTTGTGTGATCCAGGTGCTGCCATTGCACAGGTTCTGCCTAAATCCAGAAAGCTCCCATCACGAAGCACAAATGCCCTTGTTTACCCTTACTTTGGGATTGGAAGTGAAGTAGCTTGGCAGCTGGAAGCCAGGCTGTTACAGGGCCTCTCCAGGCTGAAAACAGATCTCCTTTAGGAAGAGTCAAAGAAGATTTGCCCTTCATGTCAGCATTGTCAGTCAGAGGGTCCTGCCAGCAGGAAGGCAGCAAATCTCTGGCAGAATCTTGATCACACTATCAGTATTTCCTCAAGGATCCCTTGCTGACAAGCAGTGATTTTCCAAGGGCCTTTCCTCACCCAGGTCAATAGACAAAAGCATCTTCTCCAAGACAATTGATTCCTTCATCCCCTTTCTCTTCCACTTAAGCTATGGAAAATGAATTTCAACTATGATCTCAGTACCTTTTAAGCATCCTGACTGCTCCTGCAGTAAAATTCAACTAACAAAACAGAAGTGAGGGAATTGCATGAACAACTGTGTCCAAGATCATCTTGGCTTGGACAGAGACAGATGGATCCCAACCATGGTTCAGGCCTGCATAAGGTGGGCACCGTAGTGCTACAATATGAAGAGCAAAGCTAGAGATAGAAGAATAATTCAAAGAAAGTCTGACTATATTTCCAAGGCTGAGCTAGTTAGTGGGCATGAGGAATCTTCGGTGTCCGTCACAGACCATGCCTAACTTTTGTCCAATATGTAGTACACAAAGAGAGTCTTGCATCCTTAGGCCCACTGACACCTGTATGGCACTAAATCCTTTAGCAAGGCTCGTGCTTGCTGGGTAGGTGGACAACAGGGAGCCAGTAGATCAAGAACTCAGTTTTCTGAACACAGAGAGACAGCAGAAGACTCCAAAACCTGATTTCCAAGCCACCAGCTCAGACCCTACTTTCAAACCAGCATGTCAGGAATGTGCATCTCATGAGTGTCGGTCACTTCCAGAGCTCTCCGTCACCTTACTTTCTCTAAAACTGGCCTGATCAAAGAAAGAAACCTCTCACTCTGACAGCTCCCACCCTCTCCTTGCCAGGGCTGAGACACCAGAAGGATTTCCAGCAATTCAGGAACTGTTTTACTGGCTAGTAACTACTACACCATGCCAAAGGGTTTGTACTCATGCTGAGTGTACACCAAGAGCTCCAGGTGACAGTGACATCTACACTTCCAAGGAAAGGTTTTTGCTTGGGGTGGGCCACTCGCATAGGAATTAATCTGCATGGTAGGAGAGAAATACTTTTTCTGGTTTTGTTAATGTGATTTTTGTACTCCACCATCAGAGATGTCCGATGAAATAGCAGCAATGATAATGGCAAATGTGAAAATGCCATGTCAACATGCATTGCTCTGAAAACATAAACCACTTCGCGTGATTTTCGTTGACTTGTCTCACAGGCTGTTCAGACCCATATGGAAGTTACTCACACATCAGAGGAGCCTTGGGATCTCCCAGGAGACATCCTTTTTACCAGCAGTTGCTGCAGCAGAACGGAGGGGGCCTAACTTTGCAAGCTGAGTGGATCTGTTTGAACGCCCAGCGCCTGAAGTGCCACAGGCACGCAAGCTGCTCTAGAGCTTGCAAATCAGTCCATGTGATCACAGCCATAATCATCATTTGCTCAGCTCCCCTTGGCCCAAGAAATGCTCCTAACACTGTGAAAAGCTGTTTACAGAAACCACTTCCTTCATTACAAGGCAAGAAATTTGGCAACTGCTTCCCACTGCACAACAACCCTACCCCAGAGCAAAGAAGAGATGAAGTCTGCATTCAATTAAAACTGGAAGGGGGCATTAAACAATTAGCACATAATTACCTGATTTGGGCTAGAATCAAGACTCTGGGGAGGACCCAGCCAGTGCCAGAGAATCTTTAGTGACCAAAGCCATTGGGGACTTGGGCTGGAGGCGTCGCAGAGAAAATGCTGCTTTACCCCCCAGCATCGTGATACTGGCTGAGAGCAGAGCTAGTGAACCACCAGGAATTTTTCCCCAAAGCATCTGGAAAAATCTTCTCCCATTGAAATGCCAATGCTAGAGATTAAATTTAGCCAAGAGGCACAGCGGGTAAGATGTTAACCCTGACAAAAGGCAGCCATTCATTCTTACGGTGCCTCTGTTCTATGTTTTATCACTTCTAGGAAAGACAGAAGCTCCAGGAATCTTCCAATATCTTGTAAACATCTAACTACCTGGGAGTCCACAAACACTTAATTTGGTGCTTAATTTTCACGGAATGACCAATACATTGAGGTGCACAGGACGATCTGCTGGTTTCAGGTTAAAGCACTTGACACACACATGTGTGCCACAGCAGATTACACCTTGTTCCCACCGGGGTCACCTAGAGCAGGGAATGCCTCTTGTATTTCAGGAGATCTGTGGTGGTTCTCTGAGCTGCTCTGCCTTCTACCTATCAAGTCAGATCTTTGAGACTGCCATTGTCCCATCACCTCCGCTCCTTGCGCGCACTGGGAGGAGGACAGAAATGTTGATAAAAGACCTGCTACAGACTTACTTCTTAGGCTTGTCTGCTGCGTTCTCGGCCACGTGGTATCCTGGTTTGCACTTGTAGCGACACACCGAGCCCACGTCGTGGTTCCCCTGCAGGCAGCGAGGCACCAGGAGCTTGGCATTGGCCACGGCGGGAGGTGCGTCACACTCCAGCTTGCAGTAGGCCTCGGGCAGTGACCAGAGACCGTCCTCCAGGCAGGTCAGCCACTGGTTTGTTCCTGACCCCAAAAGAGAAGCAGTGTGTTGGGGTTACAGCCGAGCCAGGGATGGAGTCCTGCCGAGGGGAACTCAGAGCAACCAGCAAAATCCTCTTGTTAGAGCATATACTGATACCAAAGGGGACAACAAACATGAAGACCATGGACTCCATTGCCTGCTGGGCCAGGCTGTGGCAGAAAATACTTGAATGCAGACAGAACTATGGAAGGGCCAACTTCTAGGGACTGGAGAAAGGATCTTGGTTCTACAAATCCCCCCCAGACTTTCCCTTAAACTTCCCCTCTCTGGTGGTTCTTCAGGATAGCCAAGGGCCTTTGTGGAAGACACCTCTCTGTCATTTTCAGTTCAGCCCACCATCATTCTCCCCAGGTGCTTTGTTCAGCTTGTCCTTACCTATGCTTATCAAGCTGTCATATCCTACTGCATATGCAGTGCAAGATCATAGAATCATGGAATGGTTTGGGTTGGAAAGCACCTTTAAAGGCCATCTAGTCCAACATCCCCTGCCACAGGCAGGGTCATCTTCCACCAGATCAGGAAGCTCAGCCCTGCCCAATCTGACTTTCAATGCTTCCAGGGATAGGACATCCACCACCTCTCTGGGCAACCTGAGGGTCAGAAGGATGGAAAGTGCCACAAGGACAGACATGGGAGGCTTCAGTGGTGTGACTGGGAATTAAAACCACCCATTATTAGAGGTTTGGGTTGAGTATTACAGTCCATCTCTTTGTTGTCTCTGGTAGACCCAGCTAAATGGGTGGCCAAAACTGCACAGCTCTAGATGCCTGCGGGAAGTGTCCAGGACTGCATCACCCACATGGTGTGGATGATGAATGGTTCACTGGGAACTACTGAGCAAGAAAAAAAGCTGGACCGGAGTGAATAGGACTCTTCCTACTGAGAGGTTTGGATCAGCAGGTTTGTGGTGCAGCCAGGCCGTTCTACAGTTCCTTCAAACATCACTTTCTTTTTACAGAAACACTTTTGACCAGAGGCAAGATCATATCTCCACTCAGTGCTTGTGTTTGTGATGGGTCAGGGCTGCCAGAGGTTTTTCCCCCACCTTCGAGTACCATGCAGCCATGTCATCCTTTCCTTGCCTATTCTTAGCATTTATGTTGCTCAGAACTTGCCCATAAGGATGCGAGCCTTCAGGGGGGCAGGCATGAAGCACGTCCCTGCCTCGACGGCTCAGTCGTGTCAGTGGACTCGAAGAGTCCACCCGCATGGCTGGGCAGCCTTGGCCAAGCACCTCCAGCCATTGTGCTGGAGATCTCCCAGGGGCCCACTGAGGGGACGCCTTCCCACCGAGGGAGCCCACGGCAAACCTCCCAGTGACTTCAGCGGGAACAAGAGGCGGCTGTGAGTGAAAGATCAGATTAAAGCTCTGCCCTCAGTTGACCCACCCAAGACAACGGGCATCAGTTCATGCAGAGTTTGGGTTTTTGAGATGACATTCACATGTTACCCTTTGATCAGCTCACTCTGGGGATCTGCTGCCATCCTCCCTGTCATGAAATGACACCTTAATTCTCTGCAGTTTCTGCTCCTTAGATATAATCTTTTTTTAAAGAAGTAAATGATTCTCATACATTGCAGCTATAAATGTCTCCATAAAATAGGGCACCCATTAAAATGATTTGTTGTATGTGATTGTTCAGAGCAAAGGCACTGGTGGAAACTCACAAAGTCCCAATGCTTGAAGCTGTCAAGGCAATTACCCCTGAAATCCCATCCAGCTCAGCTCTTGCATAGACAGAACAGTAGCTCTCTTTCTCTGACTTGGCTCAAAAAATTTCCTGCGGCTACCGATGGAGTCGGCAGAATGAAAGCCAGGCCATGGTGTGTCTGGGGGACTGCTGTGTGCCTGGGTGGTGAACATCTCCAGACTGCTCTGCAGCTGTGGGAAGCTGTGGGCATCAGTCTCTATGGCTTTATACAGCCCCAGGCCCCCTGAACCACAGGCTTTCCCACAGCCACCAGGCACCGAGCCACTTCTGACTCTCTGAAGTCCTCTCTGTCTGCCTGCATGTTTCTGGTCTCCCTCATCACCATAATACTGGAGGGTTGCTGGGCCTCACCAGTTATCAGGAAAGGACATCGCTACACCCTGAGGTGGATGGATAAGGTCTGACTGCCAAGGGATGGGAGTCAGAGGGAATTATCCCCACACTATGATGTCTCCACTCAAGGGGGATGGATACCCACCATTTCAGGAAGTATCTCAAGAGCCCACCCAGCTGACAGAAGCCAGGATAAGTGGGAAATTCCAAGTAGTAATGCTCTGTTTGAACTTCTTGGGACACGCATGGAAAGGTGGCATCAAAAAGGGTGGTTAAATGTCTCAGCACTCCAGACCATACCTTGAAGCTTGGCTGGGTGGATGCAGGAGAAGGAGCATCTCTGCAGGTAGGTGGTCCCCATGGGGCAGGAGAACTCGGCATAGTACACATGAGACTGGTCAGGGACACCACAGTCAACAGGGTCACAAGTCACAGATCTGTCCCAGTGTCCCGAACTGCACATCAGCACCACTTCCTGCTGGGGAAAAAGCAAAACTCCATCAGGCTCCTGAAGAGAGCTTTAACCTACCGATGTGCCACCACAGCAAAAAAGGTCTGACCCAGGTCCCAGGATAAGGAGAGCTCTCCAACATTTTTCCTCCCCCAGTGTGTCCTTTCTCCCCACTCTGGACAATGAGTCATGTAGGCCTTACCGGTTCACAGGGTGACGTGTGGGGTGTGAAAGCAGCAAATGGGCCTTGGGGTCCAGCCACTGTGCATGTTGTCTGAGCAGTGCCAGTCCACATTAGGGGAAAGAGGAAAATCCCTTCAAGATACATTGGAACCTCTTGAGCTAAACTATTCCCAGCTCCATGTGCTGCATTTTCCTCCCCTAAAAGATCATGTCTTACTTGACAGGCAGCTCTTATCTTCATCTTTTTCCCCTAAATGTACCAATTCTCTCATGCCTCAGCCCACAGACCCTACTGAAATCATATAACCTCATTTACAAATCCTAATTACACAGCCCCTCTTACACAGCTGGGGGCTGCATGAGATCAAAAACCCCTGTGGTCCCACCACTAAACATGATCAATATGTGCTACAGAGTTCAGCAAAACTGAGTGGTGGATGTTGGTTTGCCATGAGCAACCTGGTTTAGTGGAAGATGTTCCTAGCCACAGTGGGGAGGTTGGACTAAGTGATCTCTTAAAAGTCCCTTCCAACCCCAGCTGTTCTATGATTTCCTCTCCCAAAGCATTGACCCCAGCCCAGCAGCCCTCAGCCAGGGGCTGCAGACCAAAGAGGGGTCTTTCAGCTGTTTCTGATGTCCCTTCACTGACTGAGTACAACCACACTGCTTGTACAGCCAGGCACATGACCTGTCCTCCCAGCCAGCACATTTTGATTCAACCTGGATGTGGTGGCTCTGAAGGACATCACTAAATCTGAGTTTGGCACTCCCAAGTATGCGGCAGGATCTTAGTGTGGCTGAACTAGGTGGAGAGGATGCTCAAGAGAAGAGCAGTGTGCATTTTCCTAAAATGCCTCAAGATAAGTAGGTCACACAGCCAGACCAGTAACATCACTGGAGGGCTCAGGGCAAGGCACTTGCAAGCTGCCCTCTGCTGTGACAGCCACTTGGTGAAGCTCTGTTCAGAAGTTTCCCATCTCCCTGCCAAACACAGGAAAACTGTCACCCGAGGCAGATTTATTTTGTGCGGTTTCATTTTGGAGAACGGGAACATTTTGTTTTCCCTGGGCATGCCTTGGCCCACAGAGCCATGTGGCCATGTAATTAATAATCTCCCAGTGATGAGGGACTGTGCAGTGCACCTCCAGATGCCCTATTGCACTTCCCAGTGCCCACCTCTCCTTCAGCCAATGCTGCAGCGTGGGACACCTGCCTGCCAGGTGTCACAACCACTTGCAGATCTCCAAGGAGAGGAATGGTAACCCTGCTGATGTGGCCCAACTCACATCTGTCTGTCTGCCCCAGGCAAGTTCATGCCCTCACTCAGCCTGGCATGGGGACCAGGTCAGCCCTAGACACTCCTGTTTCCCCCTCCAGAAACAGCCTAAGGACAGGACACTCTGTGCCTACAGCCCTGCCAAGGCAACTGCCTGGACCCAAGGCACTCAGCTCCCAAGGACACATCATCCCAGGTCTCCTCAGTGAACAGTCAAGAGCTGTGCTGGCTTGTGGCTTTTATGAGGCAAACCCCAGCCGTCTGGAAAGTGGGACAAACTCTTTCACGGTGACCTCTGTGCCATTATTGCAATGCAACACAAAGGAAGAAAAGCTCTCCGTGCTCTCAACTACCTCTAAATATAGTTGCTCTGCAATGACTTCATTTTTTCCTGAGCCACTAACTTCAGCTTTAAGAGAGAAAACATCCCAGGGATGTTTAACCCTCCCAGCAAGGCCCATCTGGAGAGCACAAATGTCTACCTCTCCCCCTGGGGGAGTGCATCACCCTGGCTTGGGACATCCCCTGCAGCAGCTTTCAGCCTGGCAGAGCTCTGGTCTGCAGGCAACACTGGACTGGGAGAACTAGAACTGCAGCACGGGAAAGAGAGGTATCTCCAGAGCAGAACCACCAGCCATGAGCACAGAGGTTCAGCACTGAAACTTCATTGGGCTGGAACTTGCTGAGAAAGAAGCAAGGAGGTTGGGGCTGGAGGAACGAAGAAGTGTTCTAGGCTCACTCCAACCACTCCAGGGTGGTTAAATCTTTTTTATCTAGGTCTTAGTCCAAGGGGCCAGGAGGTCAGCTTACCCTGAGGCCCACTCACCTGAGTGGAGCCCAGGCTCTTCCCAGTGCTGGAGCGGAGGACGAAGCCCCTCTCGCAGGCAGCAGTGCACACCATGTGCCTCGGGCTGTCGGAGCTGCAGTTGAGGGTGGCAGTGTGGGCAAGCAGGGGCTGTGTGCAGCTTCCCGATCCCACACAGGCACCGTGGGCACAGCTGTGGAGGAGAAGAGAGAAGGCAGCAACCAGTGGGTCCCAGGTCTACTTCAGCAAGAGAGGGCTGACACGTGAATGGAATGAATGCTCAGCGGGTCACAGATGCCTAGAGATGCACACCTATCCCTCACAGCCCCAGCTTTTTCCAGGCTTGAAGTCTCCTGATGATGATGCCAGGAGAGTACTTCTTGCCAGCTCTGTCTTGGCTGCACCTCATCCCAACCCCAGCCCATACCTTCTCACCAACCACTACTGTGTTCTTTCAAGCTGAGGAAAGGAGGCACAGCTCAACAAGATTCCCAAATTTGTGCAGCCTGGAGGCGCTACTCCAGCTCCTCTGCCCCAGGGTGTGCAGGCTGCATGGCACAGAGCCTGCACACAGCCTGGCACCAAAGGGACTCATTGCAGGTGGACCAAAAGAACACAAGGAGGGAGATGACAAGGAGAGAGGAGGCAGAAAGGTATATCTTTGTATAACTTCTGAATCAGGTATGTCAAACTGTGTATTGTACACTGGAGAATCCACAGATGATTCTCCAATTGCAAGGAAGGGTTTAGCTAAAGAAGAAATATTAGGGAATCATCCATGAGATGTTCTTCAGATGCTTTGTAGTCCCCCTTCACACCCACACAGCTACACCACAGCCTAAGGTGGAAGGGAGAAGCTGGATATACGACTGGCTCCTCCACCCCACTCCTATCACCTTCCCACTCTGCTCTGATTATCTTCAGCACCTCTGCTCTTCCCACAGCACTCCCAGCCTGTGCATGCTGATGCCAGGCTCTTTGGGATCAAGACCATCTCGACACACACCTGGTCCAGCTCTACAGGCTCAACTAAGGTGGGATGTAGTTAAAAGGTGGCCACTAAGGTGAGATGTAGTTAAAAGGAGGACTAACCTTCCCCTAGGCACCACTGCAAGTTACAAGAGGTCCCAGGAAAGTTTGCAATGCATCACCCATCCCTTAGAAATAAACAAACTTCTCCTCCTCACTGCAGCAGCTTCCCACTGAGGATCAGCCATTAGGTGCTGATTATTTAAGCATAACAATCCCACAGTGAGAAGTAGTGTTGGCCAAAGGGTTATGGTCTCCATCAGTGAAATGCAGCAGGTAGAATAATTACCTGGGATAGAACTGGGACAAGACATAGAGTGACACAAGAGCTCCCACGCCCTGTTATCCATCAGTCTGGCTTTATCTGTCACCAAGTGATACAGGTGCAACACCCGACCTCAGCCCTGCTCAGTTCGGGGCAGAGGTGCTGCAGCTTCTGGCAATAGCTGGGGAGAGAAGGGAGGGAGCTGTACCCCAATGCCTCGCTCTCCTCTGCTCCCTGCTTGGCACGGGGCTGCCGGCTGTTTCCAGGCGCTGCCTTGCTCCCAGTGAGGCAGAGGCCTCTGCCTCTTGCCTTCACTCAACCTCTCGAGCCAAGGATGCACAGAGCTAGAAATACCACAAATGACACAAAAAAAAAAAACCCAACCAAACCCAAACCCAAATCGGTGCCGACGCAGACGTTAAGGGAACGCAATGTGCTGTTGACTCTGGACAAGTCCACCAAGCCAAAGACATGGTGGAAACCTGCAGGCCACAGCCCTGAAAGAGCCGGTGGGCACAGGAGGGGACCACAAAGGAGAACAAGAAGAAAGGGACTGTTTTTTCAATGCAGACCTGTTTATGAAGTGAGAAATGGTTTCAGGGCAGCTGCTGCAAATTCTTTCACTAGCTTATATTTCCATTTGCTTCCTTTTTAAAGAATTTGTTTTATGAGCACAGCGTTTGTCAGGTCATTAGCTTCTGAGGGCATCTGGTACCAATTGTAGCCCTCTCCCCTCCCCTCCTGCAGTCACCTTCTCCGGGCAGTTGCTTTGCTCCCTGCCTGTGCCCCTGGCACACACATGCTCCCAACCCCAGTTCCACCTTCCCGTGATGGAGTCGCTGTCCTGAACTTCCTCGTGTGTTTGCCTCTGCACACACGTGTGTGAAAGGAGCTGTGCCTCTCCTCTTTCCAGCCTTGCTTCTCCATTTCATCCCCTTCTAGCCATGGCGACACATGGAGGTGCACCTTCCCACTATCCCAGGTTGCTCCAAGGCCTCCTATCTGGCCTTGAACACCTCCAGGGATGGGGCACAGCCACAGCTTCCCTGGGCAGCCTGTGCCACGGCCTGCGCACTCCCACAGTTGTTGATCAGGATGCTGAGTTATGGAGCGCACGCCTGGCTCAAGGGCGGGTCATGGCACCCTCCAGGCACATCCAGGCCAAGTGCTTGGTTGGAGCAGCTCTGCTCCCTGCCTGGTGGAGGGACAGCACGTTGTCTGGGGCAGCCCTGGCACTCGAGACAATGCTGTTATTAAAAAAGAATTAAACGAAGCGCTCATCCTTTTGAGCACTACTGGGGACATTTTGGTTTTCCACCAGTTCAGAAACGTAACCAGCAATGGGTAGAAAGTCGATCAAGATATCAGCAAGTTTCTTATGTATTGTAAATACAAAATGTTATAGGGTAGTTATGCATATGAGATGATAATTACAAGTCATAACAAAATATTTCTTTTTATATACATCACATATATATACTCATGTGCACGTGCTGTATGCGCATGTAGATATATTTCAGAAATCCTAGAAATGTTTGGGTTAAAATAATTACCTTTCTCTTCATCCCAAAAGATGACTAACTGAGCACTGTTTTCTCTGTGAATAACAATGCCCCTAATCCCACAAATACCCACTAGATTTTATTTTGGAAATGATCTGAGACCAATGAGCTCAAGTTCCGAGAAGCTGTGCTCATCCTACATCTATCTTTGAAGCCTGGTTCTGCTATTCCAGGCCTGAAGAGGAGCTCATATTGCTGAAATCTGTCTGATTTTTTCAAATATATCAATAAGCTTAAAAAAAATATACATCAACCCAACCTACAAACATTGCCTTGAGTGCTTCCTTTATCAGCATCATCACTGCTATCACGGCTGTACTCAGGGCCAGGACACTCTTGAGCCTGGTGGTGAACAAGTGCAGGTCAAAAAAGAAGAAAGCCCTGTGACCTGGCCCCATGACGACACACAGTCTTTGCCAGGGCTCGGGTAAAATAATGGAATAAATTGCAGCTCCCAGCCCCTGGAACACCCTAACAAAGGCTGGACAAGGAAATGGTGCAGTTAGCCCAGTTCTGATCTCAGCATGAAGGAGCTCTTTCTGCTTTTGATGATAAATGAAATTCCTCTATCACAGCTGCAAACTCCTGTCTTCTGCCCATTTCTGATTCAGGCCATATAAGATGTGGGACAAGCCAATATTTTTTTACTTTTTTGTCTGCCTGAAACATCAAAAAAAAATTTCCACTTCTATCCCAGCATCTTTTGAAGCTCAAACTAATGATTTGTCAACAACATTTTTACAAAATACCAAGGTTTTTCTCCTAACTTATTTCATGTCAGCACAAGCTGCACAATTCTCTGGGCTTGAGTCCCGTAACTTATACATCAAAGAAAGTTTCAGGTCTGGAAATCTGTGAAATTCTGCCTAGCAATGGCCCTAGCTGCTCCAGAATGGTAAGAGCTTTGTTCTGAAATGGGAACAATTCTATAAACTAGAGCAAAAGTTCTCCTTTGGGATCCTTCACCCTTTTAGAATAAAAGCAGAAGGCCACTGCCGGCAATGGAGCACGTTGAGCCAGCTGTGGCAAAGCTGGTATGGTAACATTGCTTTGTTGTGACAAATGCCGAATTGTGAAAAGCTGAAATTTCATGTTTTACAGCAATTATTTAATGCAACACAGAAAATACTAATGGATTTATCCACATAAAACTAAGCCAAGTCCAATGCAGTGCAGTTGCCTAAAGTATAATAAATCATCCATACATTGCTGTAGTGTCTACCCAAGCTTTCAACCCCAAGATTTCTGCTAAAACACCCCTTATCATCAAGCTCCAATTCTTAACAGCAGAAACTTGTAAGTGCTTCTCATGGTGCAAATTTTTGGGGAGAGGGGTTATAGAAGATGTTGACAGAAAAGTAAAGGCTTCAGCCAAATCTCCTGAAGTTAAAAGTCATCACTGCACGTACTCTGGTGGAGTCTGGATTGTAGCACTCAACATCAGTGAGATAAAAGGTGTTTACCCCAATGCGGTCTAGCAAAAGAGAATAGCTAGGAAATGAGAAAAGGTGTTTTGGAAATACTTGGGAATGTCTTCCTTCAGGCGTGTTTCCCATGAAGGTGAAAGGTCTCACTTTTCCAGTAAATCTGATGGCAGCCATCCTTGTGGGAGCAGACTACGTGTACAGACCCAACGGTGGTGATGCTTCTTGATTACGATCTGCACTGAGGTTGCCATCTCAAGAAAAGGTATTTGCTTCCGTACGTGACTCCCAAAGAAACTTGGCAAAAAATAACCTCCCTGTGAGTCATCTGCTGTCATCTACCTCAGAGACAGAGAAAAGGCACCAGTAAGACATCAAATGACCTGTTGGCCCTTCTGTAGCCATAATGGCAAAGGGGAAAAAAGAAGCAAGAGTAGATCAATCTTAATGTGCTTCTAGACAGTTCCTTTCCATGGTTTTTTCTGTTGTTTGCTACTCCAAAATAGTTTTATATAAGCACAGAAACTGAGATTGAATGGGATGTCAGGTTTGATCTAGTCACCTTCCCAACCCAAGCCAGGACAGACCGTACCTAAAGAACATCTTTATCCACATCCGATCTCCACAGGAACACACTGTACCTCATTTTCTCATCTTGTCCTGAGGAATTCATTTCTGATCCACATCCATCACCATGAAAGACATAAAAATAGCAGAGGGATTTCAAAGGGGAGTGCAAGCAGAAGCCATAGCTGGGCTGCAAGACTTATGCTGTAAGATTTAAGAAGGAAATAATATTTATCATGACAGAGAGGATCTGACGGCTCTGTACAGAGATACACACAGAAAAGTTGTCTTCTGGCAGGAGGCATTTAGACCTTTCTGACAAGGATGGAGCGAAAGCAACAACTTTCATCTTGAAATCAGAGGCACCTTCTCAGCAGAGAGGGTTACTGGAGATGAGAATAGCTCAGCAGGAGGGACGGTGGACTCATCACCTTCTGCAGCTTGTGATTGGAGATAAGAGGACCTTCTGAAGGATGCGTTTAATCCAGTCCCTGTGAAAAATCCCTGTGCCTGTGTATGACATCAGGAAAGGCAGGGAAGAATGGGGGAGGCTGGCTGCAGCAGAACACCAAGGGCTCTGCAGGCAAAGCTCGGGGTCCCTCCTTCACTGGACACAGGAAGGACAGAGGGCTTTGCGTGACCCACGTAAGGTCAGTGCTGGTAAGATGATAAGGAATCAAGATCAAGCTCCAGGGCACCACTGGGAGGTGACACCTGTGCCAAGGTCAGAAAGGAAAGGTGCCTTGCACCTCACACAACTGCTCTTTTTTGTAACTCACATTTCCTGATGTATCAGGGGTCAGCCCTGCTTGGAACAAGTGTATTGGACAGGAACATCCTTTCCACGAGGTGACAATAAGCTCCCTGTTTCAAAACTATTCAGCTACCGTGCTTGACTCAAGATCAATTGGTGAAAAACTTGTGCTAGGAGATATTTTTCCCTAGGCGAGACTGGCTAGTCTCAGGGAAAGGCAGAAGACATCTTGAGCATCCTTAAAAAATCCCATATACAAAGCATTAATCTCAAGAAGCTGACTAGGCTGCAGAGAGCAAATGGAATGGGGCAGTCCCTGGAAATGGTCCCTGGCCCTCCAAGGGTTAGCTGTGACACCTTCCAGGTGGACAGTGAAGACACCAGTTAAAATGAATAAGAAATTCTACAGTATAGTCTTGGCCAGTGCTGCCCATCAGCCAGGCAGGGACCCACAAGAGAAGTGCCAGAGGTCAACAGGCTTTGATGCTGGAGGAGAAGCACCTTCAGAGGTCTCAGAGGTAGAGGCGAGCCCATTCCCCAGGAAAGGAGGTCATTAGGACCATGGAATCATAGAATCCTTCAGGCTGAAGAAGCCCTTTAAGATCAAGTCCAACAATTAACCCAGCAGTGCCAAGGTCAGCACTAAATCATGCCCCCAAGTGTCACATTTACACATGTTTTAAATCCCTCCATCCATGGGGCAGCCTAGGCCAGAGGGAAAGAATCACAATCTTTAAGGTCCCTTCCAACCCAAACCATTCTACATTTCTGTGAAATAAGACACCAGCATCTCTACTCAGGCTCCCCGGAAATCTTCACAGCAGCACAGATGCAGTTCATAAATTGACCCTGCATAAATTTGGTGCCTGGAAGAAAGAAAACGGATCAAATAAATTCTGTTTGGAAAACAGTCCTCTTTGCTGAATAAAGTTTATCAATTGAAAATATGTAAACAACTCCCTCCTCCATCTGATTTTTCTCTCCCTGACATCCATTTTCCACATAACAGAAATGCAAACCAGACTTCCCTTGATGCGTTACACCCACTTTTGGGGGAGCAGAGGGGGGCACTCACACAGGCAATACAGACACCAAGCAGATAGCCTTTTGCAGCACCTTTCCTGTGAATTCACCCAGGCGTTTCCCAGCATATGCGAACATAAAATATAACACACTAAAAATAAAACCAAGCTAAAAATAAACACAACGGAGGAAATGAAAAATGTTTCCCTGGTTCAGAGTATAGCCTGTACCAAGTTAAACAGGAGGGACTGTGGCTCAGTTTAAAAATGCAAAGAAAAGGGTGAAAGCTGGGAGACTGAGTCTCCTGAGTGGAAACTTGTTAAAAATCTGATTTCTGCTTGACCTCATAAGATTATGATTGGGAGCAGAATGCACAGAGAACCCCTGATCAGCTGACAGACAGCAGAGAGGGGTTCCTGGTGGTGGCAGTGAGGACACCACACTGCTTTGGTCCACAGGTGCTCTGCCTGCCTTTAGCACCTCGAGTCCTAAAGCAGGTGACCCTTTCTTCAAAACAAGGATGTACTTTTCTAGAAGCAAACACCTGCTGCATCCTGACCTGCAGAAGGCTGCATTTCATCATCACAAACACGATTCTCTCTGTTCTCCCCAGCCTACAAAGCACTGAGAGATCCTCCAAGATGAAAGATGCTACAGAAATACCAACTTGTCATATATTTATTATTTTGGCAACAAGCATTTCTAGACTGAAGTCAGGAAACCTAATTTCTGTGTTGCTTTTGTTACTGTCCTTTCTCAGGTTATTTTAGGAAAGCCCTCCCATGCACGTACTGTGTGCATGAGGCTGGGTGCGTGCGAACAGCCACTTCAGCTCTGCCCAGGAAGAACACGGACCTTCTGTGATCTTTTACAGTCAAATGTCTCTCAGCCTCTGAAGATTTTCTATTCCTGGATTTTATAGGGGATTTTTTTCACCCCCCAGAGTCCACCTGCCTTATGTGAAATGAATTGTCAGCCCTTAAAAATAAAAATACTGGGATGCATTCATTTTGGAGACATAACAGATTTAAAAAATATGATAAATCGGAGGATACTTGAATGTTTCCTGACTTAACAGAGGAAGATCTTTTATTATTAGTGTGGCTACTCAAGGCTGTAAGCCTAACCCCCCTCTAAATATTCAAGCTTTTAATTCAGAAAATCAATACTATAAATAGAATTTCCTACTCCGAAAACTCTGTGAATCTGATTTACTCTGAGTATTTGCTAGAGGCACATGCAGATCCTGCAATTCAGCATATTTCTGCTAAACCAAGGTCACGGGGAACGCACGGGATGCCAGCAGGAGGAAGAGGAGACACGAGAATCCTGCTGTACCTGTGGAAAGGGGACACAGCTCAGTGTGCATTGGCAATATGGAAACTGGCTTGTGCTTCAGCTATAATGAGACTTTTAAGAGGACAACATCTATTTTCCTCCCTATTTGCCCCTATATGGGCATCTCCCCATCCCTAGTCCACGCTCAGCTGCATCCAGTGAGTCTGTTCCTCCTTGCAGTCACTTCTGAGGGGGAGGGGGAAGCTCTCACGCAACGAGAATGCAAAATTATTTTAAGGGATGAGAAAATGTAATTGAAAAACCACATCAGTTGGCCAGGGTCTTAGAAGCATGTGGGTACATTGCTGTAACAGCTACCAGGAGGAAACACGCTGCATTTCAGGTGGACACTGATCCTTTAATGTAAGGCTGAGAATAATATTTATATACTGACTCACTAAGATTTATGTTTCTGTATAAATCACACATGCACTTAAAAAAAAAGGAAAAAAAAATAGAAAAAGTAAAAAGCAACTTCAGGCTTTCAGAACTCTACATAAATCAGTTGCACCACAATCCCACAGGCTTTTAGACAAGCACACGCACACACTCATTCGTTGTCAGGGATGTTCACCCACACAGGGCCATCAGCAGAAGAAACACGACAGGAGCAGGGATGTGATGACCCTACCCAAAGCCCTTCCATGCTTAACACCCGCACAGCTCCAGCAAGGCTCGACTCAAAAATCAGTATTCCCAGTGGTGTGGTTTGAGTAACTGGCTGAGCTGGAGCTGTGGATCGGCACACGTGTGTAACTCCAGGGAGCCTGGGCTCTGAAAACAAAGCCAGACTTGGCAGGTCTGGCTGTCGTCAGCCCCTCTACCCCTCCAGGACACAGGCTGAGCACCCTCCCTCCGTCCCTCCTTGGGTGCGTTCCGCTCAGCACGCTCCTTCTGCCTGGTTTGTTTAGTCTGTTTTGGACACCAGTCCTTCCCTGTCCTTTTGCCAGCGCAACCCCCTCAGAGAGCGGCGCCCCTTCTGCAAAGACTGCCCCTCACTCACTGCTTTGTGAAGGCTGGCAGACACCTGAGAGTGCCCCACGCCAGCACATTGAAGTGCTGAGGCCACTGTTGGCGTTACCGCCACGCTCCGACGGGCCAGTGTGAGACTTGGTGAGGAGCCTGGGTAGATCGGGAGCAGGCACAGAGAGGACACCTTCCACGCTGTGGGGAAGACTGGAATGGATGGAGATGGAGCTTGTAAAGTAAGTACTGAAGAAGCCAGTGCTTCAGGTTTAGCAACAATCCCCAGAGACAACTTCTCAGCCGACGGAGCTTGGTTTTCCCACCAGGAAAGAGCCCGTGAGCACAGTTTTGTGCAGATGCAGAGGCCATGTACAAAATTTGTTTTTCTGCTTTCCCCTCCACAGCAAGATAAACAAACCAAGACTCATTACATCAGATCTTCCAACAACACCTCAAGAGCTATCTGAGAATAGTCACAAAGCACTCAATGAGAAGATAAAAACTCCAGAACTCAAGCACAAATCCCCAGAAGGGAGAGGTGACCCTGAGTGCCCACTGGAGCATGCCTGGAGGAGACCTCACCTGTAACACTGATGGCCACATCCCTCCTCGTGCTGCAGGAGGCAGGAGGTGGAGTCAGAGGAACCAGGCTGAGCCACAGTCCGCAAGGCCACGGCTGCGACACCCACGAGCGGGGAGGAGAAGTTGAGAAGCACTGAAGCAACCTGGGGGGGTGGGTCCTCCTGGCCACGGGTCACACCGATGGTGAGGGGGTTGTGCTGGCACGACAGCTCATACGTCCCTGTGAGATGGGGCAAACAAAGGAGTGACTAGCTCAGCTTCAGGAATTTGCTTTTGGTTTACATCTCCTGCTCCCCCCACCTCCCTACAGACCAGCTTGGGAGGCAGAAGATGCTGCAGGGGGGGAAGGGGACAGCAGCACCCAAACCAGTGAGAGATCACAGCTGTGGTGGGGGGTCCCGGTGTCCCTGTTGGTGTGGCACAGCCCATAGGTTGCTCACCCAAAGAGAGGTTCCGCCCATCTGTGTCAGTCAGCTGGACAGCAACCACTGGCTTGCGCTGCTGGCCTGGGACAGCACCAGAGGAGGCCAGGAAGATCAGGAGGGAGGTGGGCACTGCCGGTCTCTCAAAGCAAACCTAGGAAAGAGGGCAGGAGACACCCTGAGAGCAGGCACACCCAATAGAGCTTCTCAGATCCCGAATATACAAAAGAGAGAAAGAGGGAGTGGGTGAGAGAGCAGGAGCAGATGTACAGGGTCAGAGATTGTGGATGTGCAGGGCAGCAAATGGGTGAAAAGAGAGGGTTGAAGGAAGGGAGCCAAAACACAGTCCTTTCCCTCCTAATTCCCCTTCTCCCTTTCACTAGCCTTCTCCACACCTATTCAGTCCCACCTTGCTATAAATTTATGTCATCTTCACAACATCCACATTTGCTGCTCTTTAAATTGAGCAAGACCTGGATAACCCTTTCCTTTCTCTTCCTTCACCAAGCTCTGACTCCCACCCCACACAGAGTTGTCCAGTCAAATGAGGCACCCAGAGAGCACAGTCACCAGTCTTGCCACCAGAATATTTCCAATCTAAAAAAACCCAACAAGACAAAAAGCAAAAGAAGCCCGAAGAATGTCCCCAGTACCCACAGTGACAGCAAGCTGTCCACCAGCCAACACGTGGAAAGATTTGTGGGAAGAATCCCTGCCTGCTAGGACAGCCAGCAACTCGCCACTTGTCTACAACCCCAAAGGCAGCTGGAAGCAGCTGGGAAACTCATGGCATCAATCATGGCAGGGCAGATGTTCTTTGGAAGTAAGAAGATAGAAATGTTTTTCTCCCCCACCCTGGTACCCCCCGCACCCAGTGCCAAGATGTGTTTTGATCCAGATCCACCCGATACAGTGTTTTTGTTGAACGCTGGCATGGAGGAAGCTCAGAAATTTGAGGCGAAGGTGTATTTGGAAGGAGGACAAGTCCTGGCTGGCCGGGCACAGCCCAAGGAGCAGACTGTGGGAACGGAGGGGACAACCACACGATCTGTGATGGCAGCCCAGCCTACGGGTGGTTTGTGCCACGACAAGCATTGTTCATGCACAGGAACAGGAGAAAACCTTGGGCTTCAGCCCAGGGGTCCCACCCTGTAGGGAGGCGCTCGGCAGAAAACGAACAAGGCCCCACTGTTGTCTCCTTGCTCCCTTAGCCAGGGCTCGCTTGCTTACAGGGCTGGCCTGGGTGCAAGGAGTGCACCAGAGGGCTCAAACATTTTTATTTGGTATACATCCCCACCGTCTCCCTTGATGAGACAAGCAGGGAGAGGAAGGAAAAGAAACAGGAAAGAAAGAAGTGAGGAAAAGAAAGTGAGAAGAGCCAGCAGTGCTCACAGCCAAGGAACCCTCCAGGACAGAGATAGAGCTGGGAAGTCCCTAGGACCTGGACAATTTTAACCCAACCTCCAAGAGTGGTTCCTCAGGGGAGGAGAGATTGGTGAAGTCAGGTGAGGCTTTTCCTGGACTACACAGTTTGAGGTGGAGAGTTCAGGCTTCCTTCATACTGTGCATCTGCATGAGGGTGAAGGATGCTGGCCCCAAGTTAGGCCAACAGCAGCTGAGTTGATTAACAGCCCAATCCTTCTCAATGCATGTTGTGTGCTTGGCCACAGCAGGCTATCTTCTTAATTCTTCTCCCTCCTTCTCCCCCTTTCTGTTTAATTTCCTGCGTTACACATCCTGACTTGCTTACGAGTGATTTTGATGTCTCTCCTCATCAGATGTATTAAAACCTGAGAACAAAGCATGGCTGGAGATCTGCAAATCATAATGATTCCCATGTGCAGACAGACCCAAGGGGCATGGCAGATGCTCCATTCAGTGGCACAGATACACAAACCTCTTGCCCCCAACCCAATTAGAGCAGGACAGTGAGCATGGTAAAACGCTGGCACAGGTTGCCCAGGGCAGCTGTGGATCCCTGGAAACATTCAAGGTCAGGCTGGATGGGACTCTGAGCAGCCGGGTCTAGTGGAAGCTGTCCCTGCCTGTGGCAGGGAGGGGTTTGAACTAGAAGGCGTTTAAGTTCCTTTCCAACCCAAACCATTCCATGATCCTTTGACCCAGCTTCTCCCTTGCTCATTGGTGCCACCTCTTCAGAAACACTGTAGGAAGTGATTCCTACCATCTGATGAGTTTTGTGGTGCAGCTCTAACCTGTGTGACACAGGTGCAACAGCTTTAAAACGGCCATGGGAATTGGTGGCCACAAAACACCCCGCGCACGTGGGTGCACATGTGCATCAACAGCACCATTCCTGTCTGGGCAGGCAGCTGTGCAAGGCAAATTGTCAACAAAAAGTCGTCTTTCCTAACCCAATATGTTACCAATCAGGCCAACTCTATTAAAAAAAAAAAAAAAAAAAAAA